>MCFH01000035.1:0-582566 GCA_002104945.1 Piromyces finnis
TTGAATATACAAAATTTTTATTATAATTAAAATGTAGTTGATATTTGTGTAAAAATTTATTGCCTAATAACAAATCTGTTGGAAGATTTTTAATAATTAGAAATTTTTCTTTAAAAGTAATTAAAAATTTTGAATGATTAATATAGATAGTAGTCTTAAAATATAAGAAGGTGTATGTATCAATAAATATTGAACCACTAATTCCATTTATTTCAATTGAGTGTAATAATTTGTGTGGTTTTAGTTTTAATTTATTGACCAAGTTGATTGAAATAAAGTTGCAATATGAGCCACTATCTAAAATTAAATTGTATTGATTTTTATTAATTGAATTTTTTAAATCATAAAGTTTGTTTAATTTAATTGGGATAAAAAATTTTAAGTTGAAAAATGTTGTAGGCAATTTTTTATTTATTTTAGAGTCATATGTAGGAAAGTTGTAATGTATTATTTTTGTATTATGAACTCTCTTAGACTCTCTTGAGAGTTCATTTCTTAGTTTTTTGAGTTCATTTTTTGAACTTTATTGACATAATTATTATTATTGTTTGAATTTTGATAATGGGTTTTATTCTTATTGAATTTCCTATTGTTTCTCTTATTGTAATGTTGATTTTTATTATTATTATTATTGATATTTAATTTATTATTAGTAGCAAGAGAATTTTCAAAAATTATACACTTTGTAACCATTTCACTTAAAGTGTTAGGTAAAATATCAGCTTTCTTAATTTCATTCTTATATTTTGGATGTAAACCATTTAAAAATATTAGTGAAAGACTAATGTCATCTATCTCTAAACAACGACTTAAATCTCTAAATTTGTTAATATAATCGTTCACTTTTCCATAAGCTTGTCTTAATTCTATTAATTGAATCATGGCTAATTTGGTACTGGTAACATTTGAAAAAGCTTTGTTTAATTCACTTAATAGTTCGTTCATAGTCATAGGAGTAATACCATCTTTATATTTAATATGATACCAAGTTCTGGCAGAATCACGTAATCTAACAACAACAAAGTTAATTTTTACTTCTTCAGATAGTTGATTGTTAGGTGGAGTTTTAAAGGTAGCTTGGCAGAGTTCGCAGAATAACTCAGTCTGAGTAGTATCACCAGTAAAGAATCCTGGATCTGGTACTTGTTTGATAGGATAGGTTCTATTACGCATTATAACATCATGATCTTCATCATAATCAGTAGAAGATTCCTCGGTTTCAGTATAATTAGCACGACTCTTAAGTTCCTTTAACATAGCATCCATACGTTCTAACAAGGAGGTGGTATTTTTATCCAATTGTTGAGTGATATACTTGTCTAATTCACCACAAAGATTTTTCTTAAATTCTTCTAAATCTTGAGGCTTTAGGAATTGTTGAACTGGTTTAGGTGTTGGTTGAGTCATTTTTTTTTTTTTTTAATTTTTAAATTAAGTTTTTTCCTAAGGTAGTTATGGTAAAAAACGCGGTAAAGATTATTGTAAAAGTTTTACTAAACTTATAATTTAATATTAAAATATTAAATTAAATAAAAGGTTAAAAGATAACTAGGTTAGAAAAAAAAAATGTTTTATTAAAATAATCTTAATTGATTTATAAATGAATAATTATATTATGTATTATAGTTAAAATAATTCCTTTTTATTTTATTTAAAGAATATATATAATAATAAGATTATTTAATAGTAATACTTATTAAGTATTAATAAGATAATAATCTTTACAAAGATTTAATTCATAAAACTATTCTAAACTATTTATACTATTTATAATTTTACATTTAATACTAAAATAACTTTTTAGTACATGATTATATTCATAATATATTTTATAATACTAAGGTTAAACTTAAGACTTACTACTAATTATTAAAAATAACTATTGTTTATATATTTATAATATTAATTATTTCTTAATTATAATATAATTCATTGAATATAATATTAATAATTATAATCTTTTAATTCAAAGATTATAAATTATGTTATTGAAATAATTATTATAAAATAAAGTTAATTAGTTCCGGAAAATAATTTTAATTTAATTAAACAATATTTTTTTTTTTATACTTTGAGTGAATGATTTATGTTTGATATATCAGGGGTGATCATTCTCTGAATAAACAATTAATCATTGCTAACAAAATATCTTTAAATTGGAATATCTCGTGAACCAGCAGAGATATTGACCTGATTTTAAGATATGTTGTTTGTCTCGAGCGTGGCTTTCTAACGAACGTAATTATAACCAAAATATTTTTATTCAAAAATCGTCATTCGTTGAGGAGATACGCGTGTTTTTTCTTATTCCATTTTAACGATAAGGGTTAAAGTTATTTATTATAAAAATTATTAAGGGTTAAGGTCATATTTTAACCTTTTCTAAATTTTTAAATATTTCTTAATAAAATTTTATAATTTATTTGAAAATAAAATATTTGTTGATTTTGAATTTTCATAAGTGATTTCACAATTCCAAGTGATCTTGAAATTGTAATTTCACTAGTATTCGTGACAAAATTTCTACTAATATCAAATGTATAATATATTTATAATTATTATTTATCAAAATTGTTACGGTTCGAGGAATTTACTTTTATTTATAAAATATTAATAAATTTATTAATACTCAAAAATAATATTAAAATGAAATAAGAAAAATTGTTTTATTAATAAAATTGTTTTATTAAGATATTAATATAAAATTATAAAATAAAATAAAAATAAAAATAAAAATATCTGTATATTCTCTAATTCTTATAATATACACCTTTTTATACTTTTTGTAAAAAATTAAGTAGTGTTAATTAAAAGAATTAGTCTTTAATTATTTACATAATTTTAGTATTTAAATTACTTTTAAATGAATAATAAAATTACATTACTATTATAATAAATATTTATACATATTATTAAATTGATTAACATACATTAAAAGTTTACTTTAAATATATTTAACTAAAAAATTTTACTATTTTACAGAAATATTATTCATAATTTTAATTAATAAAAATTCATTAACTTGATAAATTAAACTAAAAGTTCAATAAACTATAATTTTCAATATATTATTATTACTAAATTAATTTTTAAGTTTAATAAAATAAAATTTAAGTTCAATAAAAAATAATTATTAATAATTTTAAATATAATTTAAGTGTATACATTAATTTACAAATAAGAATATTGTAAAGTTTTCATACATTTAGGAACAATAATGAATGGATTAGGTCATAATCATTAATTATGACAAGAATAACATTATTTGTTGGTTCCTTAACAAAATTACAAGCACTGGGGATATAACTCAGTGGTAGAGTGCTTGCTTTGCATGCAAGAAGCCTCGGGTTCGATCCCCGATATCTCCATTGGTGTTTTTATTTTAAATTATTAAATCCTATAGTACCAACAAGTTTATTAATTTATATTTATATAATATGAAATAAAATTATTCTTTTCATATAATTAATTTTAATTAATAAAAAAAAAAAATAATTATATAATTAATAATTCCTAATTTGTATAATCTAAACTTTTATAAAGAAAAAGAAAAATATTAAGCATGATTTATAAAAGATAATAATATTAATAAAAAAAAAGCTTTTATAAATATTATTAAATTGTATTAAATATATCATGTATCAAATTTTGATTTACCAAAATATATAACTAAAAAATTAAACCAAGTAACTTAACCAATTGACATAAAATTTTCATGTAAATGACAGGTGTAAATATTATTAAAATATATATATATTAAAAAGGACCAATGACGCCATATATAAATATAAAAAAATTATTGGTATGATATTTTTGATAATATTTATATATATATTAATACTTAATTTATTGATATTTTAATAAATTTAGTATTGCTATTACTAGTACTATTTGAATTGTTATTACTACATATGATTAATAATAATAATAATAATAATAATAATAATAATAATAATAATAATATTATTATTATTATTATTATTGATATAAATATTTTCTTTTATTATTGTTGTTATTATATTTTTTTTTCAAAAAAATATTAAGTAAGTATAATTTATTAAAAAATTTTTTTCTTTAGATTAAGAAAAGAATACTTTTTTTCTTTAATGATAATAAATACTTTGATTTTTTTTTTAACAGGAATCAAATATTTTTAAATTTTATTATTAATTTAATTAAAATTATAATACATGTTATATAAAAAAATAGAAATAAAAAAATAAAAATTAAAAAAAAAAAATATGCTTAAATAAACACAATTTATAACGTTAAAAATATAGTTATAAATTGTTTTTCTTACTTCCATTTCAGGGAGTAAGTATGTGATGAATTGATTCTTATATTTATTGTAAAAAAGTGTAAAAAGATCGTCAAGAAAGCTAAGTGAAGAAGTTCTGTATTTAGAGAATTCAGAACATTCTAATATCCAATGGTAAAAAAATTGTTCGTCATATGGACAGACACGAGGGCAGTCAGGAGTAACTCTATTACTGGCAATTGCAATTCGGGTTGTATATTCATAACCGTATCGAATACGAATAATCCAGGTAATTCCTAAATTTAAGTGAGGTTTGTTGAGACCGATATGCATTAGGCGATTTGAATTAAGGAATTTGTTGTTAGTATATCTGAGGGCTTTACTTCCATTATTTAGGCTACTATTATTCCAATAATATTCTCTAATATCTTTAGTACTTTTAATATTTATTTTCATAAGCTTCTTATGTAGTGAACAAGATTCTTTGGCCCAAGAGTAATGAGACATGGGAGGAATAGATCGGACGAGATCTTTAATAATACAATTTGATTTTCTCCATTTAACAAAGCATTTCACTTGTTGCGCAGCACAAATACCTGAAAGGGTAGGAATCTTCATATCTCTTGTAAGAGCATACAGACTAATAAATGAATTACGTTCGAAAATAAAATCTTTGTTATTAAGACTTTTATTGTGAAAGTTATTGATACTCCATAAAACAGCAGTATTGATAAGAGATTGGACTCTTCTAGTTCTATTTTTGTTGGAACCAAGTAAAGGAGCATAATAAGAGACTTTGCTTAAAATATAAGTATGAATTACTATATTTTTTAAGCCAATAGGAACACAATTGTTAGTGATGAAGCTCTTAAAAGAGAATAAAGATTTCTGAACTTTTTTGTACATATTAAACAGAATAGGAGTCAGAGAAAGATCTTCGTCGAATAGGATTCCAAGATAAGTATAGCAAGAAACCTTTGGAATCGAGTACATACCGGCGGTGTAAAATGTTGGGTCGACATAACTAGGGGATATATTAAAGTTGAATAGTTTAACAACAATAGTTGCACATTTATTTATTCCAAAAGACATTTCATTTAAATTGGCCCAATCAAGGACTAGATTGAGCATCTTTTGAAGGTTCTTCTTACTAGGAGCAATCAGAACAATGTCATCCGCGAAAAGGCCACCACAGCAACATTTATTTCCTAAGCTAACTCCAAGCCTTTCACATTTATTTAAAATATCATTGATGAAGAGATTAAATAGAATAGGAGAAAGAGGACACCCTTGTCTTACACCACGATTGATAGGGAATTCATTAGAAAGTATATCCAAGAAACGTGCACGAGCTTTTGAGGTAGAGTAGAGATTATTGAGAAAATCAAAACACTTACCACGTATACCTAATTTATATAGCTTTGTAAGGATATTAAAAATAGGAACTGGATCGTATGCTTTTTTAAGGTCAAGAAAAGCAACATAAGTGGCTTTTCCTTTAAATTTTCTTCTTTGACAGATTTCTCTAATGGAAATAAATAGGCTAATACATTCTTCTTTATTGCGAAAATCAAAGTGCTCAGGTCTTATAAAATTATGAGAAAGAGCATACTTTGAAATTCTATCAGTTACAATTTTTGAAATGATTTTAAGACCTACGTTGATGAGAGAAATACCACGATAATTATTGCAATCTGAAAGATCGCCTTTCTTTGGAATAGAAACAATGGAAACAGAGTTCCATTTCAAAGGAAAAGATCCATTCCAGATTTTATTAAAAATTAATTTAAGACAATTTCCAACAGACTTATGTTCTTTTTTCCAGTTCTTCGTTACAAAAGAAAGCTTTGAAGAATTAAATTGGGATACCATCGGGACCTGGAGCCTTATTATTATTCTTCATTGACAGAACAGTGTTTCTAATTTCCTCAATGGAGATGGGATCATTAATATCCCATGCTATTTGATTGATATGATTGAATTGGAAGGCTCTTTCCCAGTAACCCCGATTTAAGCTATGATTTGTAACATCAGATGCAAGATTTTCATAATGTTCAACCCAACGTTTTAGTTGTTCTTGAGGAGTAAATAAATCCTTGCCACTCTTGTCCTTAAGAGTTGAAACATGAGAGGATGAATAACTTGGTTTGGCAAGTTTTTTAAGGCCTTTCCAACCTTGTCTAAAGCTTTTATCAATAAAATGTTTACCGATAGAAACAATATTAGCTTTATAAGGATTGGATCTGAATTTACTCTTAACCTTTTTGATAGTATTATATAAATTTTGGTATATGGAGAACTGGTTAAGATAATTATCCATGTCAGCACAATATGAAAGGGGTTTAGTATTTTTGTAAGCCAGGTGTTTTTCATGTGATAAATTTTTGATGTATTGAGGGCAATGGAATGCTGGACCTTTTAAATCTGCAGGCACAATGGCTTTTATATCTTTACCTATAGTTTTGGAAGTATCTAAAGATTTGGAAACCATATCGTCAGCCGATAGGCTATTGCAATTTGCTTCAAGCTCAGAAGCTAGAACAGCAAAGCGATTACTAGTAAGAATGTCAGAACACTTTGTGTTACAGATATGACTTGACCACTTAAAGGTCTTCTAAGGCTTTTTGAAACCATCAGAAGTGTCTTTTATACAAGACACAAGGATCGGTTTGTGATCAGAAACATCGTGAAAAACTTCGCAAACTGAAGATTTGTTTATGTGTTCTGTCATAGCTTTGTTGTATATAATATGGTCAATGCATGAAAATTTAGATCCCTTTTCCCATGATTGAAGCTTTGATAACAAAAAAGGTTAAAAAAAAAGGGAGTTACTACTTACCATAAGAGTCCATAATAAACCTAATAAAATTATACAAATATATAAATATACATATAATATAAAGTATAAAATATATATATAGAAAAGAGATAGAAAAAGTATACAAAAGAATATTAATTGGAAAGAGATTTCTTGGAAAATCTAGAGTTTCAGAGAATAAAAAAAAGAAAAAGATATTACTAAAATCATATAAAATCGTAAAAAGAAAAAAAAAAGCCGCGCCCCTCGAAAAAATAAAAAAGAAATAGAAAAATAAAAAGATTAAATATGATTATAGTAATGAAAGCCGCACCCCACAACGAAATCCAAGAATAAATGAAAGGAATAACAAACTAACTGAAAAAACAAAACTATCTAACTAATCAACATATAAAGAGTAGAAAGGAATAAAAGAACAAAGAGGATAAGTAATAAGCTGGGATAACAAAATGTCTATTAAAGCTAAAAATAAAAAGAAATCAAAAATATTCAAAATTAACATTTAATACTACCGAATCAAACAATATTAAGTTAAATATTATGTTATAAAGGTTATAAAAAACAACTACTATCTAATATAAGTTGAATGTGCAAGAGAAATATGATATAACAACTAACACTCAGATTATCAACTCTACTCTCTCAGTACCATGAGCTTAATCCTTATAATTTTCCTTTAAAGACTAACTAAGCATCCATTGCGCAATACTTGGATTTTTTTTCTATTCTCTCAGTACCATGAGCATGAGTAGAGCCCCTTGAGAAACTCCATTTATTAAATAAATGAAGGTACGTTCCCAAGAGGGACCAAGGGGATAAACTCAAATGAATATAATAAAAAAAATCAATAGAATGTGACCCTCGAACATGAATATTATTCCAAAACTTTTTTCAGGAAAAAATTGAACTTTTTTATTTTATTTTTTTTTTTTACACAATAAAATATTTATTATAGAATATACCATTTTACACATACTATTTTTTCACAATTTATATAGTTATAATTTCAAAAAAAGAAAAAAAAAACATTTTTCATTACTATAATATTTTTTTATTATTATTTATTATATTATTTGCATCATTTTTATTTTAAATAATTTAATTTTTTAGTTTCGATTTTATAATTTTTTTTTCTTCTTCATAATTTTTAAAATTTTAAAAAATTAAAATATTTTCTTTTTTTATTGTATTTTATTTTTTATTAATTTAATTTAAAAAGAATAGATACTAAATATTTACTTTTTAATTTTTTATATTTCTTTATATTTTCTTTTTTAATTTTTTGTAGGGTATTTTTATTAAATAATATTAATTATAAATAAAAATGAAAAAATATTTTCCCTAAATTATAAAAAAAAAAAAAGTATTATTAGTTTAAATATTTGATAATTCAATATTTTTTATTGATACATAAAATTATCAAATGACATATATAATACTTTTTTTTTTAATATATATTTCATTATTACTTTTTTTTTTTTTTTTTTTAATATACAATTAAAAATGAAAAATATTTATATTTGTCTTATCTCTAAAAAATATATATATTATTTTTAATTATATTTTATATTGTATAAAGAATATCCTCTAACCTATATTTTTTTTCAAGGATAGGGATAGGTATTTAATTTTTTTTTTCTGTACAATAGTAACAAGGTTTTTTTTTTTTTTAATTATAATAATTATTAGGTAAAATTAAAAAATAGTAATTAGGATTATTAATTATATATTTTTCTTTTTAAAGTAAGTTTTTTTATAGGGGTTTTAATTTTTTTTTTTTTTTTTTAAAAAAAATCTAAATAATAGATAAAATAAATTAATGAATTAATAGATGTGAATATTGATATACTATATACTAATTCTTTTTTTTTTTTAGAATAAAAATGTATTTTTTTTTTCTATTTTCAATCTGAGAGAATAAAATTTAAATAATATTCCATTGGTAAATAAGGGGATAGGGGAAGAAAAAACAGATATACTTTTTTAAATATTTTAAAAATTGTTTTTTCTATTTCTTCTTTATTAGCCATTAGCTTATTATTTAATTTATTCGTGAGAAAGAACAATACAAGTTCTGCATGGAATGTAAACTTGAAGGAAGTTATCACGGTTGTTCCATGAAAAGTCAGTTGGGTAGTGAGTAATTGATTCATCAATACAGTCATGACCACCAAATTCAACTCTATCACTGTTTAAAACAATGTGATGTGGTGTGTTCCATGAAGTACCAACACGGTAGTCAGTGAAACTCTTAGTTGGGTGGAAGTTAAAGATGAATAAGAGATCACCACGTTCAAAAACAATAACCTTATCTCCTTCATGCTTTAAACTAATGTAAGCTTGTGGAGCATGTAACCAACCATACTTTTCTTCTAAGGTTTGCATGGCACGATCAAAGTTATTTAAGAACTTGTAACGTAATAAACCATCATCAACAAGATTGAATTGACGACGAGCATAGTGGAAACTATTGCCATTTCCTTCTCTTGGGAAGTCAAGCCATTCTGGGTGACCAAATTCATTACCAATAAAGTTAAGATATCCTTCACCACCTAAAGCATGAGTTAATAAACGAATCATCTTATGAAGTGCAAGACCACGGTCAATGATTGGAGTTCTTGGACTAAGTTCAGACATAAATTCATACATTTCCTTGTCCATTAACCAGAAAGCAAGAGTCTTATCACCAACTAAAGCTTGGTCGTGACTTTCAGCGTAGGCAATAGTCTTTTCCTTGTAACGACGGTTAGTTAAAGTCCAGCAAATATTACCAATATCCCAGTCATCATCCTTTTGTTCCTTTAAGATTTTAATCCACATATCTGGAATAGCCATAGCTAAACGGTAATCGAAACCGACACCACCTTCTTCAACTGGACGACATAAAGTTGGCATACCAGAAACATCTTCAGCAATAGTAATAGCATTTGGATAAAGGCTGTGAATCATTTTGTTAGCTAACATTAAGTAGACAACAGCTTCTAAATCAGTGTTTGAACCAAAGTATTCATCGTAGTTACCACTGAAACCATAACCCATACCATGGTGGTAGTACATCATACTGGTAACACCATCGAATCTGAAACCATCAAATTGGAATTCATCTAACCAATATCTTAAGTTAGAAAGAAGGAAACGAAGAGTTTCGTAGTTACCGTAGTTGAAAAGACGACTGTTCCATAAGTCGTGTCTACCACGACCACCAGCATGGAAGTATTGGTGATCAGTACCATCAAAATTGTTAATACCATCTTCAACGTTATTACAAGCATGAGAGTGAACTACATCTAATAAGACGGTAATTCCCATACCATGAGCAGTATCAATTAATTCCATTAAATCTTCTGGTGGACCATAACGACTAGAAGCACAGAAGAAGCTTGTAACTTGGTAACCAAAACTAGCATAATATGGATGTTCCATGATAGCCATTAATTGAATAACATTGTAACCAAGATCCTTAATTTTTGGAAGAACATCTCTAGTAAAGTTCTTGAAAGTGTTAACCTTTCCTTCCCATGAGGAAATACCAACGTGAGCTTCATAAATTCTGAGAGATTCTGGCTTTGGTGGTTTTTGGTTCTTAAAGTGATACTTTTCTGGTGGGTTCCAGAAGATACCATCGTAAGTTGGACTTACATCAAGATCTTGAGTAACTCTACGAATCCAAGCTGGAATACGGTAGAGAACAGTACCGTCTTCTAATGTGAGGACAACCTTAACCTTGGTATTATGTTTAATTGGTAAAGAACCATCAGCATTTCTTGGAATAACAATATCGAAAGTTCCGAATTCGTCACGATTCATTTTATGAGAGGTACTATTCCAGTTGTTGAATTCACCCATAAAGTGAGCTTCCTTAGCATTTGGAGCCCATTCTCTGTAGTGAATACCTTCATCAGTAACATTGATACCGTATTCTTTGTAACTTTTTGAGAATTTATCTAAACTACCTTCGGTAGTGTTAAGTTTATCATACCATTCCTTGAATAAGTCGTATCTAATAAATTATATATCAGATACCGTATTAATTATCTTTAACTTTTTATTCTATTGTAATATTTATTTCTTTTCTTTTTTAACATATTTATATTTTCATTTTCACTATCTTTTATTTTTATTTTATTTTCTTAATACCTTTTTTGGATTGGTTCACGGTATGGTTCAAGCCATGGATCAAGGTCAATTAATGCATCGACTGGAACAATTTCCTTTTCACCGTTAATTTTTTCCTTGGCAGCAATTTTAAGAGAAGCAATATTATTAGTAACTTTTGGTTTACTTTCGTTTTGGATACTGACCATCATTTTGGATAACTTTAAATACAAAATATAGATAAAAAATTATAATAATAAAAATAAAAATAATAAAAATAAAAATAATAACATAAATAAATAATAATTTATAGTTAGTTAATATTGATATATTTTTGGTGGCAAAATGAAATGAAATTTCATTTTAATTAACATTTTATCTATTGTTCTATTTGTTAATTTACCTTTTATATAATTATAGGATTAGAAAAAAAATAAATTGAGAATTAAATAAATAAATTAATGTATAAATTTTATCTAAATGTGTTTTTATTCTTTATTTGAAAATTAATGTTATTTTCTAGATTATTTGTTTGTTGTTTTCTATATTACAATTAAATACTCCTTTTAATTTTGAAATATATAATTTTTTTTTACACTATTTTTCTTTAAAAGAAATATTATCTTTTTTACTATTTTTCAAAAGTGTATTTTTATTTAAAAGTAAAAACAAGGTAATTAATAAAGTAAAAAAAAAAAAAAAAAAAAATTTTTTTTTGGTGTTTATATACTTTTTTTATTATTTTTTAATTTAATTTATTTTATTACTGATTTTAGAAATTGTAATAAAAAATGATGAAATGAATTTTTTTAATAATAAAATTTTAATTCGAACAATGAACAATAGCATCATCATCATTATCTTTATCATAATAATAATAATTTTAATTTTAATATTTATTTATTTATTAATTCTATTTAATTGTTTATATTTAATATTATTTCTTTATTCTTTAATTTATTTTATTTTATATATAATAGTTTAGAACGTTTATATTAAAAAAGTTTAAATTAATTTTTTTTAATAATATTAATATTATTTTATTATTATAATATATATCAACATTATATGATTTCATTTCTGTTGAATTTTTTTTTAAAAAAAAAGAGAATATAGTAATGGAAAGCTTTACGAGAAACAAAAGTATAATAAGTAATGTATAAATAGGTATAGAAAATAGAAACAAATTATTATATTTACATTTTTCTTTTATAGATTTAAAAATCATGTTAAATTTATGGATTGAATCAATAGTTCACAAGCAAGCAAGTTTTCTTAATAATTATATATCATAAAAATGTAATAAAATATATATTATTTTCTTTTAAAAACCTAAATGAAATAATAATCCAACGACAAATAGATAAAACACTAAAACACTATATAGTATATTTTCCTTATTATTAAAGGTTTTTTTTTATTCTATTCAATTTTCCTATTTTTATTCCTAAATTCAACTTTTTTAAAAAAAATGTTACACTAAAAAAAAACAACCACGATCAATAAAAATTTATTTTAAAATCTTGAAATAAGATTATCATTCAGAATAAATACTTGATTAAAAAAAAAAAAGTATTTTACATTTTCCTAAACCACTAGTTACAATAACCGCAGTAACAAAAATTATACTGAATTTCGCTTTACTTTTTTTTTTTTCTTTCTTCGATTAATTCTACTTTTTGTATGCAACAAAAGTTAAATTTAAAAAAATTAATTAAGCCAAATTAAGAAAATATAAATTAAAAATTTAGCGTATATTATTTCAATTTACTTTTTATTTTACAGAATAAAATCTACCATCAATTCGTATTAATTATAATATATATACTATATATATTATAATATATATTCATTTATAGAGAAATCAAAAATCGAAAAATATTATTAATATATTATAATTAATATAATATTTTACATTATATTGTAATATATGAACGAAATAATCAAGTTTACTTCCAAGCTCTAACTTTAATTATTTCAATTTATTGTATAATATATTATTCATATAATAATTTAAATTGATATTTCATTGATTTTTTTTAAATTGTCCCATTATAAATATTATATTAATATATGTTGCTATTTAATATTTTATTAATTATATAATTATTTTAATTCTATTATATTAGAATGTAGTGTAATATATAATTTGAATTTATATTAGTTTTTTTTAAACAATTTTCTGTATAACATTATTTTCAAAATAGTTTGATTACTGGCTGGAAAACTACTCTATAAATACTTAATACCAGAATATTAAAAACGTTCTTTTAAAGATACTAGTGACGGTGACAATAGCTCGATAGATAGGAACATCGATAATTACTGACTACTTTTATTCATTTTTAATTTTTAATACCGGTTCTGTATTTATGAAATTTTATTTTTTTTTTTTTTTAAAAAAAAAAAGTTCATTTTAATATGTGTATTACAGACCTTTGAAAAAATATCGATCATTTTTAGCCATTCTTTTTCCAATCCATATGCTTGTTGAATAATCTCCTTTTCAATTCTTTCAATTCTTTTTTATATGAATAAAGAGTTTAAAGTATACACAATTAAATAATAAAAAAAATCCCAATTTTAATTATTGAAATTAATCATAAATAAATAACAGTGAATAAATATTAAATAGTGACAATGTTATTTTATGTGAAAATAAAATAATTATTATATTCTTTTTATTATTATAAAAAAAGAATTTATTTAAATCATTACCTTAAAAAACATAATTAATCATAAACATCCCTTTTAATTCTTCAATACTTTTGTTTTACTATGTAATTAATGTAATTATAGTTAATAAAGTTAATCTTTATAATAGTAATATTTAAAATGAAAAAAAAAAGGATTATTGATATACAATAAATAATGTATTATTTAATCCTATAAATTAACTTCTCATTGAAATTCTTTTTTAAATATAACCATTTTTAAATTATTGATTTATTAAAAATCTTTATACTAAAAAAAACTTTATATGTTAATATTCAATTGTACAATATTATCTTTATATTAATTACTCTTGTTTTTTTTTTTTTTTTAATTAATATATATATGACTAAATTATAAACAAACAATAATAAAGATACGATTTAATAAACAATTCTAGTTGATTTTTTTTTTTTGGTTATAAAATAATTCGATAATATTTTTACCTATGTAATCTAACAAAAATATGATAATAGTTGCTATTCTTTCTTATAATATCATTCATGAAAAAAAAAAAAAAAAAGTTTATTTTTTTTCATGATTATATAGACTCTAATATATAATTTTTATGAAAAAAAAAAAAAATAGCAAATATCAACGTATGATAAGAGTAATTAAAATTTTATATTTTTCTAATTTTTCTATTTATAGGCATTATTTGTTAGGTAAAACTATACAGTATAATAACAATAATTAATATTGAAAATAAAACTTTATTTTATATTTTATAATAAATTATTCCTTTTTGGATATATTTAAGACTATTTTGATAAAACATTCTATATACAACATATATAAATTACATTACATAGTTATTATATAAAATACGTTTTCTATAATCATATGATCTTTATTTTTTTTTTAATGATGGATAAGAATGAAACTTCATACTTTGAAGTCTTAATTAAAAATGAAAAAGTCATGTTTTTAATGAATGCATTTTAATATAAGAACAAAATAATACATGATACTGCATCAAGATGAAATTATAACAGCCATCCTAACTACTTTAATTTTTCAATAAATGGTGATTCTAATCAAAAGTCTGTTATTAGAAAAAACAAAAAGAATTTATTAATAAAAGAATTAATAGATTATTTTAGAACAATAATTAATCTAATAAAAAAATTGATAGTATTTAACTTTAAATAATAATTATTTCTTATTTATATAAAAACGTATTATAAAAAAAATATTTTATTGTTACAATTTTTTTTTTTTTTATGTTACTTTCTTCAATTTTATTAGTTTTATATAATTTAACTATAAAAGTTTAAATGAACCTTAAATTTATACTTTTTTGGTTAAATTAAACATCAAAATAATTTAATTTATTAAACATTTAGTTAATATATTATCATATTATTTTTATTTCTATGTTATCAATTAATTAACTTTTTAGTTTTTTCTTTATATATTATTTATTTAGTTCATTCATTTATTATTTTAAAAGTTATTGCTGTTTGTCTTAAAAAAAATAGTAATTATTACTAACCAAGAGATGAATTGTAGTAATAAAAAATCTAGAAAGATAGAAAATATGAAATATATTAAAAAAAAAAAATTAATATAAAAACATGAAAAATTTAAATCAACATTATATTACAATTATTTAAATAACTACATTTTTATATAATAATGTATTTGAAAAAAGGTTTGATTATTGTTAATACAAATAGATAAATAGTATACTAGTATACTATAATAATTAAAAAAAACAAACATTGTTCTATCAAAAATATATAATATATATCATAAAATGTTTTTATTAGTTAAAGAATGTCAACATTATAACAGTAAAAATAAATAAATATTTTAATTTTATTTTTTATAGTACATTATCAAAAAAAAAAAAAATTTTTTTAATTTTTATTATATATCAATAAAAAAAAATTTTTAAAAGTTTGAAATAACAATTAGCTTTAAAATATATAAGAAAACATCTATTAATAATGCCCATTTTTTGAATTTTATGACGATAATATATATATAGTTTATGATATAAATAAAATTATAAAGGTTCTCTATAATAAATAATAAATAAAAATTACTTCAAGCCATCCAATTACAAAATCTTAAAAAATAAAAAGTTTTGTTGTTATCGATAACAAAGTTTTATATAAAGTAAAAATTGAAATAGAATATCATAAAATTTAATTATTGATAATAAAGTATTTTTAGTCTTTTTTTATTTATTTATTCATTTAGTTAATTCCTTAACAAATAATTTATACCCATAACATGTAATAACCATTTAAAATTTAATTCTTAACTTTTTAATATCTATATGTTATTTGAAGTGTAATAATATAAGCAAAATTATATTGATAATTATTTGATGGGGTATAAAAAGATTTTGCTGAAAATTGTCATAAAGAATTATATAAAACTTTAATTGTAATTGAAAGAATGATTTTCATTAAAATAATAACCTTTAATTATGTCAAATCCTTGTAATTTCTTTTATATATTTTAAAAAAAGATTATAAAAAAAAAGAATAAAATATTCTGTTAATTATTTATTGTATATTAAAAGTATTCTTTTATAAATTGTCAATTGAAAGAATATATTTTATTTACTATAAATAAATAGAGATATGTCTTTTTTTTTTTCATGTATTAACTTTTTATTTTTTTGTTAAAAGAATATAGTTATAAAGTATTTAAAAAAAAGATTTTTGTATTATAAGTAATAATCATAAAATTGCTTTAATTTCATCAAAATATTTTATTTATTTAACCTTCATTAATAATGGATACTCATTCCGATTGTATGGATTATCAATGGTTCTTTCTTGGTGATTACATCCTACAACAATTAACTCATCTTGGAATTAAAAATGTAAACTGATGATTTTTTTTTTTTTTTTTTTAGGATATTTATTATTGTAACATATTTTATAATAAAAAAAATACTAAAGTATATATATATTTAATTTTTTTTTCGACTTATAAAGATTTTTGGAATTCCGGGTGATTATATATTAGATTTTGTTCATCTCATCGAAAAATTCCCTGGAATAGACTTTATCAATACCTGTGATGAAAATGGTGCTGCCATTGCAGCTGATGTTTATGCTCGTATTAATAAAGTATATTATTATTATTATTATTATATTATTATTATTATTATTATTATTATTATTATTATTATTATTATTATTATTATTATTATTATTATTATTATTATTATTATTATTATTATTATTATTATTATTATTATTATTATTATTATATTATTATTATTATTATTATTATTATTATTATTATTATTATTATTATTATTATTATTATTATTATTATTATTATTATTATTATTATTATTATTATTATAATAGAAAATTAAAGAATCATGGAGGATAAAGTTTAGAAAAAAATTAATAATTTTTGTAAAAAAAAAAATAATAATAAAATAAAATAATATTATTATCATTATAACCTTAATGATATTTTCTAGGTGGGTTGTCTTTGTATCACCTATGGAGTAGGGGGTTTAAAAACTTTAAATGCGTTAGCTAATGCTTTTGTAGAAAAAAGTCCAGTAATTATGATCTCTGGTTCTCCACCAATTATAGTAAGCTTTGATAAATTGTGAAGAAAGCATTAAGCAAACATATATTAAGAAAAACGAATAATAAATTAAAAATAAAAAAAAATATTAATAATAAAATGTTTATTTATAATTAAATACTAAACCATTGATATACTTTTTTTTTCTTTCTTTCTTTCTATATGATTATTTGCTTATTTACAGGAAAAATCTAAATTTAATAATAGTTATCTTCTTCATCATGAAATCACAAAAAAAAATATTCAACTTACCATGGTTCGTGAAGTTACTTGTTACCAAGCTATCTTGAATGATCCTTTTACTGCAATCACTGAATTAAACAAGTAAAATATAAATTTTAAAATTAGTTTAATATTTACTAAATTATTCTTTTGAAAAAAAAAAAAAAACTTTTAACATATGTATCAATTTTTTATTATATTCAATCTTTTTTTTTTCATGATCTTTTTTCATTAATTCTTTTAAAGAGCCTTTGAAGCTTTAAAAAAATATTCTAAACCTATTTATATTGAATTACCAAAGTAAATTTTCAAATATAATAACTAAATTTAAATAAAATAAATCAATAATTTATAATTTTTATTTCCTATTTTTTTTTTTGGGTGGTGGTAAAAAAAAAAAAAAAAAAAAGGGATTTCACTTTTAAAAAAGCCTATAACTTAAAACATCCTTCTTTATCAATTGTTGCATCTGTTAATACATCTTGTAACTCCAATTTCACTAGTACATTATGGGAAGCTGCATCTGAAATGATTCATCTTATTAAAAATAGGTAACTAAAAAAAAAATAATTAATATATATAAAACAGAAATTTTAGCTATACATGCTTATTATAATATTATTATTAATTTTCTTTTACAATACTTATATTTTTATTATATTTATTAATATATAATATTATTATTAATTTTCTTTTACAATACTTATACTTTTATTATATTTATTAATATTATGATTAATATATATTTAATTTCATAAAGTCAACAAGCTTTAGTCATGATTGGTCTAGAAGTTGATCGTTTTAATGCCCAAAATCTTGTTATGGAATTCATTGAGCGTACTCAGTTACCTTTCTGTACAACTGTAATGGGAAAAAGTACCTTTGGTGAAAATAATAGATTATTTGCAGGATGTTATGTGTAAAAAATGAAATAAATAGCTTAAAAGGAATATTTATATTTAAATACTTATAAAATACTTAAACTCTTTTTTTTTATCCTTTTTAAAAAAAAAAACTATATAATTCTATATTATTATAATCATTCCTCTCTTTTTATTTCTCTAGTGGTAAAATGTCTAATAAAGAAGTTTATAATTATGTAGAAAGTTGTGATTGTTGTATCATGATAGGTGTACAAATCACTGATACTGTTTCAGGTAAAAAAAAAAAAAATAGAATTCATTATATACAATATATCCTATTTAGTTATAAATGTATAATATATAAAAAAGATATTATTAAGAAATTATATATAAAAATATATCATCTTAATTATCCTTTTTTTTATTAATAGGAATGTTTTCTTCAAAAAGAATTCTTAAAAATGATGATGTATATATTATATATATTATATTCTATATTATAATTTTTAAAATATTTTTTTTTAAATTGTTTTTTCTCACACTGATAGTTATTCTTTTTTTTTCTATTGATAAATAGAATATTAGAATATCAATGGATAATATTCAAATTAATAATCATTGTTATAAGGATATTAATATGATTCAGATTCTTGATCTTATCCTTACGGATGAAGTATTTCAAGAAGATCTTTGCATTATTCATGCTAATTGTCATGCCTATTACCATTCTTTCTCTCTTCCCCCGACTTTTAAAGCATCATGTTCTCTATCTTCTAATGATGATAATCACGAAAATATTTCATCTTTTCCTTCAGATAATGAAAATGGGTAATAAATATATTTAATTATAAATGACTATTATTATATTTTTTTTGATATATTTTTTTGATAAATATCATATATATGTATATAACTTTTTTTATAATAATTATTATTATTTTAATTTATTTTTATTCATATATACATATTGGAATTAAAGAAAAGAGAAAAACTATGGTAAAGATTCGGATAATAAATCTACAAAAGGAAAAGAATGGAAAACCAATCTCCCTTCTTCATTTCTCAGAAGAATTTTGGATTTTGAACCCTCGGTATATCGTCCTCTTCAAAATGACGCAATATATAGAATCATAAATCGATGGATAAATTCAAATACAACTGTTATATGTTAGTATTGTATATTTATAGTAGGAGAAAAAAATTAACATTAAAATATCAATAATAATAATTATAAAAACAATTATAATATAAATAAATAAGCATTTACATTAAATATCTTTTATTAATTACTATTTATATTATTATAAACAATGCATTTATAGGTGATGTAGGTGATCCATCTTTTGGCACTTATGATTTATTTATGCCAAAGGGATCCATTTATATTAATCCTGCAATTTATTTATCTCTTGGGTTTGGTATTCCAGGAGCACTTGGGGTAACTTTTTTTTGTTATTAAAATAATTCATATTCAAGTTTTCAAAAATAGAAAATTTAATAACCAACTTTTTTTTTATATATATATATAAAATATACAATATTGTAAAAGGCATGTGCTGCAGACCCAGAAAGAAGAGTAATTGCAATATGTGGTGATGGAGGTTTTCAAGTAAATATAATAACATATAATATATAAAAATTAATATAGTGTATTTTTAATTTGAAGAATAAAATAAATGAATCATCGTTAGACTAACATAAATACATCTATATATCTATATTTTTGTTTGATTTTAAACTTTCAATTTAAAATAATAATAATAAAAATAAATATATAAATATGGTAATATATACTTTATAAAATTTAAAAAAAAAAAAAAAAAAAAAGATGACATGTCAAGAAATTTCTGCTATTGCTCGTTATCATTATCATCCTACCATTATTGTCATAAATAATAATGGTTATACTACGGAAAAAGGGTTGGATAAAGGAATTAAAAAAGCAAATACTATTCATTCTTGGAATTATGAAAAATTAATCGAATTGGTTGGCGCTGGTAGATATATTGGCAATATTCATACGGAAAAAGATTTGGATTTAGCTCTTTGTCATTGTTTTGATATGACTTCAGTCACGGCATTATCCTCTAATGGAACTACCTATGAAAAGGATATTAAAACCAATACTAATCATGATACCATAGATTATGATCAATCTACTCAAGACTATTTCTATGTAGAAGAGAAAGATAATAAAAGGTCTACCTTATCAAAGAAAGAAAATACCTTACCATGGTCTACCGAAATTGTGGATAAAATTTATAGTAAGGACAATAACGGTTTTGTTTCATATTCAGAGTATTGGAGAAGCATCATGAAAAAAAAAGAAGAAGACGAAGGATATAAAATGAAAAATAATAATAACCTTAAAGAAGATTGTCCTCATTACTATAATGAAAAAAGATTAAAAAAAGAAGAAAAGAAACATTACCAAAAATCTTCAGATTCAAATTTAAATAGCAATAACAATAACAATAATAATACTTACTATTTAAGCATTATTGAAATTAATTTAAATGAAATGGAAATGAGCTATGGTAGTCAACGATTTATTACCCTTTCTCAACAAAAAGAAAGCCTATAATTAAATAATAAATAACATAAAAATTTATAATACAGATTATAACTCATATATCAAATTATATAATTTAATCAAAACAAATTTATAATAAAAATAATAAAAATAGGATAGTGTAATTATTATTTTTTTTTTTTTTTTTCTTGTACATTAATAATGATAATAAATTAAAACAAAAATGTTTTATTAAAAAAAAAAATTCACCAAACTCTATTTATAAAAATAAAATATGGTGTTGTTTATAAAACTTTTTTTTTTTTAATTATTAATTATGTATATATAATTATATTTATTTATCATTTTGTATTGGAATTTAAATGAAACTAATTATCTACATAACTTTTTCTATATATTACAAGATAAATTATAGATAAACTATTAAAATATATATAAAATAAAAAAAAATTTTTTTAAACTATTTAATTAGCATTATATTTATAGGTATATATGATAATAATGATATATATAAAGGTATTGTACTATTTTATTATAATATAATTAATTATAAAAATATGATAGCTTTTTTTTTTTTTTTTAATAATTATATTATTTATATATAATATATATTAAAAAATTGTATTTAATTAACAGGTTTTATCATTTTACTATATAGTAATTTTTGCTTCTTGGTATTTATTATCACGTTCAATAAGTGTTGGCAATCCTTCAGTACCAAACATATGATCTGGCATAGCTCTATAATCACCTTGATTATCATTTCTTTTGGTAAGACTTCGTTTAAGTCCTGTTGCAGATCTCTTAAGACCGGAAGCAGATCTTGATACACTACGTTTAAGATTACTAAAAGCATCTGGGAACTTTTGTTTTAATTCATCATATTTACTTGGACTTTGTTTCTTTAAATATAATAATCCTATACCTGCAGCTCCAGATACGGTTACAGCAGTGGAGAGAATACCAATAGTGTATGAACCACCTTCTTCATCTGGAAATTGACTTTCAAGAGCTTTTAACTCTTCATCTGAATAATTGGTTTGTTGTGGATTTATCGTTTTAGTTTGACCCACAATTGGAGCTTCCTCTGGAATAGTCTTTTCATTTGTTTCATCAGTAATTATATTTATATCACCAATAGCTGGAACAACACTGATATTTGTTGAAGTGGCCTGGGAATTTGGAAGTGTTTTAGCCATTGATGCAAGTACTTTTGTTCCCATTGTGGTTGCAATTGAAGCGGCTGAAGCATTTGGAATGGCAACAGTCTTTGATGAAATAGCATTAAAAGCTACAGCATTAGTATTTGGAATACTTTTAGTTGGGATTGTTTTGGCTGTTGATCTATTTTGAGTAGTGGTTGTTCTTACTGTTGTAGTAATTCTTCTTGTTGTAGTTGTTCTTGTTGTAGTTGTTCTTCTAGTAGTTGTAGTAGTTTTTGGAATGGCGTTTTTATTAAAAGTACCTCTAGTTTCATTATTTTTAATCATTCTCAAAGCTTGTTCCTTATACATTGAAACAAATTGAGATTTACTTAAACCTAATGATTTAGCAAAACTTTCAGTTTGACTAGGTGGGTAAATAATTTCTCTTGAGATTTTACCATTTGAAAATGCAGCAACCCAAATAACAGGGAAGACACCATCATTTATTCTACGAACACTTTTAAAAGCTTCTCTACTAAGATCAATATGAGAATCTTTACATTCATGACAGGAATCAATAATTTTTACTTTTACCATTTTTCCAAGATATTGTTCTTCTCTATTATCAACAGCCATAACTACCGCGTATGAATCACACAAATTTCTATTATATTTGGTACTCTATTATTTATAAAAATATATTTTTATATTATTAATAATTTTATCAAATAATTCTTATTATACTATATTTTACATACAATTGCTGCATAATAATCAGTATCAGGTTTGGATTGATGATCATAACATGAAGGATTCAATTCAGAATTTACATTTTTATCTTCTGAACCACCATACCAAGTAGCTTGATAGGCATCACCACTAGTTTTAATAAAGGGGATGTGTAAAGTTAGAATTATTAAAAAGAATATAATCTTCATAACTTTTATATCTTTTTCTTTATCTTATATTTATTTATTCTTTTTTTCTTATTAAAATAAATTATCTTATATATAATATGAAGCAAAATATAATAAGATATATTAAATAAAAGATAAAATTAAAAATAGTTGATTAGTACTATTAGTATAATTAATAATTAATTCTACAAATTAATTGATTGATTTAAAAAATGATGAATAATACAATTCTGTATTTTGAATAAACTTGTTTAATTGTATATATATAGAATTAAATTTCTTCTTTTTAAAATATCAATTAACATAAAATATAAAATAATAGTGTAGTAATGATATTATTAGATATACTACTATGGATAATTACATTTTATCAGCATAAAAAAAAATTTATAAGATATAATTATTATAATTATAATTTTGGAAAAAATATCAAAAAAATAAAAAAAAGTAGAATAAATTAATATTTTATATTCCTCCTAAAAAATCATATTTAATATATTATTTATTATATTATAATATATAACAATATGACAAATTTTAATGACTTTTTTGTGTAATCATTGTTTTGTTTTTTTTTTAATTAAAATAATATTTGGTGATTTTAAAGTTTTATATTAATTATACTTTAATAATTTACAACTTATTAATATATTTGTTAATTAAAAAATATATATTTAATATATTATAGCATATATAATTAATTTAATACTTTTTAGTAAAAAAACTTATTATTTAATTAAAAATTTAAGATTATCTATTTAATGTGTAACATTAAGGTAAAATGTTCCTAATAATTAATTTTGTCTAAACTTAATTTATTAAAATAAAATTTAATATACAACTTTAATATGTATTTATGGCTTGACTCATACAAAATAAGAAATCTAATAAAAAAAGTTTTTTATTGTTATTTACAAAAAAATATAATAAGATTTTAATAAAGCCTTAATTGGGCTTTCACTACCAAATAAAGAAATGTTCCATTTTTAATTTAAAATATATTAATTTCATATTCTAAAAACATTTTAACAAAATCAGAAGGCGGTAAAAAAAAAAAAAATTTAACGATTATTATTGCTTTTAACAATAAACAAATGACTTTTAAATTATTAATGCACAATATTGATTTTTTATCAGCAATAATTGTTTTGTTTATATATTCAAATATTATATTACTATGATAATGACCATTATTAAATATTATTATTATAATTATAATAGTATAATTGTATTTTAATTTTTAGAATTTTTGAATTCATTCTTATTAATTTTTTATTATTAACCATTCATTTTTATTAATATTTATATTATTATTTATTTATTTATTTATTTATTTATTTAATTATATGTTTATTTATATATATTTATATATTTATTTATTTGTTTATTTATTTATTTGTTTATTTATATTAAAAAATAATAATATAAATATTCTAGCTTTTGACTAAAGCAATATATTTTCATTTTAAATTAAAAAAGCGGTTATTTTTTTTTTAAAAAAAAATTACTATATTTAGAAGTAATTTTTAATGAATGAAAATTTAATTTTTTTTTTTTTTTTTTTTACATTCTTCTATTTAATAATGACTTGTTGGTGGAGGAAAATTTTTTATTATATAAATTTATGATATAGCATAGTAATTTAATGAAATATATAAATATAATAATGTTATTACTACATAAAATATATCAAATAATATGTTTTTCATTTTCTCTAATAAAGTAAGCAATTACTAATTAGTAACTTTTTCTTTAATTTATTTAAATATTATTTATAAGTATGCATACACATCAATTAATAGTTTTATTTGTTATGCCATAATTTATATCAAATGTATTATTTAAAAACAAATTTAAAATCTAAAAATAAAAAAAAAATATTTATTAAGAATCATTGTAGAATTTTATATACTTTTCAAAGAAACTCTAGAAATTTTATTTTAAAATTTTGAAATCCATAATACTAATTTTATTAAGGATTTCTATATCAATCAATCTAAAAATAGTGTAAAATTTGATC
Organism: Piromyces finnis; assembly: GCA_002104945.1. Classification (NCBI taxonomy): domain Eukaryota; kingdom Fungi; phylum Neocallimastigomycota; class Neocallimastigomycetes; order Neocallimastigales; family Neocallimastigaceae; genus Piromyces; species Piromyces finnis. Next base: position 25,154 of record MCFH01000035.1, read on the forward strand.
CCATAATTTACAAAAATGTGTTGAAATTACTCATATATCTAGCAAAATGTACCAGGTCCGATATCTTTCTTTTTTTTTTTTTGCTCTTGAGAAAACCTTCCTAAGCATTTAATGAATACTAATAAGTTAAAACATGACCGTCGTGGTTTTATTACAGCCTGCTGACTCTGCAGGGGGACACCAAGGACCGAAAATTAACATCAAAATCTAGATCTTTTATTTTTTAAAATTTTATCATGTGGATTCACATGATAGTGTGTAGAACAAGTTGTTCTTTTATTCTATTAGTAGTGGACGGTGTATGAGCTATCAACACCATAGTTGACATCCTCGTCCTCAAGAAGATATTGGAAACAATTAATCCTTTCAGATGACTAATAAATGCGACAATATTTGGAATTATAATTAAATGTCCTTTTAGGTTTAAGCAAACTATACAATATTTTTAACATTAATACATTGATATTAATATTTTAAATGCAAAATGTAATGTAAATATATGGTCCATATATTTCAATTTACTAATACAAATCATAGAATGCATGTATTAAAAAGATTTCATAGTATATAGTCGTTCCAGTTTTTATCCTGGTTGTTAAGGCGTTTCCTTAGCATACATAAGGCTTCTGGTTCGACCCCGCAGATGTCAGTGCCTGTGGATTTTCCCACTGGGTTTGCCATGGGTTGGGTTATGATATTCAGGTAAGTATAAATGAACTTTCTAATTTACTACTATGATAATAACACTCGTCTAGCCGGCCTGAGAGGGTCTAGTGTACATGGTACATTCCAAATTAGAACTTAATAAGTGGTGACTTAGGCTATGCCAATAACACATAATATTCCTTAATCAATTTAAGTGTAAACATTAGGGGGCGGTTGACACGTGATCAAATTGACTATAAGAGGCTTAGCATTGTAGTTGTGAAATATCGTACAACGACATGCATCTAATGTACATGGATTAAGTGAGCGTCGAAGCTGAAGAAACAGTATGACAGACCAGGAGGGTCACAACCACCTAGCAATAGGAATGAGCCAACGTTTCTCTAAGAACCACCATTGGAGCTAACTCTGATCGATGGGAGAAATGCACTCGGAAGTTAAAAAAAAAAAAAAAAAAAAAAAAAAAAAAAAAAAAAAAAAAAAAAAAAAAAAAAAAAAAAAAAAAAAAAAAAAAAATTCATAGTATATAATGATGAGAAAAAATGAAAACATCCAATAGATATTTGATCTAAAGGAAATGTTAGAATAAGAAAAAAATAACATTAGTGATATTATTATAATAAAATATTCAATATATATTGTTTTTAAATTGGTTATAAATTTACTATAAATGAGTAAAAAAAAAAAAATTACTTCCAAAATCTTTACATAAATTTATAAAATATGAATGTTGTAATGCTATTTCCAAAAATTGAAAATTTTAATAAATGTCAACCAAATATAAAAATAGGTATATTAGAATAAACATATAAATGTAGTTTTTTGTCATATTTATAGCATAAAGCAAATACACATAGTTTGAATATATTAATATTATTTATATACTATATATTAAAAATAATAAGTATTTATAATTGTTAGTGTTTAGTTATAAATATCCAATTAGTAATAATTAATATTAATAAAGAGTTTATGTAAAAAAATTACTATATTTTGCTCAATGTATTTTATATTGCTACTATTATTAAGGAAATGCTCCGAGTAGCAAAGCTCCATCCTCTTCCTATACGTACCTGTTTCTTAATAATTATATTATCATACAAATGAATTTTTAATCTCTAATAAAAATATATAATATATATATGTTAAGATTTTTTATATTTAGTGAGCAAAATATAATAGTTTTACATAAAACTCTTTATAAATATCTAAATACAGTTTAATATAATTAAATTTAATAATTAAACATTTATATTAAATCATTAATAAATATAATTATAATGTATAAAATCATAGATCTACCATTTATTATATTATCATTTGCAAGAAGTATTAATAGTATAAAAAAAAAATTATAATTATCAAAAATCTTTATACTTTTAAGAGGTATTTTTAAAAATATTTTTATTATTTAATAATATTAATTTTATATCATTTCTAATGTGTTACTGGCATATTCCGATTTTTTTTTTAATTCATTACGGGTTAGGGTATATACAAATTTAACAGTAAAAATCATTTAATATATAAACATTTCATACATCATATATATATATATTTATATTATTATTTTTTAATTTTTTTTTTTTAACATTTAACATAATATTCAAATTGAATATTTGAAAAAAAAAAAGCTTTAACAAAAATTAATAAAAAGGAATTAAAAAAAAAATAATAATATATGTATGATAAGCACAAAAAATTAATTTAAAAATTAATAATACATAATACAAAAAATATTAATAATAAATCATAAGAATTAAATTTAAAAGTTAGTAATACAATGTCAAGTTCTGAAAAAACTGATTGTAAAGTTTGTTCAAGTTTTAGAGCCTGGTCTAAAAATGAAAGTAAAAAATTAAATTCACCAACAGTAACATCGACCACAAAAAAATGTAGAATATGTGATGTTGTTAATTTTTCAAAAAATAAATTACAACAACTTTTTAGTAATAAAGTTCAATCAAAAGAAATTTTTGAATGTCCACCAAATGCTCAAGAATTAGGTAGAGCAACTTGGACTTATCTTCATTCTGTTGCTGCTTATTATCCAGAAAAGCCAACACGTAAACAACAAAAAGATATGCAATCCTTTTTACGTATATTTTCAGAATTTTATCCATGTAAACCTTGTGCTAAATATTTAGTTAAAGAAATAAATGAACATCCACCACAAGTAGAAACAAAATCAGCATTAAGTACATGGGTATGTCAATTACATAATGAAGTTAATGCTAGACTTGGAAAACCAATCTTTGATTGTTCTAAAGTTGATGAACGTTGGAAAACCGGTCCACCAAATGGATTTTGTGATTAATCAAAATCATAAAATTATTTTATAATTTAATTATTTTAATTATAAAAAAATTTTTTTTAAGAGTAATTTGAAAATAATAAATTAAATGTCTATATCATGTATTTAAACAATTTCCGCTATTAATAATTAATTATATATTAGATATTATAGAAATCATTCTTAATAATTAAATGCTTTTTTTTTTTTTTTTAATTTGAAATCTAAATTAATTAAAGCCATCTTTAGATATACATAATAATATTTATGTATTATAAAATATAAAATAAATTTTAAAAAAAAGTTTATAAAAACATATAAACTATAGAATTTTCATTTTTATTACCATTCTTTTTTTTTTTTTTTTTAAAATTAATAACTTCAATTAGTCAATAAATAAAATAATCAAATATCCAAATAATAATATACAAAATGTTTAAAATGTTTGTATTTTTTTTTAAAAAAATATAACATATAGCTATGGGTAATAATTAAAAATCTTTAAAACTAAACAAAAGGAGTAATAAAAAATAGAGGGTTATTAAACTGTTTACCATCATCACTACAATATAAATGAAAAATATTTATAATATGAATATTTATTAAAGTTCAATTCATTCATTTATGACTATGATTGTTGAATATGTATCATGATAATGCCTTTTATAATCATTCCTTTTTTCCTTTTGTATTATCATCATCAACGTATTATAGCATTTTTATTTATTTATTTATTTTTATTCTTTTTTTTTTTTTTTTTTTTTTTTTTTTTTTTTTTATTTTATTTTATTTTATTTTAATTTTTTTTTTTCTTTTGTAATTTCGTTAACTTTATAGATTTTTAATCCTGCTTTTTTTATTTTTTATATTTTTTTTTTTATTTTTTGCTTTTTTTTTTTTTATTATATATATATATTTTTTTTCTTGAAATATATTATGTTTATGTTACGATTTAAATATTATTTATTATTACATTTTGTTTTTCTTAAGGCTAGTCTTTTATATTGTCTTTTAATTATTTTTATTTTTTAATTTTAATTTATTTAAATTTTAAGTTTGCTTAAAGCAGTTGCAAGATCAAATTCCCAAACAACAATTTTTCCATCAAGACCACTAGTAGTAAAACTAGTAACATTATCTCTTGTGCCAGAATAAATTCTGATATCACTATTATATTCATTTCAAATTATTATTAAATATAAATATAAATAAATAAATATGCATAGAGAAAAGTGTTAGAAATTTTATAATCTTATAATCTTAATATAAAGTATTAAAAAAAAAATAAAAAGTAAAAATAATTATATATGCGAATATTTTTAAATCTTCATTCAATTTACTTAATAGTGTTTTGGTGAGTAGTTGGGAGACTAGAATCATCATTAGTTTCTTGACCTCTTGAGTCCATTTGTCTGAATTTATTGAATGCATTTGAAACAACTTCTTCCTTCTTTTCACTTTGGTCAAGTTTTCCCATATTAACCCTATTAAATTAATTAGAATTAAAAAATTATATATTAGGCGTGTATAGATATTGTTTTTACGTATAATTAAAAAAAGTATCGTGTATTATATAAATTGAAAAAGGCTTATACCAATTCATTGGTGAAGATTCTTCATATAAGATTGGACAACAATCGTAACCGATGGTAATTACGTGATGTTCATCTGTGAAGAGGAGAGAAAGATATGGAAGATCTTTATTCTTAATAGTGATAACTTCATTAGTTTCTCTATATAAGAATGAAATAGAGGAATCATGTCCTATTTAGGATTCAATAAAATATATGTAATATATTAATTTTTATCCATATAAATTTTTATTCTATACAAAGATATTCTTATTTGTCATTTCGAAAAAAAAAAGAAAAGTGAGAGGAAATAAAATAGAATTACCAATAAAGGCGACAACATTTCCACTTGGGGAAAAGGAGACACCATGAACCCATCCACTAATCTTATTTTCACTAATTAAAGCTCCAACAGACTTGATCTTCTTGTTTCTGTTTATTATATAAATAATAAATATAAATATAAAAAAATTCATTTTTACTGTATGATCTTTTATAGTTTCATTAGATTCTTACGAAGTAATAGCTTCATCGGTAACGGTAGAGAAGACACGAACCTATTTATTTTATTTCAAATAACGTTATTAATATTTTGATAATTTGACATAATAATTAGACAAACGATATTATTTTTATGACATTACTTTTGAATCAGCAGTACCAACACCAAGATGGAAGTTATCTGGGTGCCAGTCTAAGGAAAGAACAGTTGAACGTAATTTGTTGATATGAATACTACGCCACCAATTGTTTCTTTCATCATAGTAACAAACAGCAACATTCTTAGCACCAGTACCAACAGCAAATTTATTTTCTTGTGGACTCCATTTAACAACAGTAGCAGCACGATTAATACGAAGAATAACTAAAGTTGGTTCCCAACCAGTAGCGGTTCTTTTCCATACGTATGCATTACGATCTTGAGAACATGAAACAATTCTATCAGTTTCTGGAGCCCAGTCAATACTGGTAATAAGTTTATCATGCTTTGTAAATATAATTTTATTTGGGGAAATTAATTATTTAATAAAATATATTAAATGTCATAATAATGTTAATGATGTTAAATTAATTTATTTCATATTATTTTTTTTTATTGTAAATGTATAATAAAAAGGAAAATTTTAATATTTCTGTATATATTATTATATATTTCCTCCATTCCCAACACTTTTCTATAATTTTATTTTTTGTATTTAAATTTTATATTTAATATTTATTTATCTATCTATCTATCTATATTTATTTAACGCTACATTTTTTTTTTTTTATTTTATATTTTTCTTACGATGTAGTTTTGTTTTAAATAGAAATATAATCTATATAAAATTGTTTTGAAATATTACTGAAACGAATGTTTTTGTGCAAAATAATAAAATAAAATAATATTGTCTTAAAATAATATTGTATATATATTACTTCTTTTAAAGCAGTTTCAAATTCCCAATTATTTCCGTTTTTCTTGTAAATGTGAATTTCATTGGTATTTGGACAAATAGCAACCTCTTTATGTATAAATCATTTACATTATATTTGATTTTATTAAAATAAATGGTGGTGTTTATTTGTGGTGTGTGATAATTTTTTATGTAAAGAAACAAAATAAATTATGTAAATATATGTATAATTGTATAAAAATTAAAAGTATTATATTTTATTATATATATAAATTTATTTTTAATAGATTAAAAGAATGTATGTATTTTCTTTTTTTATTTTTATTTTCTTTAAAAAAAAAGTTTAAATAAAATATTTTATAATATTTATTATTTTTACCAGATCTATCCTTGTTGAATGAATGACAAGTTATTGGGCATTTAACAATTTGAAATACATTAGCAACACTCATTTTAATATATATATATATATACTGTTGTTTGAAATTTTAAATGAATGGAATTATATTTTCTATTAATGGCAAAAGAAACGCATTATTATTTATTATAAAAAATAAATTTATTAATATTTTTTTTCTTAAATTTTATTTTACACTAAAGATAATAACTATAATTAGAATTATTATATAAATTTATACTAAAAAATTTTAAATTTTGATGATAAAATATTAAACATATTGATTTATAAAGATAATATAAACTATTTTTTTATCATAACTACTTTTATATATAATATTTTTATAATAATAAATAGTTAACTTTACTTTTTATATTTTATATATGTAATAAAAAGGTGTGATGTATTATTTACTTCTTAATTTTTTTAATTAAAAAAAAAAATAAAATAAAATAAATAAATAAAAAAAAACGATATATATAAATAAATATATAAATAATTTTAATTAAATTTATTATTTAATTAAATAATTTATATTTTTTTTTATTTTTTATAATATTTTAAAATTTAAAAAAGATTAATTACAAAAAAATTGTACATTAATGTATTAACATATTTAATATTATAATAGCATCATGTAAATAATAAAGTAAATAAGGAAATATATACATATTATAAAAAAATATAACACTTTATAAAAAAAAAAAAACGGAAATTACAAAGTTTTATATATTCAATAATTCTCAAAGTTTGAATAGACATTTAACCATAAATTATTATAATATAATTAATATACATAATTAAATTTTAAAAATCAACAACTAATTCCCTATTCCAAGACTAGCTACTCTATTTTTTTCTAACTTGATGTTGAATTTATCTATTTATTATTATTTTGGAGGGATATAAATTAATAAACAAACAAAAATATTTTTTATATATTTTTTCATAATTGCTTTTTTTTTTTTTTTTTATTTAAAAAGATGAAATATTACGCCTATTTTTATCTCCTTACATATATATATATTTATTTTTTCGCCTAATTTCTATGATCTAGTTATATTTATCATTCATTTTACTATGTATACATTTCAGTTATCATTATCATTTTTATTTATGTTAAAAAAATTAATACTGTATATCTAAGAAGTATTTATCCATGATAATGTGTTATTATTAATTCAATCTATCTAAATAGTAAATATATAAAACCTTTATTACTAAAAATAAATTATTTAAATAATTATTATGGTTAGTTCAAAAGAAGCTTTATTTTTTTTCTACACAATACAATATTGTAAATGTATACGTAATCTCTAAATAAATAAAGATAATCGTAATAAAAAATTAAAATAGTATAAATATTAAATATTTATATTATCATCATAGAAAAACTTTGATTTATATATAATATTGATATTATTTATAATAAACAAACGTTATACTCTTTTAAATTTATATAATTATTTTTATTAGAAATTTATGTATAGGGATGAATGGAATGGATGTACTATAATTTATATTCTACTAAATTTATATAGAGTAATATTTATTTTATGTCAACTTTTATTCAAAAATAAAAAAGTAATAAAATAAAATGTTTTTTTTTTTTTATTAATGTGCTTTTTTTTATGTACCTTTTTTTAGGGTAATAAATTTTCCAATGCTACGGAAAATATTTTTTTGAAATAAATGAAATTTATCCTATTAAAATTTAAAATTTTCATTACTCATCACCACTCAATATAAATAAATTTTAGTTATTTAATATTATTCTTAATAAGGATTTATATTTCTTTTTTAAACTTGTTCAATAGTTTAAATTAATTTCATTTTTAAACTATTTCAAAATATTCCTTTTTTTTTTTAATAAAAATAATAATGACTAATAAATTGGATTAATATATAAAACTTATATCATTTTTACCATGATTATATTAATACGCGTCCCCTACTACCTACTAATACCTATGATTTAAAATTATTTAAATAATTAGGTTAAGGAGAATATCATAAAAATAATTATAAATAAATATTATTCAAATTATAAAAAAAACTAATTATTAAAGTTAATATAAAAAGTTTATTATTAATTAAATATCATATTTGTTTATAAAAAATTAATTAAACTTTAATTTATATTATTTATATATGGGACACATCCATTTTTATTTCTAATTAAAAAAGAAATGATTTAATAAATATAATATATTGTAAATATTATATAAATAGTATTGTATATTGTTAATCATTGATAAACTAACCTTCCGCACTTTCTATTAAAAAAAAAAATATATATATATAAAGAATAAAATTTTAACTTTTTTTTTTAAAATATATATCGAAAAATACAAAAAATTATATATACTCTAAAAGATATTTTAATAGTCACAAAATAATTAGTATTTTTGAGATATATAATTCTAAATCACATTAAAAATTTGTTAATACTTTTTTTTCTTTTGTAATATATAAACAAAATTATAAATTTGTTTATATTTTTATATTAATTACACTTTTAGGAAATTTTAAACATAATAGAAGTTCTTTTTTTCAGACAGTTTAATAAATTTAAATTTGTAGGAAATTTAAACATAAAATATTATCAACTATTTATTAATAATTCAAATCAAATTTTGATTAATTAAAAGTCATCTGAATAAAAATTCAAAAATTTATATCTAAATAAAAATAATATAATACTATGAACGCAAAAAAATTTTCTTTAATGTTATTGGCATTGTTCGCTAAACATGCCCTTTCAGATTGTCCAGATGGAATAAAAAAACAAGGATATCCATGTTGTTCAAGTTGTATTGTGTATTTTTCTGATAAAGATGGCCAATGGGGTGTAGAAAATGGTAAATGGTGTGGTATTCAAGATTATTGTAATGGTTTACCTACTGATTGTCCATCTTCTATTACAAGTCAAGGTTATGCTTGTTGTAGAGGTTGTGACGTTGTATATACTGATGAAAATGGTGATTGGGGTATAGAAAATGATTATTGGTGTGGTATTTCTCAATCATGTAAGAATAAACCTGTTGATTCAAACTCAGCTCCACCATCTCAAGCTACTTCTCAAGCCACTTCAGATGATTATGTAGATCCAAATAGAAAGGTACAACCTGTTGTAATGTCAGACTATTCTTCAGGGGTATCTGTTCACGATCCATCTGTTGTCAAAAATGGTAATAAATATTATATTTTCGGTTCTCATATGGATACTGCTTTTACTACTGATTTATGGAAGTTTACAAAGTTATATACAGGTGTTAATGAAAACAATAAAATGTTTTCAAATTTATTCTCAAAATCAAATTATGGTGCTTTCAACTTTGTTGGTAAAAATAGTGAAGGTGGATTCTCAGTTTGGGCTCCAGATGTTATGTTTAATAAGAGAATGAATAAATGGGTTCAATATTTCTGTACTTCTTCTACATATATTAAATCCAGTATTTGTTATGCTTTAGCTGATAATATTGAAGGTCCATACACTTATAAGGATTGCTTCATCTTCTCTGGTATGGATTCAGGTAGTGTTGGTAAAACAAATATTAGAGCTATTACTGGTAGTGATAACGGTAATCGCTATTTCCCAGGTAACAAATACAATAATAAGGTCTATCCAAATGCCATTGATCCAAATGCATTCTACGATTTCAATGGTAAATTATGGTTGGCTTATGGTTCATGGTCTGGTGGTATCTATATCTTAGAATTAGATGAAAGTACTGGTCTTCCAAAACATAACATCAATAATGGAAATAACATAGATAAATACTATGGTAAGAAGTTAGCTGGTGGTAATCATCAATCTATTGAAGGCCCATACATTTTACCACATAAAGCTGCTGGATATTACTATCTTTTCGTTTCCTATGGTACTCTTACATCTAACGGTGGTTACCAAATTCGTTTATTCCGTTCAAAGAACCCAGATGGTCCATATACTGATGCTGCTGGTAGAGAATTTATGAGTGGTACTAATTCCAACTTTGGTGTCAAGATTATGGGTAATTACAATATTCCAGGAAGAAGCCAAGCTTACATGGCTCCAGGTCACAATTCTGCTTTAATTGATGACAATGGAAAAATCTTACTCTTCTATCACACTCGTTTCAATGATGGTCAAGAATATCACGAGCCACGTATTCATCAAATGTTCCTTAACAAGGAAGGATGGCTTGTTGCTGCTCCATATGCTTACACTGGTGAAACCATTTCTCCAACTGGTTATAGTATGAATGATATGGTTGGTAGTTACAAGTTATTATTCCACTTCCATACTAGAATTAATGGTGAAATTTCTAATCTCTACACCATTAACTTAAACCAAGACTTTACTGTTACTGGTAAATACACTGGTACTTGGTCTTATGATAAGGGTACTCATTACATGACCATTACTCTCAATAACTACACTTATAGTGGTGTCTTTGTTAAGCAATTAGATGAAGCTAAGTCTGCTACTGTTACCTCCTTTACCGCTATTGGTACAACTAATGATAGTGTTTGGGGTGTTCGTTTCTAAGATAATTAATTGTTAATATTTAGTTGTACAAACTATTTATGTATTTTTCAATTTTTTATTATTAAATAATGTACGATATAGATTAATAGTAAAAAAAAAAAAAAGAGAAAGATATCTTTTATATTTTTTAATTATTAATTATTGTAAATAAATAATAAAAGCTTTTAATAAAAAAAAAAAATCTTTAAAAAAAAACGATTAAAACAGTTGATTCTTTAGAAAAATAACTATTCTCACTATATATTATCATAGTTAGTATTTATAAAAAAAAAAAAAAAAGAAAACAATTGTTGGACTAAATTATAGAAAATTCGTGATGGCATCACATGCATTATGTAAAAAAATTTTGATAAAAAAAAAAAAAACATATAATTAAAATTTTATTAATAATGTTACAATGATAAAGATTTTATAAATTTTTAATTATTATGAATTAAAATTAAATTAATAATTTTCAAAGGCCAAATATACCCATTTATATATATATATATATATTTTTTTTTTTTTTGTAAAAAAAAATTAAGAAGCAATATTGTATATTTCCAAACCTATAAAGCCTTAGTAAAATATATGTATATTAATAAGTCATATACATAGAAAAGATAATACAAGCAAATAAAGTAAAACAAAATAAATAAATAAAAAACCAAAAAAAAAAAAAAATAAAATAAATAATTTTATGTAACTATCAACTATTAAATAATATTTATAATGTGAAATGGGTTATACACACATTTCTTTAAAAAAAAAAAAAAAAAAAATAAAACTTTTCTTACTAATTTTTAATAATTTTAAAAATAAATATTTAAACTAGAATATTGGATTTCTCTATAAACATTACTTTTAATAATAAAGAGAATTTACAATTTATAAATTAAAAATACTTTTATAAAATAGTTTAAAAATCTAAAAGATAAAACGAAGCAAAAAAATAAAAATATCTTTTAATCTTTAATAATAATATACTTTTCTAAAATATATTTTACCAGAATGCTTTTATCAAACATTAAACCATTAAATACTTCCTTATTAAGACCAATTTCGAATTCTGTTTTTACTGGACTTAATATTAATAGAAACCAATACAAATCACTTTATTTAAACACTAAATTATCAACTATTTCTTTAATAAACAAAAGATACCACAATACTGAAACTGCAAATGAATTAACTGCACCTAAACAAGGCTACAGTACAGAAGAATATACCAGTAGAAATAATAATAGAAAAAAGGAAAAAAAGGAAAAAAAACGTTCAGGTTTTTTAAGTGGAGGGTAATTCTAGATACCTTTTTTTTATTATTATATATTAGTAGAATTAACAAAAAATATTTGTAAAAAAATATAATATGGTATATGCTATCTAATGATGATAATTATAGTTTATCATTTAGTAAATTTTAAAAGTTTTGGTTTTATAAAGGATTTCATTTAATTTGGTTTATTTTTTAAAAAAAAAACTATAATTTGTTATTTTGAGAAAAATATATACAAATTTTAAAGAATGAAATTCTTATTATTTTTTATATTTCATAATTTATATAAATATTATAAATAATAATATTATATTTAATAGAATGTTTGGTTTCTTACTTGGTTTTTCTTCTGTATTTGGTATTGGATATTTCTTTTTAATTCAAGATTATCAAGTTAGTAAAATATATCTTATGTCTCATACTTTCATTAATATTTAATAATATTATAATATTTTTTATATTAAAATTTTAATCTTTTTTTTTTTTTTTTTAAAAATAGATATCTAATGATTCATTAAGAAAAAGTATTGATACGTTACAAGGTTCTATAATAAAGGTTTATATAGATAGTTGCTTATAATATATAATATATAAATTATTAAAATAATAATTTAAAAATGAATAAATTATCCATAATAATAATAATAATAATAATAATAATAATAATAATAATAAAATTATAGATATAGATATCAATAGATATATCGATTTTATTAAATCCTATGTTTGAAAACTTTATTAACTAAAATTTAATTTTTATAATTCAAAAGATAAAAAGAAATAATAGAGAAATTGACGAATTAATTGAAGAATTAAAGAAACTCAAAAGTGAAGCTATTACTAAAGATGAATTTAATGCTTATCAAAATAATATTAAGGCAGTATTAGTAAGTATCTATAAAATTCAAAAAAAAAAAAAAAAAAAAAAAATAATAAATGCTTCAAGTAATAATACAATTAATATTTTTGATCATAAATAATAATAATAATTATATTATTATTGTGTAAAAACATTTTTTTTTATAGAATGAAATTAAGAAGGAGCAGACAAAAGAAAATTCTAATTTATCAAGAATGAATGATAATATAGCAAAAAATCTTCAACAAAAGAATAATTATAACTTTTTCCTTCCAACAGATGAATGATAAATGAATTAAAAAAGGAATAAAATGTAATAATGATAATATCATTTTTCTATAAATAAATAATGATAATACAATAATCCATTTTATAATTATTAAAAAGAAAATTTACAAAAGAATTCAAAAACAAAACAAAACAAAATAAAACAAAAAAAAAAAATACCAAATAAATTTTTGTTTTTTATAAATAATTAATTTGATGTTAATATGAATGTTTAAAATAACATAATCAACTTTATATCATTCCAATTTTTTTAAAAACATACTTTAAAATAATAATGAAATAAAAAAAAAAAAAGTATTTTATTATATTACAAAAATTAAATTGTTATGTAAATAAAAGTGAAAAATGAAGTAATAAAAACTAATTGAAAAAATAATATCAATTAATTAAATCGATATATTATTAAGATGGCTTTTTCTTTCATTTTTATATATATTATTAACAGGTTAACACTTGTAAAATATATAGGTTCATTTAACTATTTTTATATATGAAAAATGAATTTATGTTTTAAAGAAGATCATCTATATATACTATTTTTTAATAATAAAAATCCTATGGAGATGTGATAGATTATTTATAAAGAAAAAAAAAATATTTTAAATAGGCTATAGTATTATTATTATTATTATTATTTTTTTATAGTGAATATGTTAAAATCAAATTTTGATACATTAAATTATTAATATTTATTTCATATATACATTTACTATAAGTGTATTTTATGAAGATAAGATAAAATATCAAAAAAAAAAAAAAAGTTTTGATGCATTCCTATTGCTACTGCAGCTATTAAACTGTCCCTTTTAGAATATTTCTCTATTTTATTTTTTCTTTAATACTTATTAATTAAAATTATTAAAAAAATTACATTTTTTTTAACCATCCTGTTTATATTAAAAACGCTATAAAAATTTTAATTTTTAATAAAACAAAAAAGGAAAAAAAAAAAATTAAAAAAAAACCAACATTTTGTCAAACAATTCTTACTATTAATAAAATACAAAAACATAGATTTATTATAAAATTTTCAAAGAAATTATTTTTATTATAAATATAACATTTCTATTATAAATAATGAAAAAAATACCACTTTATTAGCTTATTCATTTTTTATTTTTGAAAAGTTTTTTTTTTTTTTTTCTTTGGGTTTAGATTACCATTATACTAATAAAACATATGAAATTTATTTGTTTTTATAATATTTATTAATTATTTTTTATTATTTAATTTTTTTTTACATTGTTAAAATAAAAAGGATCTATTAATATATTATACAATATATTATAATAAATTTATTTCTACTATTCAATAATTTATACAATATATTCAATAGATTAAATTTAAATAAAAGATACAACTTTAAGTATTAATAAAATTTTTTTGTGTTATCTTAACATTATTATGTAATATATTATTCAATATAATATAATATATGAACAATAATATCAAAACCAATATTGTATTACTATAACCAAAAAAATATTGGTTTATTGGATAGGTTAAGAATGTATTAAAAATGTATTAAAAATGTTTTAAAATTATTAAAAATGAAAATAAAATTAGTATTTGATAATACACCTATTTTATAGGTACTCTATAGCGCAAGGTCGCACCTAACAATTATTTTTATATATTGAAAAGAGAGAATATGCATATATAAATTATAAAAGTGTTAAACTACAAAGGATATTATTGATATATTTATTTATATGTTTATAGGGATAAACTTATTTAATAAGCTTCTTATAATTTATTTAATTACTAGTAATTCATTCATTTATTTATTATGATTATGATTGTTAAAAATAATCCTTTTTTTTTTTATTTATATTATTATTTTAATAGGAAAATTTAATTAGTATCAAGCATTATTATTCGTTCAAAAATCATTTATATTTCAATGTATTGAATATTATGTATTACAATATAAATAAAAAAACTCGATTTTTTTTTTTTTTTTTTTTTTTTTTTTAAAACAAAAAGATAAAATAATAAAATTATAACATTAAAATAAAATTAAATAATTAAAATAAAAATTTTAATATAATAAAATTTTATTTTATTTTTTATTTCATTTTAATATCTTAAAATCAAATAAAAAACAAAATAAAATAGAGAATTAAAACAAATAAATAAAAAGAATAATAGAATAAAATAAATTTATAATAATAAAATAATTAATGTAAGTATACCGAATAAAAATGATATATAATTAAATCTCAATTTGTATATATATATTATTATATGTTATTTGTGATATATGTTGTGTGAAATTTATTTTTATTTTTCACTGTAAAGTTTGTTATATAAAGTCTTAATAAGAAAGAGTTATATTTTATTTTTTATTATTATTTTAGTTTGTATAACTAATTAAGAATAAAAAATAATAACTGCTTTTATTTTTATTTATATTCTCTTTATAACAGATTATAAATAATAAATAAAATCAATAAAGCAAAGCAAAACAAAAGAACAAAAATTAATATAAAAATTAAAAAATAAAATAAATATTAGAATTAACAATTATAAAATAATAACAATAAATTAAAATAAAATAAAGCAAATAACAAATAAAATAAAACAAACAATAAAGCAAATAATAATAATAAATTAAAAAATAAAACTATATATTATATAACAAATTAACAAAAATAAATATTCAAATAATTTAAAAATATAATAGCATATATAATATAAAAATGGCTCCAATAATTATTGACACTGGTATTTTCGATAAGCCAATTCTTATCCAAAATGACATTGTTAATCAATCAAGAATTGTAAAAGAAATTATAATTGAAGAACAAAAGCCAATTATTATTGATACTGGTATTTTCGACAGACCAATTCTTGTTCAACCACAACAAATTGCTCTTGGTGAAAACTTAAAGCAAGTTAGTCAAAGAAGCTACGTTGTTCAAGAAGGTGACAACGAAGTTCAAGTTGAAGAAGTTGTTTATGAAGAATATATTGAAGATGATGGTGTTGAAGGTGAAAAAGTTATAGTTGAAGAAATTGTCGAAGAATATATTGATGAAAACGGAAACGTTATTAGAGAAGTTTCTGAAGTAATTGAAGAAGTTATTGAAGAAGAAAAGCCAGTCATCATTGACACTGGTATTTTCGACAGACCAATTCTCATTCAATCTGGTGTTGAACAACCACAACCAAAAGAAGTTGTAGTCGAAGAACCAGCTGAATGCAGAGCTGACACTGGTTGTTGGTGGTTATTCGCCAAACCACAAACTGCTGAAGTTGTTATTGAAGAACAAAAGCCAATTATTATTGACACTGGTATTTTCGACAGACCAATTCTTATTCAATCTGGTGTTGAACAACCACAACCAAGAGAAGTTGTTGTTGCTGAAGAAGAAAAGCCAGTCATTATTGACACTGGTATTTTCGACAGACCAATTCTTATTCAATCTGGTGTTGAACAACCACAACCAAGAGAAGTTGTTGTTGCTGAAGAAGAAAAGCCAGTCATTATTGACACTGGTATTTTCGACAGACCAATTCTTATTCAATCTGGTGTTGAACAACCACAACCAAGAAAAGTTGTTGTTGCTGAAGAAGAAAAGCCAATTATTATTGACACCGGTATTTTCGACAGACCAATTCTCATTCAATCTGGTGTTGAACAACCACAACCAAGAGAAGTTGTTGTTGCTGAAGATGAAAAGCCAATTATTATTGACACTGGTATTTTCGACAGACCAATTCTTATTCAATCTGGTGTTGAACAACCACAACCAAGAGAAGTTGTTGTTGTTGAAGAAGAAAAGCCAATTATTATTGACACTGGTATTTTCGATAGACCAATTCTCATTCAATCTGGTGTTGAACAACCACAACCAAGAGAAGTTGTTGTAGCTGAAGAAGAAAAGCCAATTATTATTGACACTGGTATTTTCGATAGACCAATTCTCATTCAATCTGGTGTTGAACAACCACAACCAAGAGAAGTTGTTGTAGCTGAAGAAGAAAAGCCAATTATTATTGACACTGGTATTTTCGACAGACCAATTCTTATTCAATCTGGTGTTGAACAACCACAACCAAGAGAAGTTGTTGTAGCTGAAGAAAAAAAGCCAATTATTATTGACACTGGTATTTTCGACAGACCAATTCTTATTCAATCTGGTGTTGAACAACCACAACCAAGAGAAGTTGTTATTGAAGAACCAGCTGAATGTAGAGCTGATACTGGTTGCTGGTGGTTATTTGCTAAGCCACAAGTTCAAGATGAACCAGCTGAATGTAGAGCTGACACTGGTTGCTGGTGGTTATTCGCTAAGCCAGAAACCTCTGAAATTATTGAAGTATCAGAAGCTGAAGCTAAGGAAATTGTTATTCCAGTTTCAGAAGAAAAGGATAATACTGTTTTAAAGGTTCAATGCAAACTTCCATTAGGATATGAAGCTAAACAATGGGTTCCATATGCTAGCCGTTCCATTGAATGCTACACTAGCTTACCACTTGGTATTGATTTCCATACTTCTGAAAGACAATGGGTTCCATATGCTAACCGTTCCATTGAATGCAACACTAGCTTACCACTTGGTATTGATTTCCATACTCCAGAAAGACAATGGGTTCCATATGCTAACCGTTCCATTGAATGCTACACTAGCTTACCACTTGGTATTGATTTCCATACTCCAGAAAGACAATGGGTTCCATATGCTGGTCGTTCACTTGAAGTTTTATGTGCTTTACCACTCGGCTATAACCCAGTTGAAGAAGTAAAGATTACACCAGTTGAAGAGGAAAAGGTTGTTAAGGAAAGAGTTATTGAAGAAGCTCCAGTTGTAGAAGCTCCAGTTGACAATTCTGAAGTTATTGAACAATTAAAGAAAGAAATTGAAGCTAGAGATCAATTATTAAAGAAGAAGGAAGATGAATTAAATGAATTAAAGGATATTGTTGATAAAAAGAATAATGAACTTAAATTACAAAATAATGATTACCAAAATTTAATTAGATCAAATGAAGAATTAAACCACCAACTTACACAATTAAATATTATTAACAAGAAGTTACAACAAAGTGTTAATCAAACTAGTGGTTTAATAACACCAAATGAAAAGGAAATTGATGAAAAGGAAATTGATGTCGATAATACTTTATTAAATTCAGAATTAGAAAATGTTGCCATTACTAACGAAATTAAATTAAAGAATTCAGAAGTTGAAAGACTTACTTCTAGAATTGTTGCATTAAACCAACAACTTGCTAGACTTACCTTAAATGTTGATGAAGAACATAAGAAGGATAGAAAAATAATTTCAGAATTAAAGTCAAGAATTGATGGTTATTTAGAAAAATTAGTTAAATTAAACGGACAAGTTAGTGCCTTAACTTTACTTGTTGATGAACTTAAGCGTAATAAGGAATCTGCTACTAGCGAACCATCTGATTCTAATGGCAACAATGCTCTTGCTAAGAAACATCTTTACCTTTCTCCAGAAAGCAGACAAATCATTACAAATATTGTTTCTAGAGCTACTCAAAATAAGTGTAGCATTTTATAAACAGCGTTAGTACTTTTATTTATCTTTTTTATTTTCTATCAGTAAATTATTTTTAAAACACACAGAAAATAATTTAGAAAAAAATATTTTTAAACGACATCAATCAAACGTAAAAAAATTTCAAAAAAAGGAAAAAACTATTAATATTATTAATAATAGCAATAATACAACATCACAATTTTTTTTTATTATTTAATTATTAATCTAGTATTATTTAATAGTATTTTTTTTTTTTTCTTTTTTAACGATATTAAAACATTTTAACTTTATACATTAAAATATAAATATTAAAAATATAGATATTAAACATTCATTAATTTATTTAATAATATAATATATAGTATAAAAGTAGCGTTTAGAATTTATTTATTTTTAAATGTTAATTTTTGTAAAATTTAAAAAAAAATTTTTTACAATAAAAACTTTTAATAATTTAGAAAAAAAAAAATATTGTTTTATTTATTTTTTTTTTTAATAATATATATATAATTATTATTATTTATTTAATATATAATATTTTTATTTTAATATATATAATGATTATTTATTTAAATATTTAAAAGTAAGGAAAAAAAAAGATAGAAAAAAAAAAAAAAAAAGAAATAATTAATATGGAATATATTTTCTATTTTTTATTCTTTTACTTTTTTTTTTTTTAAAAAAAAAAAGGAATATTATTAAATAATCTTTTTTGTATTGATTGATAATTTAAATAATAATTTTATAAAATTTTTTTAAAAAAAAATAATTATCAATAAAGATTATTTTTTAAAAAGTATGTAATTGAAAAAAAAAAAAGAGTAACTAATTATTAAAAAAAAAAAAAAAATAATTTTTTTTTTAAAATGTAATAATAACAACAGTAAAAAAAAAAAAAAAAAAAAAAATTGTTATTTAAAACAAACAATAATTAAAAAATTAAATAAAAATGTATTTATAAACCTTTAATAATATTAAAAAAAAAAAAAAAAATAGATTTATACATTTTTTATTTTTATTTATATGTATATATTTTTATTATTATTTAATGAATTGTGCCGTTAATTCTATATATTGAGTATTTTTAATGTTAATAATATTATTAGTATTTTTATTTTTATTGTTATTATTATTAGATTAATAAGTTATTGCTTAGATTTACGTTATTTTATTTATTTTTTTTATTTATTTAAATTTTAATTTTTATGTTATTTACGTTATATACGTTATATATTAATTATTATTTTTGTTTGATTAATTCCCAAAAAAAGAATCAACTTTTTTTTTTTTTCACTTTCAAATAGAAAAATTAAATAGTTAGGTGTTATATAGGAAAGAAAAAGAAAATGTTCCATTTCAATTTTTTTTTTTTTTTTTTTAATGATTTACACACTAACGTTCATTGCTGATCCTCTTAAACCGATAAGTTTAACTTTATTTTCAGAGGTCCATTCAAAACGAACATTTTCAATAATGGCATTTAAACTAACAGTATTTTCTATTTTTTTTTTTTTTTTTTTTTTTTTTTTTTTTTTTTTTTTTAAAAAAAAAGATATTAATAGATATTAATATAATTTATTACTATTTTTATTTTATTTTATTCTTATTTTATTTTCTCTTATTAAAAATATTTTATTTTACCTGAATTTTCTCCTTTAATTTCAGTACCCACAGAATAGGAACGTATACTTTTCATAGGGGCATTATTATTATCACTACTATTAAAGGTTCCTACTAACATACCTAAGAAGCTAGGTGACGGTTGCCATATTCTAACTAATGCTTCTTCTAAGGAATATGATGCTATTAATTTACCATCTGGTGAGAAAGAAACAGCTGTAACAGGTTTTTGATGACCCTATATAAATTTAGTGTTAAAATATATAATTGTGTTTTCATTATTATTTTAAAGATTTTTATATTATTATTATTTTCTAATATTGATTTATAAACTTACTTCTAAAATTTGCCAACGAGTACCAGTTTTAAGATCATAGATTAAAATTAAACCTTCAATACTACCAATAGCAATACGTTGAGAATTACCATGGAAAGCAATGTTTGGGAATTTTTTTACTAAATCATGAAGACTTAAAGTAACGGATTGTATCATATTTTCACGCATATTTGGAACGTTTGGATCTAATGATTTTACAACTGCCTCAACTATCTTAGACAAATATGGATAGATAATTAATGGTTTCTATAGATAAATTATATAAATAGATAAATAGAAATGTATAAATATATATAATTGAAAAGAATAAAAATAAATTTTAATGAATCAACGGTTGTTATTATTATTATTATAATATTACCTTATTAATAAAAAGACTAAGAAGCTGTAAACCTGATTGTCTCTCATATATATTTTTTGAATGAACTAAATCAAATGTCAAAGTAGTAATAAATAATGGGGTATTATAAGTAGCAATTTGAATAAGTGCTTGACGAGCTGTAAGATTCATTGCTGAACTAACACTATGGTTACTATTAGTACGAGCACGTGCAGAGTTAGATTGGCTTAAATTGTCTGCTGTAGTGGAATTAGTATGAATGTCATTTTTATTACGGAATGATGTACTTCTGTTTTCCATTGAACTAGTACCATTCTTAATAGCACTACTATTATTTGAAGCCATCGTTGCAGATGTACTATTACTAGATAGATTTGCTTTTTGAGTAAGTTGACGATTAAGTTGACCTTTAAGGGATTGTGAAACAGAAGGGGTTGAAGTGGTGTTAATGTTAGAAGTTGAATTAGTATTATTATTGATAGATGCTTTACTTGAAATGATTGAATTAGTGGGTGAAGTATTAGTAGAATTATTTGTTGAATTGGAACCTAAATTAGCTAAGGACATTATAAGACGAATAACAGCAGATCCATTAATATGAGGTTCCCATACTAAAAATCCTTTACCAATTAATTCTACAGCTGCAATTCTATGTTGTAAACTAGTCTTATTTTCAATAATTAATAGTAAGGCCTTTGATATTTTACTACAGAAACTATTGATTGATAATTTTTATAAAATAGTAGATAATTATTTAAGAAATATAATAATAATAATAATTATTATTAAATAATAAATAGTTATTTTTTTTTTTTCTCTACAACTTTTAAATCTTCTTCATTAGTGTTATTATAATTGTATAAAAAGTAAAATATTTACTTATAATTAGACTTTAATAATTCATTTTCATCGGCTCCAATAATACCTAAAAGCATCGCTGCTCTTAATGATATTTTGGTTAATGATTTAGGATCATCTATTATTACTATTATCACATATTAAAGAATTAAGAATATATTGTTTAAAAAATAAATATAAAATTCTTTTTTTTTTATGTTCTATTAAAAAAATAGTTTATTAATAAAAATTAATTATTTATCAATTTACAATAGGGTTCCCAGTAATTTAATATTCTATTTAATTCCTTTTCAGTTATTTTACTCAATGTTGATCTATAGAGACATCTTGCTGCTTGTTGAATATCATCTATAATAATTATAAGTTTATAAATATATTTTATTAAAAAAATAAATATATTGAGTTTTCATTAAAGAAATTATTTAAAAATTACTTGTAGAATCAAGCCAATATTTAGTTAAATGTGAAAAGGATGGATAATTATAATCTGGTCCTACTATACTAGATAACATAATTCCATAATGAGTAATAATTGATACAACATCATCTTCATTACCTAAATATATTATTATTATTTAAATTATTTAATATCCTAATAAAAATAAAAAAAATAAAATGCTCGATTTTAATTATATTATTTACCTTTTTCTGCTGAAAATATTGGTACAAAGGATAAAATTTTTATTAATCTTGATGCTGTATATAATGGTGATATTTTCCAAACTTGGTCATCTGAAGAGAATGGTGCTAATAATGAAAATTGATTTTCTACTCTATAATTCAATTCATATAAAAGCAATGATAATACAATTATTATCTTAACGTTTTACTTATTAAACCAAATATATATATTTCTTTAAACCTTACCCTTTAATACCTATTGTAATATTCTTTCTGTTGGGTTTTAGTCCTATTTTTTTGACACATATATTATCTAATTCTGTATCAATTTCCCATGTTAAAAGAGATGAAAACAAAAGCTGTGTGAATCTTCGATAAAGATTTGATAAAGACTTTCCATTTGGGTTTCCTATTCCTTTAAAATGACTTGATTTTAACATAAGTGATATTCCTAGTTGTTTGGATGTTTTATTGGATCCATTTTCTGGTGAAGAACGTCCACTTCTTATTTTTTTTGGAGATCCAGGTGTACTTGAATAAGCTGAATTAGACATTCGATGGAAATAATTTATTTCATTTATCAGCTGTTTTATATTAATATAGAATACAATAACAGGAATTTGTCCTTTTTATTTATTTATTTATTTATATTAATAAATGTAATTAATATAAAATTAATAATTTAAATTCTTATAATGTAAAAAATATATATCAGAAACTTTTTTATTAATTACCATATGGTATAAAATAAACTGGGAAAATTGACAAAATTTGTTTATTGTTTAATTTTGAATAATCAGTATTAAATGGGTTAAATCTATTTATAAAATAGTATCACAAAAATTAAAATTAATTTATAGTTTTTTATTAAAATATTTTTATAATATTTACTTAATAGTAACATCGCAATTATCTATTATTTGTTCTGAATAATATGGATCAGTTATGATTCTATCAAGATGGTTAGATTTTAACTATATAATAAAAAAAAAAAAAAAAAAAAAAAGAAATCTTAACATTATTTGAATATATATATTTTTTATTTATATATTGAAATGTTGAGTTAATTTACATGCCAAACGGAAACAGATTTATCTATACATTGAACACATATATAATCGCCATCTAATTTCCATGAAAGACGTGAAACTTCTGAATTATGTCCAGTAAAATGGTATATACTATAAAAATAATTATTTAATTAATATATGTTTTTAATTATATAATTTAAAAATAGATTAAAAAAAAAAAAAACCATAAATTCATTTTACCATTCCAATTTTTCCAAATTAAATATTGATATAGAATTATCGTCTGAAAATGCTATAACACAATTTTGTAATAAGTCTCCTTCTTTTTCTTTTGGAACTTGAACAAATTGAGCAACTGCTCTGGTGTATTCATTATATTTGTATAATTGTTTTCCAGTTCTATTATATAATAATATATAAACATTTATTATTATTATTTTAATTATCATAAATTTAATTATAATTTTATAAATATTTCATTATGAATTAAAAAATCACAACTATAAGAAGATTAATACTACTAATGTACATACTCTAGATCCCAAATAATTGTTGATGCATCGGTACTACTACTAAATAATAATAGCTTTCCATTGGAATTAATTTTTTTAGGTACAAATAAAGAAACTACTCTACTAGAATGTCCATTTAATGTAAAAACTTCATTTTCAGATTCTGAAAGGGAATTAATGTCATATAAGAATGGATAGTATAATGGCATGACTTTTATCATTCCACTTTCTATTAAAGACATATTTTTATTAATATTTAAAATAAGAAAAATTGGAAAAAAATTAGAATATATATATTTTTGATATTAATCGCCATTATTACATAAAAATTTTATATTTATTAAATTATTTATTTATATATAAAAATCATTACCATAACCAAATATAATAAAAAGTGATGAAAATGAAGTTACAGCCGTTACTAATGATTTTTTAGGATAATTATCAAATTTTACATTCCATAATTCTTCCAATTGAGTCTCTTTTATATATAATTTTTAATTATATGATAAAATAAGTTAATTTTTAATATTATAAATATATTTTGATTATAGTATTATTTATAATATTTTTTTATTCATCGTGTATAAATTTTGTATTTACCACAAAATGGATTAATAGTTAAAAATACATCCTCAATAGAACTAGTAGGGGTATTTATTTCGGCTTGAATAGGAAAACTGTCAGTATTATTTGAATTACTGGTATCTATTGATTTTTTTCGATGATAGGTGACATATTTTGATGGATCAATGTATGAATAGAATGACCAATAGGAAATACTAGCTGAGTTATTTATATTTTGAACAGATATAATATGAATTGTTGAGTTATTACTTTTCATACATTGAACATCCGCTTCATCGAATGGATTATGAGGATTTATTGATGTTGAAAATTCACCAATTAATGTGTAAGGACTTTCAACGTATAATTAAATGAAAATAAATGTAATATATATGTTAAATTTGGAGAAACATTAGTAAATAACATAACCATAACCTTATATTAAAAAGTATAGTAATTATTACTTATTTGTTTCCATTAATTCAAGTTCTAAGTTTGATTTTTTTGTTATTATATGACTTTCTGAATTTGAAAACAGTATTACGTTTGAATCATCTACCTCTGATATTTGATTTTCATTTACTTTACTCAATTCAGATTTTTGACCAATATAATAAACAAATATTTTTGAATCCTTATTATTTTATAAATTTATTAATATTTATTAATATTTGTAATTTTTTGATTTTAATTAAATGTATTAAATTTTTATTAATAAATAATTAATAAAGCTTACTGTTGTCCATAAAATAAATGTTTTTGATGACAAAAATTTTCCCTTTTTCCATATATGGCCTTGTGGTGATACTATTTTTAATATTGGTAATTCGATATTAAGCTTTTTAGAATACATCTAGAAATTTAAAACATTGAATAAAAGGATTTGAAATTATATAATTAGATTTTTTTTTTTTTTTTTTAATTTATATAATTTAATTTGATATGTATTTTATTAATAGCTAAAATATATTTAAATAAAATAAATAGATATTTACAAGACATATATCTCTTGAAAGAACGAAAAAAATATCATTATTATATTCATTGATACAAATTTGAATAGCTTTTGGTATAGTTTGATTATTACTTTTTGTTTCTTCATTAATCAAATTAAGTTCTATTTCATCAAATTTAAATATTGACATTTCACCACTTTCATATGTTAAATATAATTCAGAGGTTTCTAAATAAAGCATTTAAAATTACAATCATTACTATATTTTACTAAAAATAAATACAATGCTACATTAATAATACTTTAATAATTTACCATTTCTTAATTTCATTGCAGATATCCAGTCATTATTTATATTAATAATTTGCTTAATCTATTTAATTATTAAATATTTAATTATTTAATTATTAGTTATTGTTAGTATTATTATTCCTATTTAACTTTATATATTAAATACCTCTAATGTATCTACTGATAATATATAAATATCACATGAGTAACCAGAACATATTAAATATTTCCTTGATTTCGTAACCTAATTTTGAAGTGATTTTTTCAAAAGATGTCGATAAATAAGCTAATTAATTTATCTCTGTAAATAAATATATATACACAATTTATTATTAATGTTCTGAATAATATTTATTTACTTGTATAGAAGTTATTATTTCATTGAAAAGTTGTTTTTGTTTTAATATGCAATGCCCATCGTTTAAATCCCATGTTATAACAGTACTAAATATTTTATTTTATTTTTAATTATTAATTATGTAAATATTTCAAAAAAAAAAAAAAAAAAAAAAAAAAAGAAAAAAAAGTATATATATATATATTAATTTTATTTCATCTGAATTAAAAAGAATTTATTCAAATATATAATTTATATAATTTATAATAATTAATCTTTTTTTTTTTTTTTTTTTTTTTTTTACCCATCTTCTGATATTGAAATGATAGCATTCTCATCATCATTTGACAATTCTACATTTAATTTTACTAAAGTAAGTGCAGTAACAGTTGTTTCGTGTCCTAATAAACATAAAGTTGGCATAAACTATTTTATTGATAAGTGATAAGTATATAAAATTATTATTATAAAATGTAATTTCACAAAAATATTCAAAGAATAAAACAGTAAAACAGTATTAATTATTAAATTTGTATAATATATGTGTTATTATATTAACAAATTTTAATTTTACTTCTTTTTTTCCATTAGACTTATTAATAATTTTAAAAATCCAAATCACACCATTTTTAAATGTTACTATTAAATTGTCGAAATTTTTAGTACACAGTGCTTCCACAGCTTTTAACTTATGAAAAGGATTCGCATTCCAATATGTGAATGGCGTATTAAGTTGAGACATTCTAAAATTGTACTTTTAATTATTATTTAGAACCATTTAGTGAAATATATGGATGTTAAAATAAATAATTTTATTTTATTAACATAAAGAAGAAGAAGAAGAAGAAAAGAAAAAAAGATATTATTGAATTAATAAATGGGATTTCTTTAATTAATTTAATTATTAAAAACTTCATTATAATATTTTTTAAAATGTTTTTTTTTTTTTTAATAGTAAAATAATAAAAATAAAATAAATATAATAGTAGTTTTAAAATTATAGTTCATGTTAATATTAAATTTGATGATATACCTAAATAACTTGTTATTTAATACTTCCAAAGATTATTAATTTATCAATAAAATTATCGGAAATAGTATAAATATAGTAATATCTTGTTGAATTTAATACCAAAATATAGTGGTCTTTCCTGTATTAACAAAATTTTTTTTTTATTTAAATAGGTATTATTATTATTAATTATTATTATTATTATTATTATTTGATATTATATATTTTCTTTAATTTTTGTATTATAATAATTGTTCTTTTCTTCACAAAATGTATATTATTTTATATATATATATTTTTTTATTTATTATTGAATTATTATAGAACCAAATAAAAAACAGAAAAGTTTTTTTTATTGCTATATTATTATTTTTTTTATTCAAATATTTATGATATTATTATAAAAATATATTTATTTATTTAAATGGGATTTCAATTATTTTTGACTTTCTATATTTAAAAAATTTCATTGTTTGATGAATGACCTTTTATTTCTTTCTCTTTTTATTTTGAATAAACTTATGTACCCTTTACCCTTTAATTTTTATATTACATAAGAAACTTTTATTCAGTAATAATTTTTATATAAAACTATTTTAGAATTAGTCTTTTACTTATTTATTAACCTTAATAAATAATGAAATTTCATATTTAACAGAAACAAAATACTATATCTAATCATGTGATATGTGTGTGATACAGATTGATTTTATGTAGAAATTAACTTTAAATAATAATAATTTAAATTATTATCTATATCAAATTTATCTTTAGTCCTAATATAATATTTTTTCTATTATAAGAATACTTTCTAATATTAAATATTCTCTTGATTGCATTTGAAAACTAATAAATAAATAAGCTATAATCCAATTATTATAACAGTATTATATGGATCATACATTTATAATATCTTTTTTATAAATCATTAACTAATTAAAGTAATTTTAGATTATTTTATTTTATATTTTTATTATTTTATATTTTATTTTATACTTAAGGTTTTTACTACATATTTTTATATAATTATACTTATTTATTATTTTATTTTATTTTATTATTATTATTATTATTATTATTATTATTATTATTATTATTATTATTATTATTATTATTATTATTATTATTTAAATTATTATTATTAATTTGATCAATTTTTTAACTAAAAAGCATAATAGAATTCTATATTTTATTTATTCTTTTAAAAAGAAAACAAAAAAAAAAAAAAAAGCAAAATTTTTATTAAAGTATGATAAAAAGAAATAAGATTAAAATGTTATTTATTTTAAGTTTATGCAAAAGTGGCTGTTTTTCCGATATTATCTGTTGGTATACCTTTACCACCAATATATTCTTCATAACTAAATTTAAATGAATATATGTTAGTACAAAATTAAATATATAATTATTAATTATGAAATTTAATATAACTTGTTATTGATTATATAAAACGTTACATTTTTTCTAATCTTCTTCTTTCCTTTTCTGAAATAGATGGTCTTGTTGTTGAATAAGCTTTTTCAATATGCTCTATTTCAATATACACCTTAGATTCATTTTTGTTTTCATTCGTTTCTTTTTCTTCTTTTTCAATATTATCTTCTTTATTCTGAGAATTATCATATAAAGTTTTAATCTTAGATTTAATTGCACTTTTTTGTGATAAAGTCATAGGAACTTCATGATTTTCATCATCTTCCGATTTTGACTTAAGAACAAAGAAAGATACTGATTTTTCCTTTTCATTTTGTGAAAGATCATTATTACTATTAGCAGCCTGCAAAACCTTATTCAACTGTTCATGAATAGCTTCCAAATGTGCATTATATAATAATGCTTGTAAATCAGCACCAGAATAACCTTCACATTTTTTTGCTAATTCTCTAACATCAACAGATGTTCCTAATTCTAATTTACGAGATAAAGCATTCAAAATCTTTTTATTGTTATTATTATTCATTTTTTTATTTTAAATAAATTTAATAAATCGAATGAATATATTATTTTTTTTATTATATAATTAAATATATTATATTATATTTATATATTTATAATATCTACATCAATTCTTTCTTCGAGATCTGGCATATTACATAAAAGACTCTTATCTAATCTACCTGGACGAAGTAAAGCTGGATCGATTAAATCTGGACGACTATAAAACAAAATTAAATTTTAAAATTTTTATATATAATAACAAAAATATAATTATTTTTTAAATATCCTTACCTTGTAGCAGCTAATACATAAACACCATCCAATCCTTCAGCACCATCCATTTGAGTTAACATTTGATTTACTACTCTATCTGTTACACCGGTATTATCATGACCTCTGTATTTAAAATATTATTTGAATTGAATTTTTATAAAATTTAGTTACAAATTAATTTATCAGTGTAAAATTTGTTTGCTTTTTATTAATAATAAATTACCTTCTTGGAGCAATAGCATCAAATTCATCAAAGAATAATACACATGGTTTAGCAGATTGTGCCCTTTCAAAAAGATCACGAACCTTGATTATTTAAAAAAAAAATAAAATAAAATAATAAATAACTTTAAAATTATATTTTAAATAATGTTTTAATAAAATATATATAGATAGTTACAGATTTTTCACTTGCACCAATATATTTATTTAATAATTCTGGACCTTTAACACTAATGAAATTCAAACCACATTCTTTAGCAACGGCAGATGCTAATAAAGTTTTTCCACAACCTGGATAACCATATAAAAGTAAACTATTGTATATATATATATTTAATTATAAGGATATTAAGTTTTTTTTTTTTTTTTTTTATCATTTTATAGTTATTTTTAATTAGTTACAAACCCGGATCTTAATCTTAATGATGAATTAGCAAAAATAGCACTATATTTAGTGGGCCATTCAAGAGTTTCTAATAATGTTCTTTTAGTTTCCTTTAAACCTTTGATGATATTAATAACAATAAAATAATAAAAAAGTATAATAATTAATAAATAATACTTTCTTTATAATATCAAGAATATATATTATATTATAAAAATATTCTTTAAATAAAACTAACCACCAATATCTTTCCATTCAGTTTCTGATTTTTGAAGTTTAACACCCTTTAAAGATACTGGAACAAAATCTTTTTGTGCCTTATCAAAATTATCTTGAGTGATTTTAATTTCTTTAAAAAAAAACAATAAATGATTATTAATGCTTGTATACTCCTATAATTTTTACTTTATAATATTAATTAATATATGTTATATTATATTATTCTTACGATTAGCTGGGATTTTATTTATAGATCCAATAATGGCTTCTTGAGTAGCCCTTTCAATTAAAACTTTTAAATCAGCTGGATAATAACCTTCGGTATTCATAGCAATTGAAGTAACATCTAAATTAGGTAAACTATTTTTAGCAATATCATTACCTTCTGAAATAATACTCTTAATAATCTATTTATAAATAAAAACAAAATAAAATGAAAATATAAATAAAAATATAAATAATATATTATCAATTTAAATATTTACTTTTAATAATTAAATTTGAAAAAAAAAATATTTAATTATTAAATATTTATTTTACCAATTGTCGTTGAGCTTTACTTGGTGGCATTATATTAATTACTTCTGAGAATATATTGGTATTAGTTAATGAAGAAAAAACTGATGTCTTTTGTTGAGCAGTTGCAACTAATAAAATATTATGACATTTTTTATAACTAGAATAAATTTCTATAAAAAGTTCACTTAATTGTTGACTTCTAGTCATATCAGCATTCTATTCAATATAAGATATAATAAATAATAATAATAATAAATACATTAATAAAAATTTAAATATTTATTTTATCCATATCAATTATACATATATATATATGTTAAGATATCTACTTCTTGTTCAGCTGGCATAATACTATCAATATTTTCAAAAATAATAATTGATGGAGAATACCATGCAGCTTGGTTAAAAACTTGTTTCCAAGATTCTATAATATTTGGAATTCTAGCTTCGGTATAAGCATCACAATCAAAAACATATGAAACTATAAATAATATAAAAATAAAAGAAAAAAAGCATATTTTAAATAAATAATTTAAGGTTCATAGCAATATTTAATAATATATATATTTATTATTATTATTATTATTACAAGCTTTAATTTTTTCATCCCTAGCTGAAGTCCAACAAATATTCTCTAATATAGCTGTTTTTCCTGAACCATGATTACCACATACAAGCAATCCACCTTGAGCTAGAAGAATATAATAAATATGTAAAAAATATAAGTAATATTATATTTTAATTTTAAAAATTAATAAATATTAATTATTAATAATTATTCCATTTATATACTAACTTGGTGTATGAATTTGTTTTCTTAACTTTTCATATCTCAAATTACAATTAATAAACATATTAATCTTTGAAATATAATCGTCAACTCCGCCTAAAAAGTGATAGGTCTTTTGAGTTGAACTATTAAAAAATATAATTGTATGGTACAATTAAATATACATTTAATTCCATTATTAATAATTATTAATAATATATTAATTATTCTATTTATTTTTTTTTTTTTTAATACTTACTCAACCCAATCAATAAAACGTCTATCCGTTAAAGTCTTTCCAACTTTAATATTAAATTCAGAAAGATTATCTCTTGTAAGTTCTATGTAGCAATTATTATCAATACTTATTTTATCTAGGGAAGCATGAACTTCTGAATTATTCTTTACAATACTAATTAAGACATGCATATATTCTGATAAATTTTTTTCTTCCCCTTCTTTAGTTTCCTCATATATATCATATGGACTTTTAATTTTTAAACACATTCCATCAGATACAGTAATTTCAGATTGGGATAAAATATCTTATTCATAAAATATTTAATAATTAATTTTTAGTTTAAGTTCAATTAATATATATATATATTCCTTTAATAGATTATATATGTATCTTACATTTTATATGACTAATTAATATTTCTTTCCTAAAAAAATTTATTAAATATTTATATAAAAATTATTAATTTAAAATAAAAAAAAAAGATATTTTTATTATTGAAATAAACAAAAAATCTAATAATATACCTATCATCACTATTGGCTTGTTGTTGAAGTCTTGAATTCAAGATTTCATGAATAATAATGTTTCCTTTTTTAACTGGTTTTAATTTTGGTAATGATAATCTTTTAATTTAATATTTAATAGTAAAATATTATTATTATTATTATTATTATTATTATTATTATTATTATTATTATTATTATTATTATTATTATTATTAAATACATTTAAATATTACTTTATTAAATCAAATGGTTGGATTGACAATAAGCATTGCAATTCTGGGGAGATGAGTATGTGATCACGAGGAACTTCTTTATTAGTGAAAAGAATTAAATTAATCTCTTTATAATGTGGTAAAGTTTGAAGATCATCATTATCATTTTCTATGTTTGATGAAGTTAAATCAGCACCAATAGTATTATCTTTATTAGAATTTCCAGATTCACCATTTTCATTATCTTCTAGATGATTTTGATTATCATTTAAGTATGTTTTGTCTAGTATTTCAAAATGCATGGTGTCACCTTCATTAAAATCTGGAAATATTTCTCTAATTTGATTTTCATTTGCAAATAACGATATATCATTCATATCAATTGCTTCATCTAATTCTATAGGGTTTATTGTTCCAAGAATATTATCATTAAATGTTGATGAATTTATTGTATCATTAATTTTATCTTCTATTTTAGTTATATTTTCAGTAATAGCTTTTTTATTTGAAGGTAAAATCATTCCATTTTTATCCTTATTCATTGAACCATATTGTTTAATAAACTGTTGTGGATATGACCTTAAAACAATAGAAGAAGAATCAACTATTTCACCTTCATTCTCTAATTCTTTAGCTTGTTCGTCTTCAATATTAGTTCTTTGTTTTGGTGAAACAATAATTTCTGCATTAACATCTAATTTTACACATTTGGCCATTGATTCATAATCAACTATAATTAAATAGTTCGATAATAATATAGTATTTTTAGGAATATTTTAATATAAATAAATTAAAATAATAAATATTTTTGTACTATTTTCAAAAATTGCATTTAAATTATATAAATTACCGATTTTCATTCTAATTAGCGTTTGTTGATGAATCCAAATTAATATAATTTCATCCCTAAATACTATACGAATTTGATTTAAAAATTGTTCTTCGATATAATTTGCATGTAATTCCTAATTTTAAATTATTAAAAATATTATAATAATAATTTTATATATAATTTAATTATAATTATAATGACAAATATCTATAGTATTCATATATAATTTATATACGAGATTTTATTATACCAAAATTTCCCAATCATCTTCTGTCAAAGGTTCAACATTAACAGATTGAGTTAATTGTACATTGCTTACTAATTGAGCTTGAACCTAAAATATTTGTATTACTTTTTAGTATGAATTTTATATATCGAGGTTTATATTTCAAACAATATTGCCTACTTTTTGACCGTTCCTTAAACCGAGAGATTTTCCAAAATATGAATCTATTTCAATAACTAAATTGTTTCCATCATTATCATTATAATTATTTTGTTGATTAATGGCTGTGCTAGAACTTCCTGTCCAACCAAAATAACATGGTGATTTTTTAGATTTTGAAATTTGATTATTGAGCCATTTTACTTCAACAACAACATCTGTAATTTTTATATTCTAATACATGCATAATATCAATTTAGTGAATATTTCAACTTTCTTATAATAATTTTTTTAATTTTAAACTATATATTTATATTCAAATAAATGGCATTATGAATTATTTTACTTTAGAATATAATGAATTAGCCCATGAAGCTGGTAAATTAACTGAGCATGTTTTTAAATGACTAAATGCAATTGTTACAATCGACATTTTTGATTATTATTATTATTTTAAAGCTATTATTATCAATTGTTTAATTCTTCAATTTTGAATAATCTTCTAAATTTTATTATTGTTGTTATTACTAAACTGGATTTTAAAATTACAAAAGCAGAATTTTTTAAAGAAAAAAAAAATAAGTTGAAATTTGTTATTATATTAATAAAATAAATATTATAGTTACATACTTTAATATAGATATGTTAATTTTAAAAAAATATATAATTATTGATATACAATTTTATAAATTTTGAAATGAAATTATAATTTTTAAAATTAAATTTCAAAATCAAAATCTTTATATATAATTATTTGTAAAAAAAAAAAAAAAAAAAAAAAAAAAAAAAAAAAAAAATTGCAAAAATGCTGCTATATTAAAGCATTGATTTTTCACACCAATAATAAGATATTTTTAACATTTTATTTTTCATTTATTTATTTTCTTATTTATTTATTCACTTATTTAATATACATTTTTAATTTTTATTCTTATGGCAAATTTTAAATTATGGTAATTTTAAAAACCTAAAATTAATTTACACTACGTATTATATAGGTAAAAAGTAGTACCAAACTTTATTACTTATTATTCATATTTAAATAATAATTCATCTCATCTTTATAATTCGGAGAAAAATACATCTTTAAAAAAAAACAAATAAAAATAAAAATTAGAAGAAAAATAAAATAAATTTTTTTATGATTCTATTATTATAATAAAAAAGAAAATGGCTTCAAATAACACTAAATCTGATAGTCATGAAAAAGCTGTATATATTACATTAATATTATTATTTTATTTATTTTTCTATGTCATAAATAATAAAACCATATATTATAACAATCCATTATCCTAGATATCAGATGCTATTTTCATTGAAAGAATAAAAAAGGAAAATAAATATTATAAAGTTTATGATAGCTATACACTAAATAAAAACATCACAAAAAGTAAATAATAAAAGCCAATATACAGATATTTACATTAAATAAATGATGTATATAAACTATTTTTAACATTCTTTACATATATTTATTAATAGAACTTGTTAATACTGAAAAACCTCAATGTGTATCTGTACAAGATAGAAAATTAACAGAAGAAGTTGATGGTATATATAATATAAAATAAATATTTAATAAAATCCACAAATAATTGCATATATTTATCTAAAAATATTTTATATTTCATATAAATATGCATTTATAAATAGACGAATATATTAAATTAGTCGAATATAGTAATTTACCACCAAATAAAAAATATATTCTTCCCCTTACAGAATCTCAAAATTATGGATGGGAGAGCAAAGTTTTAGTAAAAATCAATTTTTCATTTACAATTTCATGATGAACAAAATAAAATATTTATATTTACATATTAATTACTTCCTTTTTTTCTCTTAACAATTAAATTTTAGTTACCAGAAACAATGACTGATCCAAGATTAAGATTCCCTATAAAATCAACAGATATAAGATTCAACGCTGAATGTTCAAAACGAAGTGGAACTATGGCTGCTACTAAAAAAAACTAATTATTAATTTTATTACTTAAATATAGTACTGATAATAATTATCAAATTATTTTATTCTAAAAATAACATGGAAAATATCTTTTCTATATAACATTAATAATTCGAGAAAATTACACAATTTATTATTTAATTTAAATATTATAACAAGTTATGACAAGTTAATATTTTATTTTATATATATGTATAAATAATCAATAAATATATTATCACCTAATTTGTAAATTCATATTTAAAGGATGTATAATATTATACTAACTATATATATTCTTGTTTTTATTTTTTTCTTTATTAATGTATTATTATTATTATTATTATTATTATTATTATTATTATTATTATTATTATTATTATTATTATTATTATTATTATTATTATTATTATTATTATTATTATTATTATTATTATTATTATTATTATTATTATTATTATTATTATTATTATTATTATTATTATTATTATTGTTATTGTTATTATTATTATTATTATTATTATTGTTATTGTTATTATTATTATTATTATTGCTGTGTGGGTGTGGTTGTTTTTGTTGCTTGTTGTTGTTATTATTATTTAATATCATTATAAAAAATTGTGTGTAATTTTATTTTAATTTATGGTTTTAAATTTTTAAATTGCTGTATTTGGAGTTTCTGGAGAAATCGGGGTACCTATATTTTCTGTATTATTTGGTTGAAGTTCTAACTTATGTTGGCATTGCAATGGAGGTGCAGAAAGAGGGGATGGCGAGTTTAAATCA
The DNA here is from genome assembly GCA_002104945.1 of Piromyces finnis. Classification (NCBI taxonomy): domain Eukaryota; kingdom Fungi; phylum Neocallimastigomycota; class Neocallimastigomycetes; order Neocallimastigales; family Neocallimastigaceae; genus Piromyces; species Piromyces finnis. The sequence continues at coordinate 61,646 of MCFH01000035.1, forward strand.
TCAACAGAATAGAATAATGGTGAAGGCTCTATTACTTCTTGCATATGATTGTATTTATTAAAGGAACTCTTTTTAATACTACTTTTTAATGACAAACTATATGGAAGAGTATGTTCTACTATTTTCTTATGATCCCATTTTGGATAATTCGATATATGGTTTGCAGTTTTTTCAGCAGTAACTTGATCACCAATTATAGGATTTGTAGTATTACTTTTACTTTTAGGTTCTATGGATGATTGATTTTTAATGCATACTCTCCATTTTTCTATTTCCATTACAATTTGATTTACACTTAACCAATTTAATATATTTATTTTCCTTTCACTTGATTCTTCAATTCCACATTTATTTTCAATATCTTCATTATTTTCATCATGATTACTTAATGATATTTTATCTCCAAACTTGGCTTGTTCGATTAATTGTTTTATATGATCACCTAAATATTATTTAAGAAAAATAGAAATATTAATAAATTATACACAATAAATATTTATTTTCGAGAAATATTTACAAAAGAATGGTATAACATTATCATCTGGGTATGGTTGTAATTCTAATTGTTGTATTTCATAATGATAATTATAAGAGTTTGAGAATATATTATCTAATTCTTCCATACTTTCAATTAAATCATTTGGTAATGACTGTTTAAAAATAAATAGAATAATATATATTAATCTTAATTACTAAAAAAAAAAAAAAGACATTAATTTATATAGTATAAAATAATAGAATTACCTCCCATAATACATGTTGTCTTACAAATAATTGATTTTTCAAACTGAAATATATTGCTGCGGCTGAATTATAATTCTTATTCACTAAACAGGCCTATTTTAGGTAAATATTAAATTAATTTAAAATATATAATGATTTAATTTATATCTAATATTCTATTTCTACCTTGGCGATTTTTATAAATTTTTTTAATGCAAATAATTTTTTCTTTATAGTTAATTGTTCTCCAATTACAGTAATAGTATATTGAGATAACTATTAAAATATATGAAAAAAAAATTTTAGTATTAATTATAGTAGTAGCTGTTTTCGGTTGATACTGATAACTTACCTGATAAAACCATGAAATGTAACTCAAAACTATTCTTATTGGTTTATATAGCGTAAATTTACCAAAATTTTCATCCATCAACTTTGTACCTTCTAGTAAATATATATAATAATCTGGTTCAATATCTTTAAATAACTGTTTTTCATGCAATAATAATTGAGAGCTGAATTCTTGAGATGTCATAATTAATGCCCATGGTTTTTTATTATCATTTGGAATTGAAAATTTTGATTTTGTTGGATTGCTTGAATTTTCATTTATAAATGTATATTGTTTGGTGAAAAGAGTTAATTTCTACATATATATGATAACAATAAAATATTTATATTAATATTTTATTATTGAAATTTAAAAAAAGTATGAATAGTTTATATTATAGCATTATATATATAATATATATTTTTTTAATACTTGTTTTCTCAACACAGTATCTAGTTTTGTATACTCTCCGTAAAGATTAGTATTATTTATTAAATCGCCAATTTGGTTCATAAATTTATTTAATAAACCCATTACAGCACTACTAGTAAAATCATGCCAATGTAATCTTATCCAAAAGTTTAATAATTTCAAACATCTCTGCTGAATATTTTTTTTATTCTCATCATAGAAAAATTCTTGATCTTTAGTTGGATTTTGCGGTAATTTAACATTAAACCATGATATAATAAATTTTAATAAATCAAGTGGTGTAATATAGAATCTATAGGATACTAAGAAAGCATCTGTTAATTGCGTTTCTGTTTTCCATATTTATTGAAATTTTTTTTGTTAATTTTAAATACATAAATTAGTAAAAAAAAAAAAAAAATATATAGTTTTATTTAAATTCATTATAATAATTTGTTTTATTACAAGTACCTTGAGCAGTTGGGAAAATTAAACTATCCATTACAGCTTCCAATGAGCCTTCGTATGGAATAGCTTTACCTTCTATTTCTTTATATTTAATACCATCTATCCTCATATCAAGTTCATCTTTTATTAATAAAATATAAATTATTGTATAATTTATACTTTTAATATATAAATTGCCCTATTTATTTTTTTATGATTTTATATATATAAATATAATTCCTTTATCTTTTCATGTTTTAATTTAATAATACCTTTATATATATTTAATTCTCTCGATAATGTTTGTATATCTATAGAAAAAAATAAATTATTGAACATAAAATAAATATTGTAATTTTGTTACCCATACCATTTTATTAATCATATAAAATCTTAAAATATTAATATTAATAATATTAACCATTAACATCACACTCCGGAAATATTTTTGGTTGGGTTCTCCAAAATGGTTCATGATCTAATGAATATATAAAATTCTCACCTGTTCTCATAATATTATTATATATTTCTGGAAAATCTATTATACATAGATGTGAATATATAAGTCATTATAATTTAAATAGCATAATTAGTTTAATATATTCAATAACATAACTGAATTATATGTAAGGCTATCTATATTATACCATGATTACTATCATATTCTTTTAGCTGAAGTAAAGTACATAAATTTGCATTTGAATCTATTATAGTTGGATCCTATGCAAATTATTTATAATAATTTTAATATTATAAAATAAAAATTGGTATGAATAAAAACTATTTATAAATAAGATTTGTCAAATATTTTAAACTCATTTTCATTACTTCAATTACTGGCTTTTCATCAACGATATTTTCTTTTTTTTTTTTTTAATGTGTTTTAAAATAATATTGGATAATAAAATAAAAATAATTTTGTTTTAATTATATAACAACTTAATAATATTATAAAGTTATTATGCATTATATCTTATTCATTACTTTTTAAAAAGTCATCTAGCCATTGTTGGGATGATTTATTCTTTTTAAATACTAAAAAAAAAAAAAAAAAAAAAAAAAAAATATTTATTAATTTATATATATGAGTATTAATTTTTTTTAATTGTAAAACCATTTTAAAATGATTTTAATTGAATAGAAAATCGTATAATCTTTTTTTTTTATACCAAATATTTTATCTTTGAACGATTTAATTTTTGGTGAAGAAACAGAATTATTTGATATTGTTTGTAAACTAGCTGAAACATTACAAGTTAATGATTTATCTTCTCCACTACAACTTCTAGTCATTTTTTGAGTTCGAATTGATTTATTTAATGTAAACATATTTGGAGTGCTTCCAGTATAATCTTTTAAATTTGTGTTTACGTTATACATTGTAATTGCTCGATTAGAATAACAGGTATATAGTGATCTTCTATGATTAACTAAATCATCAACACTTGTCATATACTGTCTAGAAGTTATCAAATTTTTATTACCATTTATATCATCTCCCATCCCTTTTGTAAGTGATTTTGTATATGAATTTTGTTTTTGAAGAGGTAATCCTGTTAAAATAGAAAGAGAAGAGTCTTTTGCTTTTGACATAGTATTGGTTGGCTCCATCTCTTTCGACTTTATTTCATTATTTATCTCATCCATTTTCTTTATGTATTATATATATCTTAAATGGTTGAATTATGAATGAAATCTATATCTAAAATATATGTTTTAATTATGTATTATAATTAATAATTAATTGTGATTATTAAATCTTTGAATAGATATATTATTGATATTTTTAAAAAAAAATTCTTTGGATCATTAATCCTTCTATATATATTATAATCTTTATCGCTTTTCAATATTTTATATGTAACTGAACAATATATATTAATTTTTTTTATGATATATATGTATATCTGTATATTTATGTATAAATAAAAAGATATAAATCAAATGTATACTGTGATCATTAAAAAAATTTACAAATTAATAATGAAATACTTCAATAAGAATATGTTAAAATATTATTGTTTGGGAAGAGGAAACCTATATTTTTAATAGTTTAAACTTTACAAAAATATAGCAGAAATAATAGGATAGTACCAATAATATTGTAATAGTCTATATATTCATTTAAATTCTAATAATTGGGAATTTATTAAAAGTTTAAATTTTACAAAAGTATATTATATATAAATATTAAGATAGTACATAATATTAATGTAGGTAGAGAGTATTATATGTTTTATTAATCTTTAAAAAACCACATAAATTTTAAATTCTAGTAATTTAAAAAAAATAATAATAATAATAATAATAATAATTTATGTCTCATTCTCTAAAAAAAATATTTTTAATTATTATTATTTTATTTATATAAATATTATTATAATAAATATAATTTAAATATAGTGAATCACTTTATTTTAAATTTAATAAAAAAAAACATATATATATACTTGTGATTAAAAAACTTATAATTTTTAATTTGATAAAGTATTTTTTTTTTTTTTTTATTTCTTCCTTTTATAAAAATAAAAAGTCAATATAAAATATATATAGAGCTATTATATATATAAATTATATATTATATTTTAAATAAATAAAAAGATGATAAATACATAATATTTATAATAATATTAATTAAAACCATTATATTTTCTTTTTTAAAATTTATTTTATATTTTATTGATGTCTTGTTTTTTTTTATTTGTTTTTTTATTTGTTTAGCAATTTCATTATGTTTGATTTTAATGAAAAGTATACATATATATATTCATTATCATTACTTCATTGCTTTTAAATTCACATATATATACATTTGTTTTACACTATATATTGTTATTATTATTTTGAAAATGCCTTAAAATTTAGTGGTACTATTTTCAGATTTATCCTTATCATCATTTAACTCTGTTTTTATTTCAATTTCTAATTGATCCAAATAATCAGATATAGCATTCATTGAATCACTAAATATCTTTACAGTATCTAAAAATGTATTTTGAATTTCAACGTTGTCCTTTGAAAGTTTCATAATAACGTCGGTAGTATTTTTGATACAATCAGAAATGAATTCGGGTATATTATCCTTATTCTTATCTAAGGAAGTTGATAAATTTGAGGCTTCTCGGAAAGCTCTTGAAATTGGCTTTGCAGAAACTTTAATGATTTTTTTATTTGATTTTTTATCATTGGTGACTTTTACCATATCATTAACAAAATCAACAACTCTAGCGTTACTCTCTTTTGGATCAATGTTATTATTTATCACTATAGTGGAATCCTCTTTGGTTTTTTCTTGATTCTTTGCACTTTCTTCACCCCAACTTTTTAATTTTTTTTCGATGTCTTTCATTAAATTTTCATCATTAATACTATCAGAATTAATTTTAATACTTTCATTATTTCTTAAATTATTAATTTTAATTTCAGAAGGAGATTTGCTTATATTATTAATGATATCGGTATAGGCTTCTTCAATTTCTTTATCAAATTCTGATATAGTTTCTTCCTCTTTATTTCCGAATCCAAAAAAGGAGCCAATATAGCTTATGGTATCATTAATATTTGTTTTTGTAGTTTTTTTAGTTGTATTTTCAGCTGTTTTAATTTCGGTGGTAGTAATAACATTTTCGGAATCCTTTTTAGAATCATAATTAATTTTTGTGACGCTTTCTTCTTTAGGAGTCTTTTCCTTGATTTTAATATCTAAAACAACATCGTCTTTCATTTCTTTACCTTGTGGTCTACTGGTGATATTTATTTGGGCTTGTTTGCGAAGTTCTTGTAATTCAGCATTTCTACTATCTTCTTTATTACTAGGTATTGAATAACTGTTTAATAATTCTTTAATATCATATCTTTCATCATCACTTTTATTATTTAAATAATAATTAATACCAAAACCTATTCCTACTCCTCCTAAAATTGAAAATAAAACTTTTGAAAAGTCACTCTTTCCTTTTTTTGATTTTTTACTTTTATCTTCTTCTTCTTTTAATTCATTGACTTTTGTTGAAATATTTTCATTACTATTTGAAGAATCAACTTTTGTTTCTTTATTTAGTTCATTAACTAAATCATTTTCTTCTTTATTTGATTCAGTTACATATCTTCTTAATAATATGTTATTATAATTATAATTTAAATTATGTTTTTGTATTTGAAATGAATTTATATTTCTATTATCGAGATTTAAATGGAAATTAATATTATTATGTAAAATATAATTTCTCTTACTTAGAATAGAGATACTTTGTTGTCTTAAACTATTTAAACAATAATTATTAATAATTCTATTCTTTACGATAATATTTTGTAACATTTTTTTTTTTTTTTTACTTTAATTGACTTTTAGTCGAAAACAATGATTTATCCAACTATAATGAATTTTTAAATAATATATTTCAAATTCAAAAAAAAAAAAAAAAAAAAAGATAATTTATTTTATAATTGTTATTCATACATGAAATTATTACACGTGATAACGTGATACATATAATAATATGAGTTAGTTTTATGTAAAATAAATAAATTCTAATTTATTTATAAAATTTTATTATAAACTTTTATTAGTAATTTTTAATATATCTCATAGTATCAAAAAAAAGTTTCTTTGGTGTTGTCTTATACTATAATAAAATTAGTATAAATAATGAGTTTACTTATACTAATGAATCTTATTAAATACCTAATTGTTCAATTATAATACTATAATACTATGGTTATATGGATCATACATTTATAATATTTCTTTGTTACTTTATCATATTACACTTTTTTCATAACACAAATTTTTAAATTGTAAAAAAATGATTAATGTTTTGTATATTTAATTATAAGATAATAATGTTGTCTCACATTTTAGTTTTGTTTTTATTCCAAACAATCAAACAAATGTATTTAATTTTATTTTATTTATATATGATTTATATATTTCTATCTATAAAATTATAAAGTTTATATAATAAATTTTTATAAATTAACAAAAAAAAAAAAAAAAAAGGTTATATCCTTATGAATGGCCTAATTAGAACGTTTTCAATTATTTTTTGTTTATTTGTTTTAAGAGGCTTCTTCAGCTGGGGCATCAGTAATATTTAATAATTCCTTTACCTTTGTTTCCATATCATCTGGTTTGTATGTTGGGGAATATCTACCAATAACATTTCCTTCCTTATCAACTAAAAACTTTGTAAAATTCCATTGGATATCACCTGGTTTTTTACATGTAGAACTAATTGCCTTAATAGCTTTCATAGCCATTTTGTTTTTTAGCCCATCAATTGTATCGTCTTGTATTTTTTCCTTTAACAAAGTGAATAAAGGAGAAGCTTCTTCGCCATTTACATCAATTTTTTGGAATTGATCAAAAGTAGTATTATATTTAAGAGTACAAAAGTTATGAATTTCATCATCAGTACCTGGTGCTTGTTTTCCAAATTGATTGCATGGGAAATCTAATACTTCCAATCCTTTACTGTGATAATTCTTATATAATTTTTCTAATCCTTCATACTGTGGAGTAAAACCGCAACCAGTAGCAGTATTAACGATAATTAAAACTTTATCTTTAAAATCATTCAATTTAACATCTTCACCTTTTCTATTTTTTATTGTAATGTCGTAAATGTTCATTTTACTTTATTTCCACTTTTTAAAAAAAATGATAATAATAATAATAATACTAAACAAATTAGTGACTTTTTATTTAATTATAGAAAATAAAAATTACTTTTATACTTTTATATAAATAGATGTATTTTAACTTTTTAACACTTTATTTATAAACTTTATAAATATACAAAATGAGTTCATTATTTCTTAATTATTCCAAGTTTAAAGTTTATTTATTTAGCCTATTTTTTTTTCTACATTAACGGATAATTAAAGAAAATAAAGTTAAAAAAAAAAACTTTACTAAATATATTTTTTATTGTATAAAGCATGCATCAAATGTTTTATTTATAAATAAGGCATCAACTATTTGTTCATTATTCCGTATTTAAACTTTATCAACTATTTTTTCAATATAACATATGAAGGGAACAATGAATAGTTTAAAAAAGTTAATTTTATAAAAAAAGTTACTATAAACTTTCATCAATAAAAAAAATTTTTTTAGCTATTTTTAACTTGAATACAACATTATGTTTACTTTACACTATTTATAATTTATTCAGTAAAAAAAAAAAAAAAAAAAAAACTGAAAAATAAACCTTATATTAACTATAAATTCATTCCTATTTTTTTTTTTAAAAAAAAAAGAAACTTTTTTTATTTACTCATTTTATATACTAATTTTTTTTTTTTTTTTTTTTTTTTTTTTTTTTTAACGGCATCAAATATTTTAAACTTTATTATTAATTTAATTAAAATTATAATACATGAAACATAAAAATTAAAATAAAATAAAAATAAAAAAATATGTTTAAATAAACACAAATGAATAAAAATTGGGTATAATGTATTCTAGTAATTTTAATTAAAGTAAGAAAGCCACTATCATACTAAAGTATAATAATTGTATTTGACTTCCAATGGGACACCGAGCCAAAGATCAAAATTTTATCATGGAACAAAATAATGATCTCCATTGGTTGCGCTGGCCCTCCTGGCCTGTCTTACTGTTTCTTCAGCATTGACGCTCTTGGATGTTGCTTCAAACCTTTTGAACATTGACCATTGCTGGCCAATAGCAAAAGGCATGATTTTGGTTAGAAGTTCCGCGGTTACCGTCAAGAATGGTGTTCCTTCATTAGTACCAGATTGAATCTGATGCTTACAAAGTTCTTTCCATTCCCTTGAATTGTAATTGATATTGTTAAAACTTCTTCCCCCAAGAAGGAATTTAAATATTTTACTGCACACACTAGAATAATCATACACATTAATATTCACCGGATTATTAGAACTATTACTATCATTAACTAAATTACTATCTAAATTAGAATTATTATCTTCACTATTGCTATCATTACTAATATTATTATTTCTATTACTACTATTGTTATTATTACTATTGTTACTATTACTATTGTTATTACTACTATTGTTACTATTACTATTACTGTTATTGCTATCTCTGCTGATATTAACATTTTCATTATTATTGATAGGACTATTGGAATTACGTTGACTGAAAAAATTTAAAAGATGGACTATAGAATCATAATGTTTAATACGGATATCTCTAAATGTTGGACAATCTAATAACCAATGTTTAATACTTTGATCTCCACACTTGCAACATGGACAGTAGTTAGGACAAACTGGATCAACAAATTTAGCAGCTTTGGCAACTCTAGCATCCAACTTGTATCCGCTTCTTGCTTTCAATAGCCAGTAGAAGCCATAGGCAAACTCTGGGTACTCATAACATAATTTAATAAAATCTTTAGTTTCAATAAATTTATTATCATCATAATATTGTTTTATATACTAATAATCCATTTTTATCATAAATTTAAATTAAATGGAAAATAATAAATAGAATTACCAATTTTTAATAATTAATTCTATTTAATTCATTTCTTTTAAGAAAATAAAAATAATCAACAATACTACTTTTATTGGTTGTGATTTAATTACTCAACAATACAACTATTAAAAAGGTATGTTGTGTAACTCTAATAAATATTAATAAAATATAAGATTAATTTTACTTTTTATTAAAAAAAATTAAATCAAATTCATCCCCTCAACAATAATAAATTTTAATTAATTCTTAATTTTTTAACTATTTTATTAAATTTCTTTTGGTCAAAATTTTTTTTGACCTTTTATAAAATATAATGAATAATCTAATATTAAGCATTTCAAATATGCTATGAGAAAATTCTTTATATTTTTTTCTTTCTACTTTTTCTTTTTTTTTTTTATTTCTTTGTTTCTGTTGTTATTTTTAGATAGTTATAATAAAATTAAAGACCTTATCAAAGACTTTACCTTTTTTTTTATAAAAGGTAATTAATAGTTTTTCATATTTCTAAAATTTTATAATAATATTACCTTTTTTATATAATATATATTAATAATAATATTATGTATAAATTAAAAATTCATTCAATTTACACTATATTTTTATATCTTTTTTTTATTTATTTATTTCTTTAACTATAAATTAATTTTTAAAAAATATATTACTATTATTATAATGATTAAAAAATATATTGTTTTTAAAAACAAACTATGTTATGAAATAATCTACAAAATAATTTCTTTTTCTTTTTTTAATACAATTTTAACTTAATATAATTATAATATATTAATGTTTTGTTTTTTTTTGTTTTTTTTGTTTGTTTTTTTTTTTTTCCTATTTTAATTTGTATATAATTTATTCTTTAAAAAATGTTTCACAAGATTAGTAAATCATTATTTTAAATTTATAATTTTTAGTTTATTTTTATTTTATTATATACTTTTCTATATTATTGCTTGATAGAGTTAATAGATGCTATATATGCTATTTGCTATTTATTTATTTAATTTCAAGTTTTGCTTCTGGGAAAGAGCTATCTAATGGTTCTGATGGTAAATCATGTAATTCAATACGTGGAAGACCATCACTTCCAAACATATAATCTGGCATGTCTCTGTAGTTAACTTCTGGGTGATCAGCATGTCTAGTTTCATTCTTCTTTGAAGATCTGGTAACACTTCTCTTAAGTTGAGTAGCAGATCTACTAACACTACGCTTAATGTTATCGAAAGCTTCTGGGAATCTTTGTCTTAATTCATCATATTTACCTGGACTTTGCTTCTTTAAATAAATTAAACCAATACCAGCAGCACCAGAAACAGTTAATACACCAGAAAGAACACCTACAGTGTAAGAATTATTATCTTCTTCTTTATCTGGGAATTGACTTTCAAGAACCTTAATATCTTCTTCAGAATAGGTAGTTTGGTTTGGATCAACAACCTTAGATTGACCAACAATTGGAGCATCATCTGGAATACTGTTATCGTCAGATTCACCAGTAATAATATTAATATCACCGAGACCTGCAATAGATGGAACAGTATTTTCTTCAGAAGTGTTATTAGCAACAGTAACAATTGGTTCTGAGGTAATTTGAGCTTGAACAGCAGTAGTAGTAACTGGAGCCTTAGTTGTAGTTGGTTTTACAGTAGTAGTCTTCTTGGTAGTAGTAGTAACTGGGACATCATTCTTATTGAATTTAGAATGAGTAACACCATGAGTAATCATATATAAAGCTTGCTTCTTGTACATAGAAATGAATTGAGATTTGCTTAAACCGAAATATTTCTTGGCAAAGCTTTCAGTCTTTGAAGATGGGTAAACAATATCTCTAGTAACAGATCCATTAGATTTAGCAGCGACCCAAACGATTGGGAAATGACCATCTCCCTTCTTACGAATGTTATTAAAAGCCTTTTCACTAACATCAATGTGTGATCTTTCACATTCTCTGCAACTATCAACAATCTTTACCTTGACTGTAATATTATAAAATAAATTAATATTTTCTTTTTTTTATCCTAAAATATCAATATTTCTATACATACCCATTTTTCCAAGATATTCACTGTCTTTATTATCTACAGCCATAACAACTGCATAATTATTACATAAGTCCTTTGCATATGTTGAACTCTATTTATTATTAAATAAAATAAATAAATTTGTTACTACTGAATCTTACCATTAAACTAATATCACAATAATATTTTTATACATACAACAGCAGCATAATAATCAGTATCTGGGTATTTTTCACCAGTACAAGATGGATTCATTTCTCTATGATGATCATTTGAACCACCATACCAAGTAGCTTCATATGCAGTACCATCAGCTCTAATAAAAGCTACGCATAAAGCAATTATTAAAGAAAAGTATATAGTTTTCATCTTTTATACTTTTTATTTCTCTATTTCTTTATTTATATTATTTCTTACTGATAGCATACATTTTTGATATTTATAAAATAAAAAAATGTTAGTCAATTTTCTTTCATCGTTTTTACATTTATAAATATTATATATTTGAAATTTTAAATTTCAAAAATTAAAATATGTATTAAAAATTTGTTAACACTGCTTTTACTTTTCTTCTTTTTTTTTAATATATATCTTCAACATTTAATTTATTATTTATTAATAAATATCTATTTTTTTCTTTTTTATTTTTTGATAATATTGATACTTTAATTAAATTTCTTTTTTCATCAATTTTAATATCTTATTTTTTTTATTATTCCTATAATTCAATATTATTTTTTTTCTTAAATGGTACTGAAAATATATCACAATTTAATTACATTACTATAATATAATCCATTTATATAATTATACTTTTAACAAAACAAATAAAAAACATTATTAATATTTACATTATATTTTTGTATAAAAATTAATATTTAAACTTATAACATTAATTACTTTTTAAAATTTTATACAAAACTATTAAAAAAAATTATAATTTTAGGCCTTTTTTTTGCTATTTTATATATTTTACTATTGTACATTTTTTTAATACACACCTATATTGAAAAAAAAATATTAACAAATAATTTTAAAATTAATTAATTTTTAATTTATTAGAATTTCATTTTGAATATTAATATTTATTATTAATATATAGTTAATATGTCTATTCAATATAAATATTATATATTATAATTGATACAATATTTATTATGTAACAACAATAAATTAAAAAATTATACCATAATAATCATAAAAAAACAATAGTTTAATCATCTAAATATAATAGTTTTTTTTTTAAAAAATTAGTATTATTTATACCAAATTCATTCCATAATAAAAAGGATAAGGTTAAAAGTGAAAAAAATAGTTTATTTTATTTTGAATTTCTAAATAATTAACCTTATATATAAAATAGGAATAAATAATAAAAAGTTTTAATATTCAATAAAAGAATCTAGATTAAAATGCCAAAAATGGCCGTTTTTAATAAAAGCAAAAATAATTATATATATTAATTAACCCTAATTAAAGTATATTAATGACCTTCAATAAATTTAAAATTTCATTCAGTATAACAAATAAAAAACGATGAATATTAAAAAAACACAAATTATATTAAATAAATTAAATTAGTGATAATAAAATGAGAAACTAAAACTTTTAATTTTAAATATATTACTTGTTTTAATAGGGAATATATAGCAATACTATTTCAATTTATTAGTATTTAAATTAAATTTTATTTATTATTTTTTTTAAACTAATTATTTTTAATCTTTGTTTTATCTAGAGAGCAAATAACTGAAGGTCTTAATATACATAATTTATTACAATTTATTAAAATAATAATATAATTTATATTGTAATTGTAATTGTTAATAAAAAGAAATATTGGATATATTCTATATATAATATAAAAAAAAGTAATTAATAGATTTAAAACATAATAGATTATAAATACTATTAAATATTTAGTAAGTTTATATTATCAATATAATAGAGAAATAATATTTCTTTTATTTTAAAATATTAAGATTTAAGATTACAATTTATTTTTATTATTTATTTACATATATTATTTTATGTTTCGATAAAAACATGTTAAACTTTATAAAGAGATAACCAATAAAACTTTTCCTCTTCCTAAAAAACCCTTTGAAATGCCTTTTTTACTATTAATAAATTTTATATAATGAATATAAAATTATAAAATAATATTATTATTAAAATGGATAAAATTGATATTATTTTTATATATTATTTATTATAATATATTCAATACATATTCTTTATACTCTATTGAAATTGATGATAATACTAGTTTTTATAGCTTGAATACTACTGATATTATTGACAATAATATAAAAATATATACGTATGATAATATTACTGAGTGTGAAATAAAAAATCAATTTATTTATTCAAGTAATAATATTATAAGTAAAAAAATGTATTAAAAATCATAGGAAGTAGTGACAGTTATTTTTGCAAAAATGATAATTGTGTTCTTGTAGATAATTTTCTTAAACATTTTTTTATTGAATTTCCAGATGAAAACAAAAATAATAAATTATATATTTTACCTGTAAGAGATTTAACATTTGAAAATATCACTTATCAATATAATTGTATTGATAATATTTGTGTTTCAGCTTATTGCTCTTCTAATTCACAATGTTTATATGATAAATGTGTTAATAATAAATGTATTCATAATAAAGATGTATCTGTTGTTCATTGTACTTATGTTATTGATAAATTTCTTGGTATGGAAAAAACACCTTCATATATGCATTGTGGAATACAAGATGGTGAATCATGCAATTCTAATAAAGAATGTTCATCTAAATTATGCAAAAATCAAATATGTCTAAACGATTATATTGAAATTTCTGATTCCACTGGTACAAAATATACAATATTTATATGCGTTATAATGTATGCAATTATTATACTTACTATTACATGTTTTTGTTGTTGCATATTTCCAAAAAAGAAAAAATATATTGTAGGAGGTTTAATGTTATTTATTGGTTATATAATTATAGATTATTGGAAATTATTTTTTAATTAAAACAAAATATTTCATAAATATATATTTATAAATAATTCTTTATTAGTATTATATTATATATAAAATATACACAAAAATAAAAATATAAAATATATTTTAGAATTAGAATTTTATAAACCAATATTATATCTCAAGATAATATTTTAAAAGTTTATATAATTAAAATATTTTTTATAGTAAAATAATCTTATGTATTTATTTAATTTAATGACACATAATTATATATATTATATAAATATGCGTTATATCCCTATATATATGCTAATGAAAATAAAGATATAATAAAAAATAAAGCTATTCATTAAAATATAACACTATATTATTAGAAAAGAATATTATAAAATTAGAATTTATATAAAAAAAAAAGAAAAGTTTGTAATAATTATTTTTAATAATTCTTTTGGGTGTTTTTTTTTTTTTATAAATTCTCTTGATCATGAATAAAAGAATTTTTTTTATTTTTTAAAAACTATATTCTTGGCATTTTAAAATGTGGGTTAGAAATGAATGTTTATTGAATTATTAACACTTTTTAGATGATTATTTTATTAATAGTACATACGTACGTGCACATTTTAAAATATTCCATGAAATAAGTGACTCTGTAAACCTTTTTATATAATATAGAAATAATAATTATATTGACCTTCAATCTAAATAACCTCTTAATAAATATTTATCAAACTTTAATTATACTAATTGTTGTGACCGGCATATTTAATAGCATTAATTTTTTTTATTGCTGAAAAGGATTTAATAAGACTTGAAATAACTTTATAATTTTTTTTTTATTTTATTTATATATTACCTTAAATTTCTTCAATTAGAAAAAAAGTTAATATATAAAATAAATATTGCTTAAATATTATCTATAATAATTAAATTGAATTAACATTATAATAAAGTAATAACTAGGCATGAGTTTGAAAGAAACAAAGTTTTAATATAATTCATTTATTTTTATATTTTTTTTTTTTTAATTTTTCAAAAATCATAGGTTAGTATGCACAACATGATGTATATTTTCATTGAAACAAATAATTTTATTTATAAGGCATCTATTGTTAATTAATAATATATCATTGTTGTTTTACAAGTACAATATATATATATATATAAAGAAGTAATTAAAATATTAATAATTGTTTATAATTATTATCATTTTTTATTATTAATTTTTCATTTCAAGTTCTCTTTAACTAATTATTAATTATTATAAGTACAATATATATATATATAAAGAAGTAATTAAAATATTAATAATTGTTTATAATTATTATCATTTTTTATTATTAATTTTTCATTTCAAGTTCTCTTTAACTAATTATTAATTATTATAAGTACAATATATATATATATATAAAGAAGTAATTAAAATATTAATAATTGTTTATAATTATTATCATTTTTTATTATTAATTTTTCATTTCAAGTTCTCTTTAACTAATTATTAATTATTATACGAAAATTAGTGCTAGACTGTACAACTAATAAATTTGATATATGCTAAAAATAAAGATCTAATAAAAATGATATGTGTGGATAAAATAGAAATTTCTTTGTGTGTTATTATTATTATTAATTATTTTAATTATTAAATATATTATATTAATTATTAATAAAAAAATTGAAAGTAATATGATATACTTTGACATAAACAAATCAATATCCTATATATCAAACAGTAATTATAAAAACAAATCAATGTCCTATATATAAATAAAGTGAAACTAAAAAGTATTCCCTGATTAATTTGACATATTAATTTTTTTTTTTAAAAAAAAAAAAAAGAAAAATCTATGAATTTTAATTTAAAAGTTTAGGAGATGTTTTTTTTTTTTAAAAATTTTTATATTAAAAATGTTTTATAATTTTTTATCTAAATTAAGGAGAAAATTTAGGTAAAATAAAATGTTTTATTAAGAGGAAATAAAAAAAAAAGAAAAAAGAAGAACCAATAATAAATTGTATTAGCATCTATTAATATATTTTTTTAATAAATAATAGAAAATATTATGTTTAAATGTCATTACTGAAAATGTTTGTTTTGAATGGAGCTCTGAAAATAAAGTTAAACTTATTGATTCTAAATGTTAGTGTGTAAATTATTAAAAAAAAAATGAAATGGAACATTTTCTTTTCTTTTCTAAATAACACCTAACTATTTAATTTTTCTATTTAAAAGAAAAAAAAAAAAAGTTGATTCTTTTTTTGAATTAATTTAAAAAAAATAATTAATATAACATATATAACGTAAATAACATAACATAAAAGTTAAATAAATAAATAATATAAATCTAACTTTTTAAACTAATAATAATAATAATAATATTATTATTATTATTATTATTATTAAAAATATTATAATATATATCTATATATAGAATTATTGTCACAATATATACATAAATCTATATTTTTTTAATATTATTAAATGTTAAAATAATGTATATAGAAATGAATGTCGTTATCACATGGATGGTTTAAAATAATAATAATAATAATAATAATAATAATAATAATAATAATAACAAATTTTTAATCTTAAAAATTAAATAAAAATACATTTAAAAAGAAAATCAAGCATTGTTGTTTTATACTTTAAATATTATATATAATATTTGGAGTTAATATTGTTTCTTTAAGAAAAAAAAAAAAGTATTGTATTTTTATGAGATAAGCACAAAAAATTAAAAAGTTCATTCTTAACAAATTAATGCCTAAACTATTAAACAACAATGTCGATTTTTTTATATTAATAATATTGCTTAAATACTTATAATAGTTAAATTGAATTAGCATTATTATAATAAAGGAATAATTTATCATAACTAATTAGGCATGAATTTGAAAGAAAAAAATTTATATTTTTTTTTGAACATTAAAAAGTAAAATAATAATAAAAGTTAATTTAAATAATTAAAATATCTAATGTTTAAATGAAACATTTAAAAATGAAAAATTTGAAATTTAAAAATTCATTAGAATATAAAAATATGATATATTTTAAAGGGATTAATAAAACCTTTTTATAATAATTTAATATTTTAATTTCTTTTAAAAAGTCGTTTCAAAAGAACCTTTTAATTGAATTCTAGTTATTTATTTATTTTCATTTTCATCAACTTAGAAAGCTTTTTATTGGAGGTCTTATCATCTTTAAGAAAGAATAAATTTTACTGCATAATATTTATCTTTGTCCAAATTTTTAAATAAGATTTTTTTTTTAACTTCCGAGTGCATATCTCCCATCCATCAGAATATGCCTCATATTCTGATAAATATTCAATGGTGGTTTTTAGAGAAATTTTTAAGTACGGAATGATTTCTTGAAATTTATTAAATAAAATTTATGGAATAATAAGATGAAAGTTTATTTAAAAATAGTAAAGTTATAAGTTCCCATATACCATAAATTTTGATACTTTACCTTAATTTTATTTTTTAACTTTACTATTTTTAAATAAAGTATTAAAATTTATGGTATATGGGAACTTATAAAGAAATTATTGATCTATATTTAATGAAACAATGAAAAACTTTTTATTTAAAAAGGAAATTCTTTAAAGATATTTAAAATTTATAAAATTCTCAAAAAATAATTTTAGATTATTAAATTATATGTTTTATAATTTTTTTTTTTAATTAGCTTATTATGCCGTTTATTTGGTTTTTAAATAACCTTTTATTGCGCAGTACCATGTATTAAAATTAAAAATATCTTGTAGTTTTTCTTTTCCTTTTAACTTATTTTTTATTTAATTTTATTAAATGGAAATTTGTATTTTAATATTTATTACATTTTTTTTAAATCTTTTACTAATTAATATTAATTATTGATATTCATCTAACCCATATATTAAATCAATAGTGTATTTAAAAATATTTATTTGTTTTCTGTATTTTATAAAAATTTAATTTTTTTTTTTCTATAGACATTATAAAGAATTTATGATAATGGCATCATTGCAATATTTTAGTAAACCTTTAAATCAGTTTAAATTCTCATTCATCAGGAATTTATCGTCATGTTATCAAGCTGTCACTAAAAATAAAAAATTTAATATTGATTATCAAATCTATATAAGTAAATTTTAAAATGAAATTTTTAGCATTTTTATTATAATAACAAAATAAACAATTTACTACTAATTAATATCAATATAAATTAATTAGTAAATTATTTTAATATATTTATATAATTATTTCATATTAAGGACAAAAAAAATGTTAATATATATTATTTATTTTTATAAATACAAATAAAGAGAAAAAATTAGATTCAAAAATCATTTCTCCATTTCATGACATTCCATTATTAGCAAATGAAAAAGAAAAAATATATAATATGGTCGTTGAAATTCCACGTTGGACTTCAACTAAATTTGAAGTAAGGAATTCATAAATCAACACTATATATTTTTTTAAATAAATATATATTCTGAATAACAAACTAAATATCAATTACAAATATAAATTTAATTTTCAGATTAATAAAAGTATCAAATTAAATCCAATTTCATATGATTTAAAGAAGAATAACTTAAGATACGTTCCAAATTGTTTTCCATATCATGGATATTTATGGAATTATGGTGCAATCCCTCAAGTATTTATTTTGATTAATTTTTATATTTCATATAATAATATTTGTCTTTTTTTTTAAACCAAAACAAAAAAAAAACTCTTTTTATTTTGTATTTTTAATATATAATAAAATATATCGATTAAAATAATTGAAAGACTTGGGAAAATCCAACTTTAAAAAATAAAGATACTCAAACTTATGGGGATAATGATCCACTTGATATTATTGAGATAGGTCAAAAAATTGCTAAACAAGGTGAAGTTAAACAAGTCAAAATCCTTGGAGTTATGGCATTTATTGATGAAGGTGTGAACTTTATATAATATTTATTGTTATTATTGTATTTAATCATTAATTTTAATTTATTTAAATATATATATATATAAAAGGTGAAACGGATTGGAAACTTATTGGTATTGATATTAATGATCCAATGTCTTCAAAATTAGATGGTAAATATTATTTATATAAAATATAGAATATAATATTAAAATGCATCAATTTGTACTAAAATTAATAAATACATATTTATATATTAAAAGATGTTGATAGCATTAAAAAATATTGTCCAGGTTTTATTGAAAATACTAGAAGATGGTTTGAAATTTACAAAATTCCAGATGGAAAACAAAAAAATATTTTTGTTTTTAATGGTGAATTTAAAAATAAGGAATATGCAAACAATGTTATCCATGAAGCTCATTTAGAATGGAAAAAATTAATTACTGGAAAAATTCCAAACAAAACTGATAAATATGATATTAATGTGTAATTTTTTCTTTTTTTTTTTTTTTTTTTATTTCTTCTTTTTATATTATAGTAATAGGATATCTTAACAATTAATAGTAGGACTATTTATATTTTAAATATAATTCCAAAGTTTAACATTATACCATTTATTTATATATTTAGTGAAAATACAACCTTAGATTATAGTCCATATAAAGTTTCTCCAGAAAAGATTGTTAATGCTAATGAATTGGTATTTTTTTTTTTTTATAATTTTAAATATATATAGTTAAAAAAATATATATATATATATTGTGTAATATTAATATCTATGTATTTCTTAATACTATATGGTATTCTAAATAGACTGATTTTGTTGGATCAGAAAATGTTAATAGAGGTAAAATAGATATAAATATTTAATATTATACAATAATATTTTATTATTTTATAAAAAAAAAAATTATCTAATCGTATTCATTTTCATTCTTTTTTTTTTTTAACATTCAGAACCTGAGGAATGGTCATACGTTGAATAACAACAACAACAACAATAACAACAACAACAGCAACAGCAACAAGAATAAAAGCCAATATTCAAATTTATAATAAAATATAAATTGTTAAAAAAAAAAAAAAAAAGAATAAATTCAAAGAATCAATATTAAAAAACAAAAAAATAGTTAATGAATTAAATTGAACTATAGATATTAAATATTCATATATATATTTTTTTCTCTTTTCCTTTTTTTTTTTTTTAATTCGTATATTAGTATATTAAAATTGCTTAAAATAATTTATTTTAAAAAAAAAGTAAAAAAAAAAAAAAAAAATTATAAATAATAAAAAATTTTATTATTAAACGTTGGTCATCTTTTTTTTAAACTTTCTTTTTTTCATCATTCTATTCATTTTTTTTTTCAATATACAAGAATACTTATATATATATTTTAATTATTTTATATTTATTTTATTTTTTTTCTTTTACTTTTTATTTATTTTTGCTTCTACTATGTAGTACTAAATATGAATTGTAAAATATTGTTAAATCATAGAAATCAATTTTACTTTATATAAATTTTTAAGAGGAGAGAAATTTGGCCTTTTATTGATGATTTTTTTTTTATTTTTATAAAAAGATAATATTATTCATTATAGTTACTGATTTTTTTTTTATTAAATTGAATTTGCTATTGAATCAAGTATCCATATTGATTCATCATATTTCAATGATGCTTAAAATACTATTATATTAAATTAAGGTGTGTATATGTATGTCAAATAAATTTATTAAAAGACAAAACATACACATAAAATAAATAAAGGTGTTTTAACTAATAAAAATAATATATAAATAAGAAGAATATATATATTTTTACTTTATATTATTTCTCATTTATATAAATATTAATTTTTATTAGTTTTATTTGTTTTTTTCTTTTTTATACAAATCTTTTGTTCTATAATTAAAAAGAAAATAACTGTGTATGAATTTATAAATACAGATATATTAAGCTGTTTATTGGAAGAAAGATAAGTTCATACCAACTTTATGAACATTTTCACCTAATCTTTGAGTATCGAAACTACCACCAACACTAACTCTTACACCATTGTCAAGGTTTTGAGTGTATCCAAGACCAAGTCTACCGTTCATATCAATCTTAGCCTATAATATTTTATAATTAAATATATTATTATTTTGTTGTTCCATTTTTTAAGTAAAACATTTAATATACAAACGAGATTAAACATTTGTTATCTCATTTTATTTCTAGTATAAAAAAAATATTTTTTTTTACCTTAACAAAGGCATCCTTGTTAAGAATGTATCTGGTACCGAATTCAATGTTAACTGGTCCAGCACTGCTCTTGTTCCAAGTAGCCTTAGTACCAGCTTCAAGTTCTGGCTTAATTTTGTGGAAGTATGAGGCAGCATAAGTGTTGAAACCTTCAAAACTATTTAAACAGATTTACAAATTTTTTTAAAATGAAAATTATTATTACTTTAATCAAGTATTATTAATATATATTTATATTTGCAATTTAATCTTACGCTTGTAAAGCTAAACTGTATTCTGGAGTATTGTAAGCAACACCAACATTATAGCGAGTAAGCTTAGAGTCTCTTAAGTTGTAAGAAGCGTCACCACCAACAAGAACACCATTTTGGCTTTTTACATTAACATTTTTATTTTATATTAGCATTCTATTTATATTTTAAAAATTTATATCTTTATAATACTTACTGAATACAGAAATCAGCATTGACAGTTGGTCCCTTGAATAAATCAATGTTACAACGAGAAAATATGTTTCTCTTCTTGTAATCAGCAGCAACTCTAGCATTCTTATTACTGTTTTTGTATTATTTATTTATTTAAAATAAAATAATGTTAATTTTTTGTTATTTTTTATTTTATTATACGAATTATTTGATAAAAACATTCATTATTAAATTTACCCGTTAGTTGGATTGAAAGAACCACTAACTTCTAATCTTAAACCTGGAGAAAGAGTATTACAGAATTCAATAGTAGAACTAAGAACATTGTTTGAATTCCAACCTTCACTGAAAATAACACCTATTTAATATAATATTATTGTTTATAAATATTAATTGTTTGATTATTATGTATAAACATAATATTTTAACACTTCAATTATATTTACCATGAACTTTATCGTGATATCTAGTTCTCATTTCACCAGAAATAGCACCAGTCTTTGAATCTCTTAAACCGTTAACAGAGAAATTCTTTTTTTTTTTTTAATAATTATTATATATTTAATTTAAGTAATTATTGCTATAGTATTTTATTTATTTCTAAATTTAAATATTCTTATATATTTGATAATTTTATAATTTTATACTTACAACACCGGTAGAAGTAACAGATTTGGCATCTAATCTAATTCCATTAGTTGGGTAATCAGCACCTAAAAGGACATTGATAGATTTACCGACTTCTCTAAAAGCAAGTGGGCGGAAAATTGGTGGTGGTGGAATCTATAATAATTTACATTTTATGAATTAAATATTTTATAAAAAGTTTAAAATCTACTACATTTATTATTCATTTTATTTCTTTTAATTAAATGATGTTAATTTTCAATACAAATAACAATAAAAAGTTTATTGTTATTTGTATTTTAATTTATTTTTATTTTGAAAATTTGTAAAAATAATAAAAGAAAAAAACATTTTACCATTGGCTTTCCAGCTGGCTTGTCCATAGCTGGAGCACTTGATGGTGGTGGAGGATTACCACCAACAACAAATTGTTCAATTTTTGGTGCTTTATCTCTTTTAAATCCAAACATCTTTAATCTTTACTTTAATATAATATGAGAAAAAAAAGTGTAAGAAAAAAATTTTTTTAAATTTAATCAATATAGATATTATTAAGAGAATATATTTTGATATATTATTAGTATTCTGAAATATATTAGATAATTGAAAAAAATCTAACAAAAATAGATTAAAATCAATATTTGCATATATTATATATATATTATATATAAATATATTTATTTTTTTTAATATTGATTTATAATTATAATAATTATAATATATGATTAATATATAATATGAAAAGATGAATATTTATATATTTATATTTCAATAGAGGTTATAGGATAATTATTTTCTTTCTAGCTAGCTAGCTAGGTAATAATTAATTCGTTAAGCATTATGATACTATTGAATTATAAAATATGAAGGAATTTTTAGAGGAAATAAAAAATAAGATTTGCTAAAGGTTAATAAAAAAGAAAAATATAATAAATTATTATCAAGTTTTATAATATTAAAACTTGATAATAATTTATTATATTTTCGAATTATCTGAAATATTTTCAAAATAAACAAAAGTTTTAATTTTGTTTTACTTCAAGGTGGTATCAATAGCAGTTATTTCCTTTAAAAAATAAAGATATTTTAATTTTATTATTAAATATTTATACCAACAAAAACTATTAAAACTGAACTGATTAATTGTGCCAATAATCAATTTTTTTTTTTTTTTTAAATTTTGTTTATGAAAATCAAACTTTTACTTTATTGGTTAAGATACTATTTTTTAATAATTTTTTGACATTTATCAATGTAAAGAGTTTATCTCTATTCTTAATAAATGTGTACATTCATATAATGTTTACATATTAATTTATTTTAATAATAATTAATAATACTAAGTAAAAAGGAAAAAAAAAAGTTGTTATTCATGAAAAAAGTGATAAAAATATGCGTTTAAATAATATTTCTTAAATATTGTTTGTAATTATTATTAAAGTAATAAATAATTATATATAATATTGGTAAAAATAATTTTAAATTTTGGATCATATATTAACAAAAATTATTTAAAGGAAAGTGATATAAACCTAAATTATTATGATGAATTAATATTTATTCTAGATTTTTTTAGCTTTTTTTTGAAAATTTCCTGATATAAAGTCTGGCTAAAATCCCAAAAAACTAAGATAAATATTACTTCATCATAATAATTTATGTTTTATATCACTTTTCTATAATTTTTTTTGGCTATATGTAAAAATTTAGTGCTAGAATTTAGCTTCTATTATTATATCCAATCCAATCATTTTTATTGTATATATATAAGGAATAATAATAAAAATTTAATATCGAAAATAATTTTACATTTTATAATTAACCTTATTATTTTCTGAAAATAAAATAATTTGAAATTTAAATTCTATATACAATGGCAGCATTAAATAATTTAAAAAATTGCTCATTAAAATTATTAAATAATACTACAAAAAATGTTATAGCTACCCAGTGCTTATCAAGAATTCCATTATTATCTGTTCCATGTAAAATTAATGTTTCAAAAAGATCTTTATTTACTTCAAACCTAGCAATTAAAAATAATTTTAATGTCAAACAAAATATTTTCAACTTAAAGCAAGGTACTTTTGAGATAGAGATTAAATAAATATATATAAGTATAATAATTATATTTAAAATAAATCTCATTTTAAATAAGTCTCTATTTATATATTATTATTAACAACACTAACATTTTTAATTAATTAATAAATTGTGAAGCTCGTAGTATGTTTATTGATGTTGGTAAATATTATAAAGCTATACTTTTTATAAATATCTTTTTCTTTTTATAATATAATATATGAAAGAATGAAGTGACGTGTATATTAAATATAAAATTTTTAAAATATTATTAAAAGATGCTACACCAAATGTCAATACTTTAAAATTCAAGCCAAAAGGAGCAACTATTTTACCACAAAATCAAACTATGGAATTTTTAAGTTTAGAAACTGCAAGTGAAACTTCTCCACTTGCTGAAGAATTAATGGAAATTGAAGGTGTTCAATCTGTTTTATTTGGTAGTGATTTTATTTCAATTACAAAAGAATATGATGCTGAATGGCAAATGTTAAAACCAGATGTTTATGCAATTATTGCTGATTATATTGAATCAGGTGATCCAATATTATCAAATACAGATGGAAAAGTTAAACCAGTTACTCACACTAAGAAAGACAATGAAAATAGCACTGTTAATGAAATAAAAGAATTAATTGAACATAGAATTAGACCATCAATTCAACTTGATGGTGGTGATGTTGAATATGTTGATTATATAGATAATGTTGTTTATGTAAAATTATTAGGTGCTTGCCGTTCCTGCAGTATGGCTGAACTTACTTTAAAACAAGGCATTGAAAACATGTTAAAGCATTACATTCCTGAAATTAAGAGTGTTGAAAAAGTTTAGAATATTACCATTTATTCCTTAAATAATAATTATAGAAATATGTTCTCCTAAAAAAACAAAAATCAAAGATACCAAATGATATTCCTAAAAATAAAATGTTTATATATAATAATAAATAAAAAAAAAAATAATATTATAAATGAAATAGTTAAATAAACTAAGAAATTATTGTCAAATCACAAATTAAAAAAAAAAAAAAAAGATTATAAGAAAAATAAAGTACGTATTTCATATTAAAAAAAATCAATAACATTGAGAAGAAATTAGATATTTAATAGAACAAAAAGTAATAAATAATTAATAAATAAATAAACAAATAAATAAATTAGATATTATTTAACAGAATTTAGCCATCCTATATTGAATTATAATTTTAGAATCGTTAAAGATGTAGTATAGTTGATTTAGTTATTAATGAAAAATTACTATATATATTCAGTTTATATTATAATCTTTATTTAAATTTTAATACAATTAAACTCAATTTAATTTTTTCTTTTTCTTTTTGTTAGTATAGTTTTATTTTATAGTTTGGTTAATATATTTTAGTTTTATTTATTTATTTATTTATTATAGAGTAACATAAAATTAAATAATGTGTTTTTCTTTCTTTTTTTTTTTCTTTTTAAAAAAAAAAGACTAAAAAATCTTTAATAAAAGGGTGATAAAAACTCTAACCTCTATTAATATATATTACAGAATTTAAAATAATAATAATATTAATAATAATAATAATAATAAAAAAAAAACTTGTTTTATTTTAAACATAATTTATAATAGAATTATTCATTATTAATCATCATTTTTTATCAATCTCTGTGTTTAGCAAGATTTTAGATATTATTAAGACTGGATTCACTCCTCATTAGATCATTTACTTTTTCTGCTGGTAAAATTTTAATATTCTTTCTTTTGTTAGTTATTTTTAATATTCTTGGTAAGAAGATTTCACTTAATAATTCAATTTCAACAATAATTAAAGTTAGTATAAGTAAAACTGTAACAGGGATTTTAATATAGTTGAATATTAAGAAAAGAAGGATAAGTGAAATTTGGAAAAGGAAAATAAAAAAGGAATGAATTGTTAAAGAACTATTAATATAAGTTGTAATAACAGCATTATTATTCATTTCACTTATATTATTTGCAATTTTTTCATTACTACATTTATCAATAATATTTTGAGCTTTTGGGTTTGCAAAACTTTTATTATTAGCTAAATCCATAATTGAATTTTTTAAGCTGTCCTTTTTTAATCTATAAAAATTTTCTTTTCTTAATTTTAGTTGTTCACTATTTATACTGGCTTTTGAATCCATTTTTAATAAATTTTTTCTATTCATATTATTATTTATAGCACTTTCAATATTAGTTTCACTATTTGTTGTAACTTTTGAATTACTTTCACCATTTGCTTCATCATTATTGAAGTCAATACTTGATTTAATAACATTTTGATTTTCTGTTGAATTATTTGTATTTATACTTTTTGTTGATGCTGAAATATTTGTTTTTTTGATATTTTCATAACTATTATTTTCATTTGAAGAATTATCGATAATGGTTGAAGATGTATAGCGATGAAGAAATTTCATGAGAAAAACAGAAATAAATGTAAGTAAAAAGGCAACCGCTAACAAAGCTTTTATTTCATCAATTGAATGAACAGCTTTACCTAGATTAATGTTATTATTTCTTGAATGCACTTCCTCACTTGTTGATTGACTTTTAAATTTATCTGACGTATAAAAAATTTCTAATCCAGAATAATAAGAAGAAGGAAGTTTGGGAGAAAGAGTTTCATCAAATGTATTATTAGGGTAATTACGATATACATATATATTTTTAACTATGATTGAAAGGCTAACACCAATTAGTGTTAAACCTAAATGTAATGGTAAATGTAAAAGTCTCCAAATACAACCAAAAAAAGGGGAAATTAGATTTAAAGCATGATTAATAGTTAGCACACTATTAACTGAATTATAAATATACCCAGAACTAATCACAATTATTCCACATATTATTGTATATATAATGTTATGAATTGTAATGGAAAAACTGTATGATGGTATGAATACTACTGGGATAACTATTTATTTTATTGAAGATATTTAATAAAATAAATTAGAAATGAGGTTTATTTAATAAGATTAATTGACATATTAAGAAATATCATTTATATTTAAACATTTATAAATACATATTTATTTTTATACCTATAAGGAGAAGAGTTAACAATGTAAAACGCTCAATCCAATTTTTTTTGTTAAAAATTGGAAATTTATCAGTGTTGCCACTTCCTGTGGAAAGCATATTGAGAGTAGCATATAATCGACTTTGGATAAACACAATTATTACAAAAAACAGTATATCTATTATAAATGTTGTGTAATATATAACATATTTTTCTGTTACAGATTTTTTTATGAAAATAGATATAATGAGTGGAGTTAATGCTACTATGGAATACATTGGAAGACATACTAATAGATATTTTGGTCCAGGGGCTGCCATAATATATGTTACAACACAGTATAAGCGAATAATAATTGACATAATAATAAAGAAATTGAAAAATGCATTGGGCTTTTTAATTTCAGATATGACATCTTCTCTTATACAAAATATCATCAAAATATATGATCCATATTTAATAATATGACTTAACCAACTTATACATTCTGGAAATCCAATTAAATCAGAGTGATGTGATAAAATAAACCAATGCCTATAATTAACATTATAAATGGTTTTATCATGGTATCGATTGAATTGAAGAAAAATATTATAAATATAAATATATTAAAATAGCATTAGTAAATTTTATATATTATTTTGAATACAATAATTTTTGAGGAATACTTCATTTTTTTTATAATATAATTCTAAAAATTGATATTAAATTACTTACTCCCATATGTAAATAAAAAAAATAATAATACCAAAGAAAAATGTATTATTAAATGTGTTATTCAAAAGAATGTTTGCTAAAAATTATTTATATAATATATCAAGCTTTATTAATAAAGATTACATAATCAAATATTATACTAGCATTAAATGATATACGAATTAATATATACCAATTCTTAAAATTCCAAAGCCTAATATGAAATCTAGTAGTATCTATTAAATATCAATATTATATATATTAATATATTGAAACACACCACCTAATCTATCAATGATACTAATTTAATTTTCAATAAAAATCATGAAATATTTACATCATTTTTATAAGAAGTTATATTGTTAAATACATATGTTGTCTTATAATAATATTGATTTAAAATGGGTAAAAAAAAGCGATGTATCCCTTTTTCCTCTATTTCTTCAACTTCTACAGTCTATATATTTGTTGATAAAAATATTTATAATTAATACACATATTATAATGAATAATATTATTAAATATCATTCAATATGCATAATATTCATTGTACTATATGTAGAAAATAATAACAATTCTTACATTGGATTCTTTTACCATACTTATCACTTTTCTATATTATTTTTTATTTTTATTTTTTTTTAAATGCAATTAATGATATTAATTATTAATTGAATATATATATATGTTATTATTGAATTTTATACTCTATAAATAAAGTCTTTTTTACATTATATATATATATTTTTTATGATTGTAATAATTTAAATTAATATTTTTTATCGTATTTTTTTGTTTTTTAGGAAATAAAATCTTTAGTATTCTTAAACAATTGATACAAACTTGCTTTTCTTAATCTATTATATATTATAAATTAATAATACTTAAAAATAAAAAGAATTGCGAAATAAAATGAAGGATTTGTTAAAAAACAAAAACAAATATATATATATATGTATATTAAATAGATAATAGTTTGAATAATTTACAAAATTAATTATTTTTCATTTAATGTTTTTTTTTTCTTTATGCGCTTTAATTTTACTTAACGGAGTATATTAAAAAAGAAAATTTGAATATATTATTAATTAAAGTTTATATTAAAAAAAATTTTTTTTTTTTTTTAAAATATTTATTAATTGGTATATTAAATTATTTTATTTTAAATTTTATATCTATAGTTGTATCGATGGCAAACGATGTAGGTATTTTTAAAGAATGATAAATAGTGTCTTTATTAAAGTTTCTATATTTTTCATATAATTATATTTTTTTATTTAATTACATTAATTATTTCAAAATTTATGAATAAAATTGAATGATATATGCTATCTATTAATGTTTTCTAAAATCTTTACAATATATAGGACCAATATTATAAAGATTTGTTTTTAATTCATTTTCTTGGATATTGCATGATAAAACAAAAGCATTCTTTTTTTTCTTAAGTGGTCGTAAATACTTATTAAGATTTTGATTCCAAAGTGATACTAAACGATCTGTATCAAAGTCAATTTTTTCGGTTGGGTCATTCTCAAATGAAAGAATGGTTAAAAAATCTTCAAAGATTGTCGCTTGAGTAATATCTACAGATTTTGAAGTGTAATCTGGCGTAGAAGAAATATAACTATCTTCTTGTAGGGAATCACCATTGGATTCATTTGCTGTTGATAATGCTAACTTAAACGGATCTGTCTTTCTTAAATGATTTTGAACCATTGATAATGTAATTTGTCTAGTAATAGGTTTACGACCTCTTTTTCGTTTTAACCCACCTCTAATCTTGATAAAATCTTCAGGTTTATATTGTCCGTAAAATTGCTTAGTTGAATGAATATCTAAAAAAACATATATTGAATTAAATTTTGAATTAGTTGAAAAAGATGATGATGGTGAATAAGCAGGTGATGAAGACATTTCTTGACTGTCTCTATAAGTATCATTTGTTGTATCTTGAAGAATTAATTGAATAGGAGAGTAGACAAAAGTTAATTCTTTCATATGATGACAATGTTTCCAAAAGGCTTTTTGAATTATAAATCCAATAAAATAATTTATTTTTTGATCAATAGTATTTTTAAATTTTATTCCGTTAATGAATGAAGTAATGTTAGTAGCTTCTTGTTGAAATAGAAATTCATTACATTTATTACAATAAATTTGAATGGTATCTAATATATCATCTACAGAATCTCTTTTTTTAGTACTTCTATATGAATTCGTTGATTCTATTGGATATTCTAAAGGTATTGAATTATTTGTTCGATTAAAAATGATTTTTGATATGAAAGCATCCACACTTGCTAAACCTATAATAATAAAATTTATATATAAATAAAAAAAATAAAATAAAAATTAATAAATAATCAAAATAGAATGTTTATAAGTTTATATATTAATTAATATATTATATATTTATATTACCATTATATCTTGATTTTATTAGTGATTCAATGGTATCAAAATCTTTTGGTTTAATGGCTTTTGAATATTCAATTAGTTTTTCTTGAATATTTATTGGTATATTACTGGATGCTTTAATTCTAGTATATTTTGTCGCATATAAAACTAGTTCTAATATTTAAAATTTAATATAAATAATTAAAAATAAATAAGAAAGTAGGAAAATAAGTAATTAATAATGCATACCATTGTTTGATTCTTCATGAATAATCAAATCAAAGAAATCATACATTTGCTGTTCATTAATATGAATGTATTGAAGGAGATCAGATAATATCATTAAACTATTATTTTAGTAAAGATCATTAAGTAATAACAATTAATAATTTAAATAATAATAGCTTATAAATTAAAAATTATATATTATACATTTGAATAGTAGCTTTATTATTATCAACATCTATAATTTCAACTTTCCATAATTCATAAGTTTCATTATCATCGCTTATTTTTATATCTTTCATACTACTGATAGGTATTCCTTGAATATTAATACATTTATTTTTGTAATTTACTAATTGTTTTACAGTAACAAAAGTAGAAAAAGTGGGTGGTGTTTCAGTATTAAATTGATCTGAATCTATATATTTAATTTTTAATTACAGATATATATATATATATATATATATATATATATATATATATATTCCATTTATTATATATTTTTATGATTTTTCAATAACAGATATTTATACTATTTTTACCTTTAAATAAAAATTTTGTAAATAGATCATTTTTAGTCCAATTTTGGATTTCTAATACTCTGTTTGTAATTTCAGAATTGACTGTTAAAATTTTGAATTTATATATATATATATATTTTTTTTAAAAAAAAAAAAAAAACATTTTATAAATATTAATAAAAATACTATTATAGATAATATCATAATATCATATTTTTAAATTACTTACTGTTATTAAGATTGATGGTGCTTTTACCATTAATGTTTTTAATAATAAAAAATCGTGATGAATAGTTATTATTTCCCCAGCCTACAGTATTTGCCATTACTTTATTTTTATATTTTGAAAGCGTTAAATTAACAAATAAAATAATATCTCCTACAGTAATTTTTTCAACCCAACTACTATTATTTCTCCAAAAAATTATAGGAAAAAAAGAGTGAGATTGATCTGAAATTAAAACAGAAGAAATTCGTATTGATGTATCTGTGCTATCAAAAATATTGATAGCTTTACTTTTATCTTTTGGTTGAATGGTATCTGTATTATTTTTATGAACAACTACTCCAATGAAATTATATTTCTTTTTGGGTTTATAATTTTTAAAATTATTAAATGGTTGCTCATTTTTAAAAGTTTGGTTTGTTTGAAGTTCAACTTCATATTGTTTTACCAAAAAATCCAATGAATCGACAATTTCAATATCGGGTGGAAGAATCATTGGATAATACTTATCTTCTTCTAAAGGATTATCTTCAAATGATGAAATAGATGAAATTGTTTTAGGTATAGAACTAGGTAATCCAAAATCTCTAGGATTACTTGATTGAGAAGAAATCATATTTTGAAGTTTACTTGGAGAATGATTAGGTGCATTAATAAATGTCATTGAATTTAAAGAATGTCCATTTATTTCTTTTTGGGTGGAAGGGCTAGTAGAAGAATTCGAAGGAATTATCTTATTTGAGCTTTCATTCAAATTTTTATTCACTATAATGCTATTTTCATTAATTTTACTTTTATTAATTTGAATACTCTGATCTTTTGAATTAAAAATATAGTTTTGGACAAATGGTGTTGGTGTACTCATTACAAAAGAGTGTTCTGGAGAAATAATAAATTCTGGATTAATACCAATATTGATAAACGAATTATCTTTATAATTATTTGAATCTGAAGGATGTTTTGTTTTATCATGAATTTCTTTATTAAAGGACGTATTTGAAAATTTATTGATAGGCGTTTTTGCATGAGATGGGGAAACAATTAAACCGGAAATGTCATTTAATTTATTAGTATCAGATAAATTAGAAAATTTTCTATTTGACTCATTTTCATT
The DNA here is from genome assembly GCA_002104945.1 of Piromyces finnis. Classification (NCBI taxonomy): domain Eukaryota; kingdom Fungi; phylum Neocallimastigomycota; class Neocallimastigomycetes; order Neocallimastigales; family Neocallimastigaceae; genus Piromyces; species Piromyces finnis. The sequence continues at coordinate 94,545 of MCFH01000035.1, forward strand.
ATTTAATTTATTATCTAAGGAAAGATCGCCAAATGCTGGTCCCAAATCCTCTTTTATTTCTTTTTCAGATAGCAATGATAAATCGTCACTATCTCTGGGTTTAAGGACAGGAATAGGTGAAGAGTAAAATATATAATTGCTATCACTAGACTTTTGGCTAGGTATAGACACAATTTCCTTATTGTTTAAGCCTTTCTTTTTATTTAATATTTCTCTAGAACTATTTACTTTTAAATCATCTAAAATATTTTCAGTAATTATGTTTTCATTTAGATTATCAAAAATATTAGTTTTATCAAGATACTCTTCAATGAAGTTATTAATAATATTTTCTTCATAAGTTTCATTCTCTATAAATGATTTAGATGGATTGTCAATAAATATATTACTATCTGTTTTAACTAATTCTGGATAATTTTCATTTTTGGATATAAAATGAGAAATTACTGGACTGTGCAATTCATATTCGGAATTATTTTTATTGTATTCAATATCTAGCGCTTTTGTTAGTAATTTTTTTTCTATCATTTTGTTTTTACTTACGTTATTGAGGGGATTGTCTTTAATTTCATTATTTTTCTTCTCTATATCATTTTCATATATTTTTGTGTTAACCTTTTCATTTTCATCAATTTTTTCTTTATTGACTGTTATTGAATTGTCATTTACTTTTATAATAATTTCAGGAGATAAAAGGTCATCTTGATATAGCCTAGGTGAAAATAACGGATTAGTACTAGAGCATTGACTATTATTTATACTTTGATCCTGGTCTTCTTGAATAATTTCATCATTTTGATTTTGAGATATTTCTTTCATAAGTATTATTATTAAACAATAAATTGTTAAAGCTTTAGTATATAAAATTATATATATTTTTTAAATGAATTTTATTAATAATATATTATTATATATACTTATTTCTTCGATGTCTTGATTCATAGATTTATCATCAATTATTTGTTCTTGGTCTTTGTTTAAATTTGAACTTATATTAAAATAACTCATAATATTTTTATTTTGATCCATTAAATTATTTTCTTTTTTATTAGGTGTATAGATTGGTGTTTTGTCTTTATTTTCTGGTGCATTTAATTTAGTTTGAGAGTATAAGTTTGTTTTTGGTAATAAAAGATCAGGAGTTTTTATAGAATTTTTAATTTGATTGGAATGAAAATGAGAGTCTAAATCCTTATTTGACGAAATCTTTAAATTACCAGATGCATTACTTTTAGCTTTTTTAAGTTCTGGCGATAGTAACATATCATTATCTGGGGAAAGAAGATCTAGTTCTTGAGAATTTGAAATTATTTGATTTAAGCTTATGTTATTACGATTTGATAATGGCGATTCAATGTTAATTTCCATTTTTTGAGTTTCTGTATTTAATTCTTGTCCAAAGTTATTTTCCGGGGATAGAAGTTCTTTTCCTTGAGAAGACATTCCTTCATGTTCTTCTATCATTACTTCATCAGCATTTTCCAATAACTCTTTCTGTGTTTCTATTAATTGTTGCATTCTTGGAGATAATATTTCATCTTGTGATAGTATTTTTGGTGATACATTATACTGATTACTTCTAGGTGATATTAATTCTTCCTCTTGAGAAGCTATTTTTTGAGTATCCATATAGCGATGAATATCAGAAGGTGATATAAATATGAAGTCTTGTGATTGTTGTTGTTTCTTATTTTCTAATTTATTTATAGGTATTGGTGAAAATGTTATTGATTCTTGTGATTGTTGCTGTTTTTGATTTTCCAATTTATTTAGATGTATTGGTGAAAATATTATTGATTCTTGTGATTGTGATGGTATTTTTTGAGTATCCATATATTTATTATCTTTAGCATCAATCATTTGTGTTGATATTTGAGTATCGATATAACTTTTATCCTTACTTTTTTCCTTATTATGTGGTGATATAAAATTATTAAATTCAGGAGATCCTATACTGGGTGATTCTAAGAAAATTGGATTGTATTCCTGAGATAAGGAATTCTTAATTTCATTATATTTATTTTTAGTTTTTGTATTTGATGTTAAATCAGAAACTGTTCTTCTAGATTTATTATTTATATTTGGCGTTTCCTCATCAGATTCTGATGCTAATACTTCATCTGAATCTGATTCTGAATTATTAATTTTTTTACGCTTTGGCGAAGAAAAGACATTAGAATTAATAATTACTGAATCATAATCATCTAATTGCAAGAATGAACGCTTATTAGATATATCATCATCATTTCCAATATCCTATTATAATATAATAATTAGCGTATTATATAATTATAAGCTTTTAATATTTTTTTTTACTTTATATTATATTTATAACTATCAATGATAATACTCGATAACTTACAGAATAACTTCCATTAAAATTACTTAATGTGTATCCCAAAGAATTTTCAAATTCAGACTCGGTCTCAGGAATAATATTTTCATCAAATTCATTGTATTTATTTCTATTATCATCAATAGAAATGTCATTAAGATCTTGTATACAATCTTGTGTATCAGTTTCAATATATTCTTGAGTTGCAACATATGATGCTTCATAATTTTGAGTTTGTGTTACTTGAGAAAAGTCATTTGTTAATTCATATGGTTGAGTACTATTATTATTGTTATTTGGTAATAATAGATCATTTGGTTTAATAAAAGTTGGATTTTTAATTTTTGAAGAACTAGTAGAATCATTAGAAAGCTGTCTATTATCAGAATTCTCATCTTTATTAGGTATATTACTCATTAATATTGTATTAGTAAATTCATTTTCTTTTTTCATTATTAAATTGCTTTTTTCAATTGGAATAATATTTCTTAATTCCGCTTCATTTATAGGAATTGTATTAGGTAATTCATTTTCATTTATAGGAATTGTATTTGGAAATTCATTTTCATTTATAGGAATTGTATTAGGCAATTCATTTTCATTTATAGGAATTGTATTTGGAAATTCATTTTCATTATTTATAGGAATTGTATTAGGAAATTCATTTTCATTATTTATAGGAATTGTATTAGGAAATTCATTTCCATTATTTATAGGAATTGTATTAGGAAATTCATTTTCATTATTTATAGGAATTGTATTAGGAAATTCATTTTCATTATTTATAGGAATTGTATTAGGAAATTCATTTTCATTATTTATAGGAATTGTATTAGGAAATTCATTTTCATTATTTATAGGAATTGTATTAGGAAATTCATTTTCATTATTTATAGGAATTGTATTAGGAAATTCATTTTCATTATTTATAGGAATTGTATTAGGAAATTCATTTCCATTATTTATAGGAATTGTATTAGGAAATTCATTTCCATTATTTATAGGAATTGTATTAGGAAATTCATTTTCATTATTTATAGGAATTGTATTAGGAAATTCATTTCCATTTACTGGAATAGTATTAGGTATTTTATTTTCATTTATTATTACTGCATTTAGTAATTCATTTTCATTTATAGGGATAGTATTTGGTAATTCATTTTCATTTATTAGAACATTATTAGGAAACATATTTTTATTTGTTTGTATAACATTAGTAAATTTATTTCCATTAATAGGAATAGTATTTAAAAGTTCAGTATCAGTTATTTCATTTTTATTAGCTATTTTTGCATTGATAGATACAATGTTTAATAAATCATTAAATTTAAAATTAACTAATTCTGATTTTGATAGCTGCTGTTTCATTTTATCCTTATTAGTAAACATTTCCGGTATTTGATAAAAAAAATATAAAGAAGAATTCACTTTATATTTATGTTCCATAGGAACATCACCTTTCTTCTTTTCAAAGGAAAAATTTTCATTGGAAATATTATATTTGTCATTTATTAAATTTTTATATTTTAGGTTTTTAGGAAAATTAAATTTTAAATAAACATCTTTTTGAATTCTTTTCCTTTGCATTGGCATAAATTTAGATAGTAATTTTAAAAATAAAATAAATAAAATATAAATAAATATTTTATATAATTGTGTTAATTTATATAAAATTTAATATGTTGTTATCAAAATTTGAATTATATAATACTAATTTATACAATTGTTAGGTTTTAAAAATGTTTATTGTTATTTTTATTGTTATTACTACTATTTTTATTATCAATAACTGCTCTGTTTATATTAATTAAAATTTCATCCTTTCTCTCGATTCTTTATATTATTATCATTTTGTTTCTTTTTCATTTACTTGGAATTTTTAATTGCATTATTAATAATAAAACTATTTAAATAAATATTTTATAAAATTAATAACATATATAATATTATAATTAAATAAAATCAAAATATTATAATATTGCTTATAAGTAATAGCTATAGTATTTACTATTAATATAAATTCAATTAGTTTAACACTTAAAGAATATTTGTATATATTCATAAAAATAAAATAAAAAAAATAAAAAAAAAAAAAAAGTATTATTTTAAAAGTGAAATTATATATTAAATCATAATATTTAAAGCCATATATCTCTTCAAATAATATATTGATTGTATAAAAATAAATATTTAAAATAGTTTTACTAGCCACTAAATTATTATACATTTTTAAATAATAATAGTTTTTTTTAATAATTATTAAATAATAAATTAATATATTAATTATTCATAATTAATTAATTAATTTATAAACATATTAATAATTTTTTTTTTTTTTTTTTGAAAAAGTGATTAATATGTTTTTATTTTAAAAAAATTGAATAATATTTATAAATTAAATATTAAATTTAAAAATAAAAACATTTTTTTTATTTCTTATAATAATTAAATATTTTTTTTTTCAAAAAAATAAAAATAAAAAAAAAAATAAAAGTAATAATAAAGTAGTATTAAAATTATTAATAACATAAAAATATTTTGATCATTAAAATTAATATTGTATTTATATTTTTATTATAATTTCTTTATAATATAATTTTATAATTTTAGCAAATTAGTATATTCATTAAATATACTTTTTTAATATCAATTTCAAGCAGAAAATAAATTATCATTTTATACAAATTATTAATAATTAACGATGGAAGTTCTTCTTGGTATTCAAGGAAAGGATTTTGTTTTAGTTGCTAGTGATGCTTTAGCCATTACTTCAATTGTTGCAATGAAACGTAATCATAATAAAACTAGAAAATTAAATGATAATGTATTATTAATGTTTTCAGGTGAAGGTGGTGATTCTGTACAATTTTGTGAATTTATTCAACGTAATGTTCAATTAAATGGCATTCGTAGAGGATATCCTTTATCCACAAAAGCAGCTGCAAACTTTACAAGAGTTGAATTAGCTGAATCACTTAGATCAAGAGTAAATATTTCATAATATTATAAAGAATGTTAAATTAAAATAATATAAAAGAATCAATATACTATAAATAATCAAATTTTACAAGTTATAATTCAATAATCATACCATGGTTGATACATTTGAGATAGTAATTATTCAAACATTACAATTATATTTAATTAATATAATGATAAAACGTCTAAACAGAATTTGAAAATGTATAGTTATTTGAAATAGCATATTTTAAAATTTTAAAATAAAAATAGTAGAAAATGGAAATAATATTTATTTAAAGAATAAAATAATAAAATAATCATAATTATTGTTTGTTATTAATACTGTTATAATTTAAAATAATTTTGAAGTTCAAATTTATTAAGAATGAAATAATTAATAAAACAGTTTAAAAAAATAACATATAATCAATACTAAATGTATTAACCATCAATCATTAAATATTAAAATATTCATAATGCAAAGATAAATAACAAAACACAAATAAGATGAAAAGCTTATAATTAATAAAGAGTAATAATAAAAAGAAATTAATACATCAAACAAAATAAAAAATCATCAATAAAAAAAAACCTATATCAATAAAAAATAATTATTTTTAAGTAGATCAGATAATTTAAAAAATAAAAATCTGAAATTTCAATATTTTATTCCATATTCAAAATAGAATCAAATAAATAATAAAAAGTTAATTATATGACTTTCACTTTTGAAAATAATTAAATATAAAAATCAAATTTAATATTAATAATATTACTAAAATATAAAATATAAAATATGTAAATTCAAAAATTAATCATATATTTTATTCTTATTTAATAATATAAATATTTACTAGCATCCATATCAAGTTAATTTATTAATTGCTGGTTGTGACCCTGACACTGGTGTTCCAGAATTATATTGGATGGATTATTTAGCATCATTAAAAAAATTACCATTTGCTGTTCAAGGTTATGGTCAATACTTTTGTAACTCAACTATGGATAGATACTACCGTCCAGATATGAACTTAGAAGAAGCTAAGGCTTTAATGAAAAAATGTATCAATGAATTAAAGGTTCGTTTTATCATTAACTTTAGTGATTTCGTATTCCAAGTTGTAGATAAAGATGGTATCAAAGAAATTAAATTGGAATAAACAAGTTAATTAAAACACCTTATCACATAAAATATAATAATACACAAATACATTTTATCATTATGGCATTTATTAAATAAATCAGATTAATAATAAAAAAAAATTTAATATTACAAACTAACAATTGTACTTAAAAAAGGAAACACAATATTTTAAAATAAAGTAACAAAGAAATTTAATAATAATAACTATAATAAAATAGTATATATAAAAAAAAAATTAATAAAAATTAATAAAAAAATATCAAAAACTATAAACTAATTATAAAAGAATTTAAATTTATTAATAAAGGACAATTAAAAAATATATAAAATGATATATCATATTATAAAGCTATCTTTACATAAAAAGAAAGAAAGGTCTTTTTCAATAGAAAAAAATTATCGTTTTATATTTTTTATCTTATTAACAATAATAACAATTAAATAGGATATAAAAATTATTAGAATTTTATCATATTATATTAAGTTTGGTTTTAATTATTTTAACAAATAGAAATTTATGGTTAATTTACCTCTAACAATTATAAAAATGTCATTAATATAAGGTCAATGAAAAACTATGTATTTTCTACTTTTGATCTGTAAAAATAACCTCAATTTGAGAAATAATATAATTATATATATTATTAATTTCTTATTTAAATAATGTTTTTTTTTTAAAAAAAAAAAAATTATCTTATATTTAAAATTTTCATACAAAATTTGGATGGTTATCTTTAAATGTGATAAAAAAAAATGAATGATTAACACAATTTTATAAGATAGTAATCTATATAGATAATTAATTTTTCATTATATATATTATTTTGTTTAGTTTTGCTTTTTTTATTTATTAAAGTTCATGTTTTAATGTTAAACTTTAATTTTTTTTTATTATATTATATAAATATATAAATCATTTTATTTTACCTTTAAAGTTTTTTATTTTACTTCATAGTATCATATTAGAATTGTTTTTTATTAAATTTGCAAATTTTTAATCTATAGATTATATGATTCAAAATTATGGACAATAGTCAAAAAAATTCAGTCAAAAGAATACATCAAATATTAAATCATTTAACTGACGCGAATACAGAATGTATATTTTAAATAAAATAAATTAAAATATTAATAATATAATATTATAACTTTTTAAATCACCTTAAAAAAATCTTCATTTAAAAATAATGATAATAATTTAACACAACCCCTTTTATTATTTTATGCTGAATAATCTTTTAAAACTATCAAAACATAGCATCAACTTTTGATAATGTTTATTTTGCCCCAAAAGATGCAATTTTTTCATTATCCTATGACTATGAAATGGATCCAGCGTCACAAAAAATTGATATAAGTGTTGGAGCCTATCGAGATGAAAATGTATATCATATCTTAATTATGTAATATAATACAAAAAATAATTTCTAATGATTATTATTAATATATATATATATATTTTATGTGATATTTAAATTTTGAACTATGAATTATCATGATTATGATAACATGATATTTTAAAATAAACATCTATTAAATAAAATGAATACAAAAATCACTTTATTCACTATTATGAAAAGGGAAAACCATGGGTATTACCAGTAGTAAGAAAGGTATTTCATTCCTACACAATTGCTATTATCAAAAAAATTATATATATATATAAGATTTATATTCAATATATAATAAATAATTTTTAAAAGTGAGACATATTGTTAATATATATATTTGTTATAATAATACAAAAGGCAACGAAAATGGTAATTTCAGATCCAAATTATAATCATGAATATTTGTCAATGATAGGTGATCGAGAATTTACAACATCAGCATTAAAATTGATTTTAGGACCTGATAATCAATCAATATTGGAAAATAGAGTAAAAAAAAAAAAATAAAATAAAAATACATTTTTAATGATAATAACATAGAATCAATATTCACATGTTTTGATATAATAATTAATAATTATTTAATAATAAAACAACAATATAGGCAAGTGGAATTCAAACAATTTCTGGAACAGGTGCTCTACGATTATGCTGTGAATTCTTAAAGAAATTTACCACTAATAAAATTTACATTTCAGATCCAACATGGTGTAATTGCTCATTATTTAATATATCATTAATATTATTATAATTTATTATAAAAGAAGAGACTATTATAAAACTATATTTGTATTATTTATGATATATTTATATTATTATTCTCATTATAATTCACATTATTATTAATTAGCAAACCATATTAGGATTATTGAAGAAGCTGGTTTAGAATATGATTATTATTACTATTGGGATAAAAATGAAAAAAAAATCAATATTGATAAATGGATAGAAACAATTAAAGTATATATATATATATGTATTAATAATGAAGTAATAAATTTTAGTACAATTATTCTTAGAAATTTTATTTTTATATATTTATTTCTTAATCATTTAAAGAATGCACCTGACCATTCTGTATTTTTAATGCATGCATGCGCACATAATCCAACTGGAATGGATCCAACTTCTGAACAATGGATAAGGATTCGAGATGCAATGATAGTAAATTTACTATTTAATATAATAAAAAAATTAAATATTTTTGCAAATAGTATTTATTATTATAATACTTTTTCATATAAGTAAAATCAACTTCTATGTCAATAATATGCTTTTTTGCTAGGTTAAACAACATATACCATTATTTGATTGTGCGTATCAAGGATTTGCTAGTGGTGACCTTAATAGAGATGCTTTTGCTGTTCGACTTTTTGCAAATTCAAAATTCGAAATGTTTGTTGCTCAATCATTTTCAAAGAATTTAGGATTGTATAGTGAACGCTGTGGGTGTCTTTCTATGATATGTAACACAACTAGTGCTATGGAACGCTGTCGATCACAGTTAGCTTACATTGCTAGAGCTCACATATCTAATCCTCCTGCATTTGGTGCAAAAATAGCAACTCTAATTATAAATACACCTGAATTATATTATGAATGGTAAAAGAATGAAAATAATTTTCACAAAATTTATATATCTTCAAAATTTATAATAAGAAAAAAAATAAATATGTATATCATATTAAATTTTTTATATATTTATATTATTGAATAATAGGGAAGAAAATCTTGCTGTAATGTCAGGAAGAATAAAACAAATGCGTAAAAGATTTTATAATATTTTACTAGATCTTAATACCCCAGGTAACTGGAAACATATCATTGAACAAATCGGGCCATTTTGTTACACGGGTTTAACAAGTAAATTATTTAAAATAGAGCAGATTTAAAAATTTACAACAAATCATTTATTATTTAAATTTCTATTAATTAATTTTTTTTTTCTTTAATATCAATTTAATAGAAAAACAATCCATTACTTTAAGAGAAAAATTCCATATATATTTAACAGATTCTGGTAGAATATCCGTTACCGGTTTAAATGATAGTAATATTCGATATTTCGTAGAATCATTCGATTGGGTAGTTAGACACATCAATTAGGAAAATATAAAAAAAAATAAATCATAATTCATATTTAAATTTTTTTGAGTATTTTCAAAATTTTATAAAATAAAAAATACTTATATAAATAATAATGTATTAAATGGAATTTTTATTATTTTATATCGTTTAGTTTTATTGTATCTTATATATATTAATAAAAATTGAAAGACTACATCTTTTCATTATAATTTATCTTTATTGAGTATTTTAATTATATATATATATATATCAAAGAGTAAATATTAACGAAAATATTTATTACAATTAAAACATTTTATATTTAAAAATCACTTTTTTATAAATAACAATTATTCAATTATTATTTATATTTATATATATTTATAAATAATTGTTGTCTTATTATTATTATTATTATTATTATTATTATTATTATTATTATTATTATTATTATTATTATTATTATTATTATTATTATTATTATTATTATTATTATTATTATTATTATTATTATTATTATTATTATTATTATTATTATTATTATTATTATTATTATTATTATTATTATTATTATTTTATAAGTTTTATTAAATATGTACACTATTTTATATCTACATTTAAAAATTGATAATATTAAACATTTCATCTATAACAACAAAGGTTTTTTTCAAATTTTATGTTATTTAAAATTTTGTAAAAAAAACTTTAATTAAAATTTTTAATATAAATTTTATTATTATTTTAATAAAAAATAAGTAAAAATTTTATACATTATTAAAACTATTAAAATAAAATGACAATTTCTAAATGAAAATATAAAAAATAAATATATATATATAAAAGAAACAACAGTGAAAGGAATTTTTTAAGATATATTTAATAAGGAATTAAAGGAAAATAAAAAAAAATGTCTCTATCTACCGAAAAGGAAGCAACAAAAATAATGGTTGCTGCAAGACAATCAGCATTAAAAAGAATTTCAGAAATGTAATTATTAAAATTCATTAAATATTTACAATAATTGTGGTCTTTTATAATATAATAAGCCGGAATATAGAATAACGAAGCTAATATATATAAATAAATAATTTATAATTTTTTAATAACTTATGGACTTAATAATATAAATTTTACTCAGCATGTTATTATATAATTTCCTAATTAATAACAAAATATAAAATATGTTATCTTCAACTATCTTCTTAATAATGCATTGAAGTTATATTGCTTCAATAATTCACTTTTTTATTGTATATAAAAAATAAAGAAAGAAAATAAAAAAAAAAAAAAAAATAGAAAAAAAATTAGAATCACATGAAATTAAATTTCAAAAATGTTTTATTTATTTAATATTATGAATAATAATAAAAATAATATCTTTTTATATATTTTTTATTTATAATTTCTATATCTAATAATTTAAATATTAATACTCAATTATTAGTTTAAAACATCCAGATGACCTTAATACCAAATTAGCAAGAACTCGACAAAAAATATATTTTGAAAAAGCATCTATTGATGCTCAAATGAAATCATTAGTACAGTCACAGTTGGATGATTCACAACGTGGCTTGGAAATTCTTGATGAATCTAAGAAAGAAACAGCTATCATAAAAAAAAATTTAGAATCAATTGATTCTCTATGCCTTGATAGTCAAGGAATGATAAATAACTTTCCAGAAATAAAAAAAGTAATATAAAACTTATTTAAATATAAAAATAATGATAATAACCATTTTAAAAATAAATATATATTAATAATTAAATAAAATTTTTTGTTGTTGTTTATTCAATATATTTAATAATAAATATATTAATAATATTATATATATATTATTTCATAATGAAATCATTGAAATATTCTTTCAATACTTAATTAAATATTAAAAAAAAAAAAAAAAAGTTATCAAAAGCAAGAACCAATTTTGTACATACAAAAGAAATGGTAGAAAGTTTCCTACATCTAGATGAAAAATTAAGTGTAATAGATCAACTTCTTACACAAGAAATAGAGAAAGAAAAATATGCCACAGAAATGCTTTTAGTTATTCATTTTAAAATTTCAGAATTAAAATTATTTCAAGAAAGAATTATGTATAAAGCTCAAACTTTATCATCAGATGAACGCTTAACTCTTGTAAATTATTTTTCAACACTTAATCATCAAATAGAAAGTTTTGAAAAATACTTTTGGTCACTTGTCGAAAATATTTATGATGTATTAATAAACACAAATGTTAAATCAATCATTTATATTTTAAAAATTATAGAGGCAGAAGAGCAATTTGATGATCGTCTTAAACATAATGATAAAACAAAAATGCTTCATAAAGCCAGCGGATATAGAGAAAAATTTTTCAATATTGTAAGTAAAGCAATTGATAAACGTTTTATGGAGCAGTTTCAATTCAAAGGTGAAGAAGGTGAAGAGGCATCGGTAGAAATTTTAGAACGTACTGGTTTTATTATTGATGATTTAACCATGGTTCATGATGAATTCATTCCTAAATTCCCAAAAAAATATGCTATTTTTAATTATTTTATGTTAGAATACCATCGTCATATGAAATCTGTCATGGATAGAATTATTGCGGATGTTTCAGATACCGGAGCCATTTTAATGATTCTTCGTTGGGTCCAAGAATATTATACCGATATGAGTACACGTTTAGGAGTTGCTGAAGATTCATTGGAACCACAGCTTCTTGATGGTAAAGAAGATAAATTAATTAATGATTATCTTTCTTTGAATCATCAAAAATCTGTAGAATGGATTACCAATATTATGAGTTCCGGTATTAAGCGTTTCAGTGAAAGAGAAGAACCACCAGAAGTTAATCCAAATGGTAATTATAATCTCTCACTATCTGTGATCCTCTTCCAAATTATTAATCAACAAATTAATTTGGCAAAGTCTTCTAACCGTAGTGAATTGGCCTTTGATGTAGTTATGGAATGTAAAAAAACCATTCGAATTTTCCAAAATGGATGGAAAGATACGGTTAATAAAGAATACCAATTTTATGTTAATTCTCCAGAAACCAGTCCTAAGGGTCTTCCAGAATATTTAATTGCCTTAGCAAATGATTGTTTATGGTGTTCAGAATATACTGAGGAAATTATCAAGGAAGTAAAGCATATCTTTAATGAAGAAGAAAATGAAAAAATTAGTAAAGAATTAGGTGAGGTACAAAAAGAATTTATGAATGTCTCCAAACGATGTATCTATATTTTAATTGAAATTATGATGATGGATGTAAAGTCAACCTTCTCACAATTATACAGTCAGGGATGGTACGAAGAATCACAAATGAATGTAATTATTTGTACCTTACTTGATTATTGTGGTGATTTCCAAGAATATTTCCAAGAATATCTCTTTACTAAATTCATTACTGACTTAAATGAGCGTTTCGTTATTGCTTACTTGGAAGCATTTTCAAATCGTAATGCAAAATTAAAAATGCCAAGTTGTACTACAATTATTGAATCTGATATAAAGCAAGCAGAAGAATTCTTTAGTAATTATCGTTCATCGAAACGTGTTACTGAATCTTTCAAACCTATCCATTTATTTGTAGCCATGATTACTAGTAGTCCAACAATGATATTTTTGGATTATTATTCACTCTATAAAGAATATTCAGATGTTCCATTGAATTTCATAGATAATGTTTTACATAAAAGAGATGATCTTCAAAATGTTCAAATTAAAGATATTATGGAACAGTGTAATCAAAAAGCAAAAGAAGAAAAAGAAAAAATGACAGATGCTACTAAAGAAATATCTTCTGTTTTCTCTAGATTGTCTATATAAATTTAAACCAAAATATTAAAAAGTATATATATTTCATGTAACAAAAAACAAAAATTTTTTTTAAAAAAAAAAAAAGTATTTATCAACAATAAAATGATAATGTCAATAATATAATTAACACAAATTAAAAAAAAAAAAAAAAATTATTATTATATTATTTATTAATTAATAGTAATTATGATTATAAAGTATTATGTTGATTATATATAATAAAATTTATATATTTTTCATAATTATTTTCTTTTTTTTTTTTTATTTTCTATTTTTTTTTTTTTTTTTTTTTTTAATCTATTATTTTTTCTTTAAATTATCCCATATTTTTATTTGGTGTAAATAAAGCAAATAAAAAATATTGAAATATTTAATTGTAAAAAAATAAAAATGATGCATTATTGAAGAAAAAAAATTTTATATTAAAAATTAAATAAAAAAGTTTTTTTTGTGGGAAGGTTAGTAAAAAGTATATATATTATGGACACTTATTAAAATAAACCATTAATATATAAATGTTGTAATATTTTTCATAACTATCGATAATATATATTTTTTTACCTATTTAATAAATATTATTGAAGATTTAAACTTTTGAACAAGGTAAAAGAATAAAAAAAATTATTTTCTTATTATTATCTCCCCTTTTTATGCCAATTATTAATTTTTTAACTTTCATAAATTATAAATTCATTTCATATATATAATAATATATAATAGATAAGGCTTTTTCTTTCATCGTTTATTCTCATTTTAATTATTCTCTATTGGGTTTAAATTTGATTACTATTATAAGATTGTTTTCTATATTTACTTTTTTTTTTTAACTTTCTGTTTTTTGTTTTTTTTTTTTTTTTTTTTTTTAATTGTTTAACTTTTTGTCGTAATTTGAAGAGTTTCTTTAAGTATTTGATATTTCATTTTTCAATAAAGAAAATAAATTTTATTAATTCTTTTAAATTGAAAACTACTTTAACAATACTTTATTATTAATTATAATACTATCAAATTTTATTTTTAAGTTCTCTATTTTTATAAATTAGAATTAACGTTTTTCCTTTTAATTTAAATAAATTATATTGGTTTTATATAATTATTAAAAATTTTACAATGAATATTTTTAATTTTTGTATTAAAATTAGAATTAAATACTGAAGTTATTTTTCTATGATTATATTGTTATTTTTTAATATGGATAAACATACTTTTAAATTATTTTTGAGTTGTTGTTGTTGTTGTTATTGTTCTTTTGAAAATTTAATATTTTTTTAACTTTAATTTTTTTACCTTTATAAAAAGTTTTTGTAAGTTTTTTTTATAAAATTGTATATATATAAATAGTTATATCAAAAATATATAATATATTTAAAAAATAAGGAAATAAAATATAAAGATTATTATAAAAAACAAATTATTAAAGATAAATATTAAATAAGACCCTATTTTTTATATATTATATTATTTTTTGTATAACAATTTTTTGCAATTTCACTGCCAATTTTACTTCTTTCCATTAACCTTAATCCATTGAGCACGTGCACCTAAAATAGAACTAGTAATACCGAATAAACCAAGGTAAAGTGGATCAATTTTGTAGAAACCTAAGGATGATATTGGGTGAACGAAATCACAGAAGTGTTGAGTTAAAGTTAAGTAGTGGTTTCTCTTTTTAACAAGAAGATTCTTAAGATCATCAGCATTTCTCTTTTGGATTTCTGGATCCTTTTCATCAGATGGAGTAACATTAGTAATAGAAGCAATCTTTTCAGTAGTCTTCTTTAATTTGAAAGATTCGTTAATGATACCACAAATGATACCAATAAACCAGAATCTTTGAGCATTCTTAGTAATTTGCTTAATATTTTCTTGCTTTTTAACACCAGATTTGTGGAACCAAACCATCATATCGAAAGTGAGGTAAATAGTATAGGCAAGGTTACGACCAAGGAGACAATATTTTGATAAATCGTCCTTTGCAGTTAAAGTCTTGTAAAAAGTGTTAGCGTGTTCTAATGGCTTACCAATACGAACAACTATAGTTTAAAAATATGACATTAATACATATTCATATAATAATTTCTTCATTATTAACTACTTTATATATACTTACATTTACGAGATAATTGAATGTTCTTAATTACATTTCTAATCCAAGCAATGGTTTCTTCCTTACCATTGTATTTGATATTGTAGGCAAGAAGGAACTTGAATGTATGTTGTAAAGTTCTATATTTTTTATTTAATATTAAAATATATTATTATTATTTTATTTTTAAATAATACTATAATATTTTTAATAAAATTATCATTACCTATTAACCTTGTCACGACCAGTAGTGGTATTGATGTACTTGAAGAACTATTTTAAAACATTTAAAATTAAGATATTATATATTATTAATAAAAGAAATAATAAAATTCATTTTTAAAAAAAATATTTTAAAGATCTTTATAAGAAACTTCTTTATATATCAATTTGGTAAATAATTATCATATAAAATATTTCTATTTCATCTAAATTTTAGTCTTCTTTTTTTCAATATACATATTTTATAAACTTACTTGATTAACTAAAATTTGAGCGTTAGACATGTTTTTTATTTTTAATAAATATCTATTTGAATTGATATTAATATGATAAAATATAGTGAATAAAATAAAAAAAGAGAAAATTAGTTCATCATTTATAATAAAAAATATATATTACTGAACATAAATTTAAATATCTAATATTATAAAAATATATATAATTAAATATGTCAATTTTACAATAATTGAAGTTTTAGGGATTAAATTATTATATAATCTAATTTTAAGATTTATTTTTGAATAATTACGTTTTTAAAATAGTGATAGAATAAATTTGAATTTTTGCTTATTTTTCCTGTTTTTTATTTGTTTTTTTTTTTTTTATAAATAATATTAGTTACAATTTAATAATTATATTTATAATATATCTTTACTATTTAATTTATTATTATTATTTTTATTATTATTATTATTTTTATTATTATTATTATTTTTATTATTATTATTTTTATTATTATTATTATTATTATTATTATTATTATTATTATTATTATTATTATTATTATTATTATTATTATTATTATTATTATTATTATTATTATTATTATTATTATTATTATTATTATTATTATTAGTTTTTTTTTTTTCAAAAAATTTTTGTCGAGTCATTTTTCAATTGAAAAATTTCTATTAAAGTATAAAGGTAGAACATATTATAATATATTACATATATAATTTATTATATTTTTTATATTATTATACATTAAATTAATATATGTATAATACATTTTAATATATTATAAAAAAAAGTGATTTTTATTTAAAATACATGAGGAATAAATTTAAAGTACTATTTATAATTGATTCTAATATATAGTATATTATATATTAATAAGATTGATGATACATTTATTTTATCATAGTTAATTAAAAAAATATATATACACATATATTATTATATATATAATATAATTTTTAAATAATGGTAAGAACACTTTTTAAAACTTGATCTTTAATTAAATTTTAATATTTATATATAAAGTAATATATTATAAAAATTAAATTGAAATTAATAGAAAATTCATTTACATTGATATACATTAATATACGTATTTGTAGTTGTACAAAAAATATTTTTTATTCTAGTTTCATTTATTATTTATTGAATGAAGAATAATTTAGAATTTTTAGACCTGTAACATTAAAAAAAGACGACTTTAGCAAGAATTTGTGAAATGGTGGTATAAAAATACGCATTAATTATACATTATCATTTTGATAATAGTAGGCACCCTTTATGGTAATAAACCAGCTTAGCGAATCTTTATAACTAATATTAAAAAATAAGTAATAAATTAATAAAATGATGTCATGATAAACCATTACTTTTTTTATACAATATTATTATCAAAAAAATAATAATTAAGCTAATAAAATTTAATATTAGTAGTTAATTATATAGGTACTAATGTATAAAAGTATCGTATCATGTATCATTTAATTCCATTTCATTTAAAAAATGAATTATGTTGTAAACTAATTAATTTTACAATTAAAAGAATTATTGGCATCTATTGAATATGTAGCTTAAAATATATATATCATTTCTAAAGCTTTATTAATTACTTTTCTTGTTTAAATGCTTTTTTATATATATATTATATTATAAAAAAAAAAACATAAAACTATGACCTTCTTAATCAATTTTTTCTATATTTCTCAATATATTTTAATATATATGAAATAAATATTTTATAATTTATTTTAAAACCTCTTATATATTAATAGTGCATTATAATATATATTCATATATTAATTTATTAAAAATGATTTGGTAAGGCTAACTCTTTCAACCTATAAATTTCAAATTAATGAAAAAATCAAAAATTGACTATTCATTTATTGGACAAATGCTTTAAATATAATTATATCATTTATATATTATTTATATTGCATAATGGATTATGAGACGATACACTCTACACTATAACCATGAAACACATCAAGAAATAATTTTGGTTGGTACATGAATCCTAAATAAGATTTTTTATCTAGAGGTAAAAAAATAATTCATATTTTTTAAACTATTATAGTTTATAAAACAATACTATGACTTTTTTTTTTAATGAACTTTTGTAATGGTGTAGCATTTAAAATATCTCTATTAATAAAGGTTTTATAAAAAAAAAAATAACTGATTTTATTGTAAATAACAAATAATAAACTATTATAATAAAATAAAATACTTTTTTTTATTTAATTTGTGTACCATTTCATGACAAGAGAAATTTGACTAAATAATTATCCTTTTTAAATTTTTATTGTTTCCTTAAAAAGAATCAATAAACCATATTCCACTAATTTTTCATAAATGAGCAAGTCCTTAAAAAATAGTATTAAATTAATATCTTTTCCTGAATTAATATTACTCATTAAAGAAAATCTTTAATAAACTTTTTTTTTTTTTAATTAATGAAAAAATAAAAATATATATTAATTATGACATAAAATTTTATATTAAATTCGTCCATATAAAAATGAATTTACCTTCTTTTCTTTTGAAAAGGTTAATAATATGTAATAATATTGTATTAACAATTAAAAGTGTACTACTATTAATATTATTGTGTTAAAAGATTAAAGAATGAAAAATTAATAATAAAAACATATAATTTTAATATATTTTAAAATTTTAAATATTAAAAGCCTTATATTTATATTTATATGCATAAATGAAAATTTTATTTGTATATTAGTAGTTGTTTTTTTTTTTTTTTTGTTAATAAAATAATATATTAACAATAAATGACTAAAAGAATATATATATATATATATACAATTAAATGATAAAATAAAAGAAAGTACATAGTATTTATTTATAAAGATATAACTTAATTTTAAATATTGTTAATTTCCAATTTGATGTCTCCATATGGTTCTTTTTGAATTGGTTTAATTAAACCAGTTGTACTTAATATTAAGACTATTGAATATAATAAACAAATATTAGGGATATAAGTAAAAATAATTGTAATGAGAAATAAAAATAAAAAGACATTTTATAATAACTTTTAATATTTACTATGATAAAATGCTTCAACAGCCATATCACGACCAGCTGGGTGAAGAGTTGATAAAAGTATATCAGAGTCTTCATTGTTGTCAAGAGTGGAATCTAATTTTTCTTTATTTATTTTAATAGATGAATTTGAAGGAATTAAATCACTATAAAAAATGTATGGTTTAACATCATCTTTTCTTTCTATATCGTTCGGGAAAAATGAATTATTTGATATTTCAATAATATCTTGAATATAACTTTATAAATAATTAGAAATTAATAATTTTAAAATCATATATATATATATATAATTTATAACTGTTTTACTTATAAAATCTTAAAGTATCTTCCTTTCCTACTAATAACGAGTTATCTTTTGTTTCAATTAAAAATGGTACTATATCTTCATTATCTTCTATATATTAAAATGATTTCAAAAATATTAATATTGTTATATTATTAAGAATAAATTATAAATTATAATTATATATAAATTATCCATACTATCAAAAATTGATCTATTATGTCTCGAGTAACTATTGCCATTTGATATAGGAGAAATTTCTATATTTTTGCCAAAAGATATTCTAATTATAATTATTATTATTATTATTATTATTTATTATTATTATTATTTTATTATTATTATTATTATTATTATTATTATTATTATATTATTATTATTATTATTATTATTATTATTATTATTATTATTATTATTATTATTTATTATTATTATTATTATTATTATTATTATTATTATTATTATTATTATTATTATTATTATTATTATTATTATTATTATTATTATTATTATTATTATTATTATTAGTTATTATGATAAGTAGGTAATAGTATTTAATATATAGTTTTTATATTATAACTATGAAAATTTTACTAAATGAAACCTTCTACTCTTTTTAGTAGGTGTTTCTAGATTTGTTGATTCCAATGATATTATAGAACTACGAGTACTAGTAGATGAATTATTATTTTTGTGAAGTGCCATTCTATTGTTTTTATCAGGAGTCATAAAGGAAGTTATATTCCATGGAAAGTTAAATCTATTTGATTGTCTAGATTTTTGTTCATCCATAGAATTATTATATAGAATTGGAATATCATCTTTATCCACATTTTTATTTTTATCAGTACGAAATATTTCTGGTTCTTGTTCTTTATCAATATTAAAAAAATCAGTATTGTCTCGAAAAGGATTTTTTTGTTTATTATTAGAAGTACTATCAGTTAAATCCCCAGGAAGGAAAAAATCATCAAATAGATTTTCATTTTTATTGAAAGTTTCTAAATCTTGATCAAAATTTAAATTTAAATCATTAAATGAAAAAGAATTGGTGAATGATTTACTGTTCTCTTGTTGTTGTTGCAATTCTTTTAGCATGGATTTTGAAAATAGTAATTTTGAATTCATTTCATCATAATTATTGTCTTCTGTATTTCTTAATTTTTCTATAGAAGAAAACTTATCAATATCGCTAGCATTGTTATCATGAAATAGGGTTTGCTTAATATAGTGAAGACTTGTATTGTATATATAACGATTATAATCAAAATGTTCATCTGGTGATATATGTTGACTTGAATAATATGATTGAATTTTTGGATGATATTCTATATATTATTGTAAAATAATAAATTAAATATAACGATTTCACCTATTTTATATAATTAATAAATAATAACTAATTAAAAGATTTACCATTATAAATAAGAATCTTTGGCCGATCATTAAAAAAATTTTTTCTATATTTATTTGTTAGTAACTTGGTTAACGTATTTCATTTTTAGTTATAAATAATAAAAAATTTTAAATGTCAATATATTTATATTGGTATTTATCCTTAAAATATAATATACATAATAATGTATCCTACCTTTATTTTTTTTTCCTTATGGCCTATCTCATATAATTTATCAAATGAATCATTTGAAATATAACGTTCATTTGCAGGTAAAGATATATCTTGGTCAAAAAATTTATTAAATTTTCTTTTTTTAAAATTTATTTGATTTTCACCATTTTCTTTACTTTCAAGTGCAAAATCTAATGGATCTGAAATATTCAATTCTTCTAATAACTGATCTCTTTTCTAGATATATGTAAAAATTTATAAATATGGTATTAGATATATATATACAAGTTTAATAATATAAAAGTTTTTAACATTTACTTGATTGCTTTGTACATTTTGTATATTATCCATTGATCTTTCTTCAATAATTATATCTTTTATTTCATCTAATAAATTAGGGTTATCTTTAAGATATGTCATAATGTCATTGTTGTTGTTATTATTGTTATTGTTATTGTTGTTATTGTTACTATTATTATTATTATTATTATTATTATTATTATTATTATCCTTTTGTTTAATATCAAATATAGTATTATCAATAGTATAATTATTATCGTTATTATTTAGAGTAGAAAATTTATCTGAATCAAGAAAATCATTATTAAAAATATTTAAAGATCTTTAAAATATATTAAATTAATTTATTAGTAATTATCATATTAAAATAATATAAGTAGTTTAATGTTTTCCATTTATCTATATAAAGACATACTCCTGCAAAAGGCCTTCTTGACTAAGCAATAAGTCATAGTACTGGTCATTATTAAATGATCTTTCATGTAAATCAGTTATATTTATAGAAATTTCTGGTAAAGAAATATCATTTTTCTTAACTGTTATTATTATATAAATATATGATCATTAGTAAATATATTAAAAAGGTTATTAAAAACATTACTATAATTATTACCATTATTTCTTTTAATATTTATGTTTTTTGAAATATTTTTATCATAATTCTTAACCCATCCGAATTCAATTAAAGTTGTTGAACCTTCACTCTATTATTTAATAAGTTAATTTATCTTTACATTTCTATTTAAATAGAATAATTATTGATACCTACTAATTCATTTCCAAAAGTCAATGGAAGTTGATCATCAAAATTTAAATTTTCTTTTTCAATTAAAGTAATAGCACCTGGTCTGGGAATTTATTTAAGTAATAAAATATAATAGTTTAATAAACTTTATTTAATATTTAAAATAAATATATATACATAATTACCTAGCTTCACTTATTTCTAATAATGTACTATTAAAATTTGTATTTAAAAATTCATTTTTAATTTGTGAAACCATATGAGTAACATCATCTTAAAAATATATATCGTAGGTATTAGTTATACATTATCTATTTAAATTAATTTATTTAAGTGATACTAACTATAACAAAATTGAACTTGTTGATTATATATTCTTATAATACCAAACAAAAGATTAGATGTAAAACGTAAGGCTAATGGTTCTATAATTAGATTTTAATAAAATAGTAGAAAAAAAAAGTATTAATACTCTCAATAATAGAAAATTAATAAATAAATAAAAAGGTTATTAGAAATACCTGGTGGAGATTGAATAAAATTACTATATTAAAATATTTGATTAATATGTAAATTGTTAATTTTTAATATTAATAATTTTTATTAATAATTACCATATAATAGTTATATTAACATCAATTAAATCTCTTTTTGATAATTTTTTATAATAGGTATTTTTTCCCAGCGTTGCTGCTAGCCTATTTATTATTATTTATTATTTATAAATAAAAAAAAAAGAATAATTATTTAATACCTAAAATATTAAAGTTTATTTAAAAAAGTAAAATTTTTTGATTACTTACCAAACTTTACCTAATCCAAATCTTTTTGTCAATAAAATATCATTTGAATAAAACATTTTTATTAGTAACTATTATTGTTGTTATTATTATTATGATTACTAAAAAAAAAAAAAAAAAAAAAAAGATATAAACATTCTTTTATATAAAGGAAAATATTATATATATATATATATATTTTTTTTTTTTTAATAATCTCGATAAAATTATCTTTTATTTCAAAATAATATATAAAAATTGCACAATAATTAAAAAATAATTAATTTATGAGAAAATATAATAATAATGAAAGAATATTATTTTTTTTAATTTATAAATTAGTGTTAAAAAAATAAAATATATATGACACTTGTTTATAAAGATATAAATATATAATTATTATAATAAAACCTCAATTTTATGAAATTGTAATTATTTTGTCTATTATTTAGAGGATGAGATTAATATAAAGATATTTTTTTTTTATTGAAGTATTTTTTAATTTTTAAAATTTCATTATAAACTATAAAATAATGAAAATTATATAATCTAATCTTTTGGTATTATTGGAAAATTTTTAACTTTTTAAAATTTTATTTTTTAATTAATTAATATATTGTTTCAACATATTATTATTTATAATTTTAAAATTATATATCTTAATATTTAATAAATTCAAATGAAATTGAATCATATATTATAATAAAGAAAACAATGCTATTAACCAATAGAACTGAAGCATTAAGTTCTTTTTTTTTTTTTTTTTTTATTAATATTTTATAAAGATATAATAAATAAAACTTGATATTTTTTAATATTTATCTTAAAATTAAAAGAAAGGGTTTAATAAAAGTCTTTTCTTTAATAATTATAAAAAAAAAAGGAATTTAATCTGGATATTAAACATATCATAATATACCATTTTAATAGTATAAGTCTATTATTTTAAATATTTAAATTACTTATTTTACTATAATTAATATACCCAAAATGGCAAAGAAGAGTAATGATATATATATTTAAAAATTTATTAATTCATTTATTTGATATATGAAAAACTAATTTTTATTATCATTGTATCTAATGATATTTAATGCTACAAATATATATAAATTGATATAATATTATATAAATTAATTTGAAATACTAATTTATATCGCCGAAATTCACCATCAATAGAGGGACATAATAGTAGAGATGATAGAAAAGGAAAAAGAAATAATCCTTTAAAGAACAATCAAAGTATGAACTATTATCATATTTCATTTAAAGAATTGAATCAAAATCTAATATTAACAATTTTATTATCAATAATAAATTTAATTATTTTTAATAAAAGGATTGAAGAAGGATCCAGGATTACCAAATTTAACTAATATTAAAGCTAAAATGGATAAAAAAGTATTTATAAATTTTAATTCATAAAAAAATTTAATAATTTATAAAATATTTATAAGAGTAGATTTAAAAATTAAAAATAAATCTATAATAATAAAGAAATCAATAAAATGAAAAAGGACAACTCAAATATTAAGACTAATAAATATACATATGAATAAATCAAAAACCCTTTAAATCTTTTTTTTTAAATATTAAATGATATTTTTTTTTATATATTATTATATTTAAAAAATGATATTAATTATAACAGTTAAAGAATGAAAGGGATAGACAAAGATCGGCACGTTCAGTTTTACAAAATAAAAATAGAAATTTCAATATAACTGATCTTTCAGCTATGGCAAGAGAGGCTGATGCTCGTGACCGTGAATTTAATGATACTCATTTAGGATCTGTAGATAGTTTTGCTGGATCTTATTCTGTTGAAGGTGCTGCTACAGGTCAAAAAGATAACTCTAGAAAAGCCTATTTCAAGGAATTCAAAAAGGTTTTAGATAATGCTGATGTAGTATTAGAAGTTTTAGATGCTCGTGATCCATTAGGATGTCGTACTAAAAGAATTGAACAAGATATTTTAGAAAGTGGTTTAGATAAGAAAATTATTTTAATTTTAAATAAGATTGGTATGAAATAATATAATATAAAAAAATAAATTCTGATTTAGATGTTAATAACTATAAAATTTTATACCGATATAACCATATATATAAATTATTTTAAAACAATGAATTAAAAATATAGATTTAGTTCCAAAAGATGTTGTAAATGATTGGCTTAAATATTTAAGAAATGAATATCCAACTATTGCATTCAAGGCTTCAACTCAAAATCAACGTTCTAATCTTGGTCAATTGAATATTTCAGCTGATATTGCATCAGATAGTATGCTTAATAGTAGTGAATGTATTGGTGCTGATAATTTAATTAAATTATTAAAGAACTATTGTAGAAGTGCTAATATTAAAACTTCAATTACTGTTGGTGTTATTGGTTTCCCAAATGTCGGTAAATCTAGTGTAATTAATTCATTAAAGAGATCAAAGGTTTGTAACGTTGGTTCAACACCAGGTGTTACTAAAAATGCACAACAAATTCATTTAGATAAAAATATTAAGCTTTTAGATTGTCCAGGTATTGTATTTACTCAAGCCAAAAAAGATGGTAGTAATGCTGCAGAAGTTCTTCTTAGAAATTGTGTTAAAGTTGAATTACTTGAAGATCCAGTTACACCAGGTAATACGAACATTTAAAATTTTATATAATAATAATAATAATAATAATAATAATAATAATAATAATAATAATAATAATAATAATAATAATAATAATAATAATAATAATAATAATAATAATAATAATAATAATAATAATAATAATATAATAATAATAATAATAATAATAATAATAATAATAATAATAATAATAATAATATAATAATAATAATAATAATAATAATAATAATAATAATAATAATAATAATAATAATAATAATAATAATAATAATAATAAATAATAATAATAATAATAATAATAATAATAATAATAATAATAATAATAATAATAATAATAATAATAATAATAATAATAATAATAATAATAATAATAATAATAATAATAATAATAATAATAATAATAATAATATAATAATAATAATAATAATAATAATAATAATAATAATAATAATAATATAATAATAATAATAATAATAATAATAATAATAATAATAATAATAATAATAATAATAATAATAATAATAATAATAATAATAATAATAATAATAATATAATAATAATAATAATAATAATAATAATAATAATAATAATAATAATAATAATAATAATAATTGATTTATAAAGTGCCTTTTTTTTTAATTAATATGCATATTTTATATTATGTTATACTTATAAAAATATATTTTGTTTAATATAAAATTAGTTGAAGTAATTGTTTCAAGGTGTCAAACAGAACAATTAATGGAATTATATGATATCCCAAGTTTCGAAAATTCACACGATTTCTTATTAAAGTTAGCTGCCTCAAAAGGAAAATTAAAGAAGGTGACTATAATATATATTTTTATAATGTATAATAGATTAGTAATATTTAATTATATAAATAATCAAAATTAATGATTTTAATAAATGTTAAAATATTTATTTATAACTTTTAATGTCAAAAAAAGGGTGGTATTCCTGATGTTGAATCAACAGCTAGATCTGTTATTCAAGATTGGAATAATGGTAAAATTCCATATTATACAATCCCACCAGTCAGAAAGGATATTCATGTTTCATCTTCTATTGTTACTGGTTATAGTAAAGAATTTGTTATTCCAGGATTTAACTTTGGTGGTGATGATAACGACGATGACAATATGATGGATGATGCTAGGTAAGGAGATAATTTTTAGAATTGATTTTTATTAAATATTTTCATTTATTTTATTATTGTTTTAACAAAATTAAATTATATGTAATTTTATATTATATTTATTTAATTTTAATTTCAAATTAACAGTGAGGCCAACAATAACGGTGTAAGTGTTATTATGCCAGAAACTATTAATAAAGATAGTATGGATGAAGATAAGAATATGACAGCACCAGAAGGTGTTCCAGAAATCCGTATTAATATTAAGAAGAAGGGACCAAAATTAGATATTGTTGAAAAGCCAAAAACAACAGAAGAATCTTTAATTAATCCACAAACAAATAAGGATTTGAAACGTATGCAAAAGAAGATGAAGAGAGAAGAAAGAAAATTCGAAAAATTCCATGGACTCAGTGGTACAGATGTTGGTATGGCTGATCTTGATGGTGATATTTCTCTTGATGATGGTGATGCCATTGTTGAAGATAATGATGACAATGTTAATTTAGAAGAACTTGGCAACTGGGGTATGGGTATTGGTACTTTATAGAGTATTTGTATAAAAATGTGAAACTAAAATCCCGGAATTTTTTTTTAAAAAGGACAAACTTATATAATTATATTATTGAATTAATATTTTATTTAAGAATATATATATATATATAAATGACCTAAATATATATATATTTATCTTTATAAAAATATATGTATAAATACAACAAATTTTCATTCTATCTAAAATAGAAAACATTTTTTTATCTGTTATACTATAGTTATAATAATTTAATTTTCTGATTATTAAATAATCATTTTAAACATTTAATCTTTTTTCTTTTTAATAGTAAATTAGAGTATAAAATGAAATAAAAAATATATATATTTTTATAAGAATGAATAATATTATTAAATATTGTTTTTATTTTTTGTATTTTTATTTTTATTATCACTAAAATTATAAAAATTTACATTTTTATGTGGTGGTTGAAATGAAATAATGGAAATTTTGATGTTCTATAAGACTGTCGAAAATGATTGAAAAACTTTATTTAATAATTCAATGATATATATTAAATATATTAAATATAAAAATATATATTATATATTATATATGGTTTTGGTGTAACAATTTTAATAGTTAGACTATAATTTTATGAACTCCGATATTTGTATATTTATTGAAAAAAATATATTTTTTAAATGCTGACCAATGAATAATAATACTAATAATACTAATAATAATAATAATAATAATAATAATAATAATAATAATAATAATAATAATAATAATAATAATAATAATAATAATAATAATAATAATAATAATAATAATAATAATAATAATAATATGAGTTCGAAAAAAAAATAATATAAATTATATATGATTTATAATTTTTTTATTTAAAAGTATGATAAAATCCAATTTTTTTTTTTTAGTTGCCTATTATAAAGTAGAATTATGAGGTAATAAAATATTTTTTGGTAAAGCATATAAATTTTAATAAATGAAAAATTTATTCGCAAATTTTAAAAAGTTAAAATTATGATATTAAAAAATAAAAGTAAACATTTTTCTATAATTTATTAATTAATGCTCAAATTTAATTATAAAATATAATTTAAATTTTATTTTTTAAAAACTGTGAATATGAGCAGTAAATCTCATTATTTTTTTTTTTTTTAAAAATTATATTGACAAAATTTATGTATATATGTATATATATAAAGATAAAAAGAAAGATTAATATTTTTTAAATATTATATACCACGTATACCACATTCTTTTTTTTTTTTTTTATTAAATAATTAAATAAAAATCAACCATTAATTATAAATATAAAACCAATATAATATTAAATAAAGAATCAAGTTTGTTTAGAATTATACTTATTAATAAGAAGAAATAACATAACTGTTATCAAAATCAACTATTAATTATAAATATAAAACCAATATAATATTAAATAAAGAATCAAGTTTGTTTAGAATTATACTTATTAATAAGAAGAAATAACATAACTGTTATCAATATTAACATTATATTAATCAATAATAAAATAATACAGTTTTTATACAACGAAATTATATAATTAGAACATAGATTTTATATATATATGTATTTATAAAACCAACCTCTTAGAGCATAAATTTTAAGCCTTACCTAAATACCCAATATATATATTATAAAAAAATAAAAAAAATGTCAAGGCATTATGATATGAGGTATGAAATAATTTAAAATTATATAAAAATTTTGATATAATTATATTTTATAATTTTACTTAAATAAAATAAAAATAAAAATTAAAAGAGAGTTTTCTGTTACTGAGCAAGTAAATGATGATAAATCCGAATATTTTGATGAAATTAGAAGATCAAGATCATTAACTCGTAAACCAGTTGGAAATAGATCACAAAGTATAGATTATAATAATGTAATGAAAAAAGGAATAATAAAAATATAACATAAACATTTTTTTATGCAAAATTTATAATAGAATTTATAAAATGTTAACTAATACAAAATATTTTAATATATATAATTCTGTAATCTTCTTTTTATTCATTATATATAAAATATTTTTGATTCATCGATAAATATTAACACAAAAATAAATTAAATTATTTAGACAGGAAATACAAAAATAAAAATTAGATACAATGTTAAAGATATATCAAGAGATAGTGATTTATCATCCAGAGATCATCACCATCATCACCATCATCAAAAAGAATCCCTTTCACCGAAAACTTTTCTGTCAATAAAAAAGAAGCCTAGATCATTATCCGTTTCTGTGAGAAGAGAAGTAACTGATTTTAACAAACATGATGAACATCATTCTTCTAGTCGTCATAGAAAAGATAAAAGTAAAGATATAGATTCTAAACATCATCATAGAAGTAGTCATAGTAGAGATACTAAAAGAAGTGATTTAAAAAAAGAAGCATCTATAGAAAGACATTATGACGAAGATAATTCAATTATTAATTATGATGAAAAGAAAAAACATAGAAAGAGTAGTAGACATTATGATGAAGAATTAGATAATGATAAAGAAAACATCATACCAAACAAAAAAAAAGATAAAAAAAGTAAAAAGCTTTTGAGTAATGAGGATGATTCCATTTCACTAAGTAGTTTTAGTATTAATCGAAAACATCGTGAAAAACGTTTAAAAAATAAGGTTAGAAATAGAGAATCTTCGAATGACAATTTATCACATTTATCTAGAAAAGAAAGTAAGCAAAAAGTAGTTAGTGATAATAATGGACGAATTAGTTCTAATAATATTGTTCCAACTTACCCACCACCAATGAGTCCATCTATTAAAACCTCCTCTTTAAAATATTCAAGATCAATGTCAATAGATAAGGGTAGTATGAAAAGTATTTCATCAAGATCACCTGAAACAATTACTGGTAATCGATCCTTATCCAAAAGTCGTTCTGTTTCTATTTCTAATCAAGTTTCTATCTATTCAAGTGATGCAGAAAGTGTAAATCAATCTTCTATGGGTAAATCATATTCTAGTATACATGATCTTCCATTATATAAATCTAACAGTGAGAGCATACGGGAATTAAGAGAAAGTGTTTTACATAAATATGCAAGTTCTGAAATATTGACACCAATAACAAACACAAATGAAAAGAGTCTAAAAGATCATCATAACTCTATGAAACGCTCTGTATCTAATGATACCTCAAAATTAAGACATTCACACAGTAAAACTATTGACAAAAATGATATTGAACATAAAAAAAAGAAAAAATCTCGTTCTCAATCGTTATCAAAGGAAAGCAAATCTGAGAAAATTAAAAAGAAGAATAAAACTGACGATAAAACGGAAAAAGAAAAAGAAAAAAAAAGGGATAAAAAAAAAGACATAGAAGAAAAGAATGGTAAAGATGGTGGCGAAGATGGTGAAAAAAAAAGTAAGAGAAACAAAGAAAGACATCAACACAAACATCGATCAACTTCTAAAGATCAAGAATATCAAATGTCAAATGTTAAGGAAAAAGATGAAAAAAAGAAAATAAAAAAACATGCAAATATTCCTGCACCAATACCACCAGAAGAATCATTGAAAAAAAAACCTTTACCAAAACCTCCAAAAATAAAAGAAAACGAAGAGAATACTAATGAAAACGATTTAGCTATTAAACCAGTCAAACCAGTTATTGAAAACTCATTTAATAAAGAAAAAAGTAGTATACTTACTTTTTACCCAGAAGGTTATACCCCCTCTATCAATGATAGTGTTAAAACTAAAATTAATGAAGAGGATGAAGATAATTCAGAAAAGAAAAAAATTAAGAGATCAAAATCAAAATCTCATTCTCGTAGTCATAGCCATCATCATAGATCCAGATCAAAGTCGAAAAATAGAAATAATTCTGTAGACCATGAAGATAATATGACTAATGATGAAAACAAAAAACATAAAAGTATGAAATTAATAGATATTTGATGTCATACACCATAATATACCATTTATATAATATTTGATTTTATTAACTTTTATTATTTATTAATTATTTATTTATAAATAAAAGGACATAAATCTAAAGTAATTTTAGATGAAAATAGTACAATAATAGAGAAGTTAGAGGAGTACCCTTATGATAAGAATATATTTGAAAATTTAAAGAAAAAACCGGAAGATTTTAAAAATAGTAATATTTGTATTCATATCTATAGAACTGATGCTTTAGAATTAAATATAAAAAATGTACATCCTTTAGTAAAAGTTCATATTATTGGTATGTATTTATATTAATATTGAAAAAGCAAAAATAAATTATATAATTATCAAAATTTAACAATCAATATTATATTGATTAAATAAAAAAGATATAAATACTGAAAAATACCTTGCAAAATCAAGTGTACTAAGACCTGCTACATCATATTATGAAAATTCGGAATTAGAATATATTATGCCAATATTAACACAGGTATATTTATATATAAAGAATGTTTTATTTCCTATAAAATATAAATTATATTTTAACAAAATTTAAATTGTTATTTTAAATGTATACATATATGTATATATTTTTTTTTATAATTACAGCCATATCATTTACAAAGGAATCATACTAATATTCCTCGTTGGAATCAAGGTTTATATATTAATGAAGATTATTTACATGTTGTTCGAAAGAATGTAATTGTCTTTTTTGAAATTATTGATTTTGTAGAAAAAGCTAAAGACAGAAAAAAGTAATTATTTAAAAAGATATTTATTCTTTTAATTTAAATATTATTGTTTATTTTATATTAATATAATTTATATTATATATATAATTTATTACGTGAATATTAAATTATATAGAGATAAAGATGGATGGCATAGAATAGCATGGGCATTTTTGAAATTAGTTGGAACACATGATCTTGTTAATACTGAACATACAGTAAATAAGATGAATATCATCATATCATATATTAATATATATAATATATTCAATATTGATTAAATTTATACTATATAATTCTAAAACAATAGAGAAGACTTCAATTATATAGATACCCAAAAAAGTTGATTAAAACTACTGATCCAAAGAAACCGGAAATTTTAGAATATTGGAAAAAGAAACTTCAAAAATATCAATCAACATTGTAACTATTAACTTATAAATAATATTAAATATAAATTATTGAAATATAAATATCTAATAAACTAAAAAAAATCCATAGATTTGTTAAAGTTTATGCTCAAAAGATTCCTGATGTTAGAGAAGTGTCTTACAGACCAAAGATGCCTAATGAAAAGGAAATCGGTGCATGGTCATATAATCAAGTAATGAAATTAATACCTTTTTAATATTTATTTTTAATCTTTGGAAAATAATTAAGAAATAATTTATTTTAATATGTATTATATAAATAGTTAATGGATATATATTTATCAAAGAAAAAGATTTTGGATCCAGTTTACAAAAGCTTTATCAATTTTTCACAAAAAGTAAAAAAAAAAAAAGAAAAAAAAAATATAAAATAATAATGTAACATAAATTTAAAACAGTACATTAATAATAATTATAATATATTTTTTTATTTATTTTTTTTAGCCTAATTGGAGAAGAGAAGATGGACAAATGTGTAAAATTCCTAATCATTTACATTTCCGTATAGATGGAGGAGAAAGGTATATTTTTATATTCAAAAATAAAAATTTTCATATATATAATAACTTTACTCAATTTATTAAAATGATTAACAATATATTTAGGGGTTGTCTTGCTGCAGAATATTCACATCTTGGATATTTATTTGCGATTGCTAGTACGAGTCTTAATTCTCTTACCACTATAAAAATATTTGATACAGTATCGGGAGATAAAATTGCTTCTCTTACTGGTCATCAAGATTTAGTTTATGACATAAAATGGTCTCGTGATGATAAGTAAATAATAATAATAATAATAATAATAATAATAATAATAATAATAATAATAATAATAATAATAATAATAATAATAATAATAATAATAATAATAATAATAATAATAATAATAATAATAATAATAATAATAATAATAATAATAATAATAATAATAATAATAATAATAATAATAATAATAATAATAATAATAATAATAATAATAATAATAATAATAATAATAATACTTTTTTTTTATAAGACATTTATTTACTGCTTCTGCAGATGGATCTGTTAGAGCTTGGTCTATTCAATCTGAAACATCTATTCGTTCATCTACTATTTTCCAACATCCAAGCTATGTATATTGTATTCAAGTTCATCCAATTATTGGCAAAGATAATAAGTAAAATATTGAATAACAATAAAAATAATGTGATTATTAGACTATATATTTATATATATTTATCTTTTTAAAAATTATAATATCATAGGATAACAATTATTACTGGTTCATATGATGGAAAAATTCGTTTTTGGAAATATGATCAAAACTTATATAACAATATTGAAATATCGAAACAAGCTCAAATTCATCATCAAACTCAATTTTTACCTGCATATGTTTTAACCGGACATGATTCAACCATTAATAGTTTAGCAATAGAATCAAGTGGTATTAGATTATTTAGTGGAGATGGCAAAGGATATATTAGAGTTTGGAGTTGTAGAGTTAATGATTCGATTGGTTATGACAACTATAAATGTATTAAAGTTATACCCACTCAGGTAAAACAATAATAATAATTATATATAAACGTGATATGAAAATTATATAATCAATTTTTCTAAATTTTATGTTTTATAAAATATATAATTTCTCAAAGTCTGATCCTATTAATTGTATAAGACTGCATCCAAATGAAAGACAGCTTTTGGTTCATTGTTTAGGAAATACAATATACATG
Organism: Piromyces finnis; assembly: GCA_002104945.1. Taxonomy (NCBI): domain Eukaryota; kingdom Fungi; phylum Neocallimastigomycota; class Neocallimastigomycetes; order Neocallimastigales; family Neocallimastigaceae; genus Piromyces; species Piromyces finnis. The sequence continues at coordinate 128,667 of MCFH01000035.1, forward strand.
ATGGATATTCGTCTATTTAAGGTATTGACTTGTATAACCAGTTTACCATCCAATCAATATCCTATCAAGAGTATTCTTTCACCTTGTGGTACATATATATTCTCAGGATCAACTAATGGAAGAGTGTAAATATTCATCCTTAATATATAATTATTAAAATATATTAGTGATATATTAATTATTTTTTTTTATATTAAAATTAATTAGATATGTTTGGAATTCTATGACGGGAAATCTTGTTGCAAAATATGAAAATCTTATAATGTCTCAACCTATTATGGGTATTGCCTATCATCCATTAGATGATTATATTTCATTCTATACTTATGGTCCAGAACAACCCATTTTGACTTATGTTTGGGATAGTAATTATAAACCATTAGAATCAGTAAGTTTTTTTTTTTTTTTTTTTTTTTTTTAATTATAAATAAATATATTTTTAAAATTTATTAACATTACATATTAATATTTATTTTAAACTTAATTTTTATAATTAATTGAATAAAGACATTAAAAATTGCGAACATTGAAGATAACAAAATGAATAAGATGTTTAATGTAACACCTTCAAAATTTATTGATGATGAAAAGAAGTTCCCATTTTCTAGTTTTAATAATATAGATAAAAAATCAAATAATGATTTAAACATACCAATTAGTCTCAATAATAAGCAAGGTTACAGAAAAATAGACGATTCAATAAAAGCAAAGTCTGTATATATATAAACAAAAAAAAATAACCAAAAATAAATATCTTTTGGAATTAAAGTATATATCCTAGTTGTACATTATTTAATTTTAATAATTTATACTTTATTATCTAAAAGAAGAAAAAATGTTATAATACATTATATTAAATATTTAGACATAGCTATCTGAACTTTTTTTAAAATTTATTTAATATGAAATTATTTTTTTTTTAAAAAATATTTGTTAATTTTAATATATAAATATATATAGATCATATATATATATATAATAATAATAAAAAAGACAAAAGTCATTTTAAAAGATTTAATATTTAAATTAATTATATAGAAAATTTTTATTAGGAATTAGGAATATATTATTATTATTATTAATTTTGGGAATTATATACATTTAATATTTACATTATAATGTAAAAGATAACGATAACAATATCAATATATATATATATATTGTTATTAGAATAGTGAGTTATATACAGTTTTCATTTAATTTTATAATATGTACGTCTATTATAGAATCAATGTAGATTTAGCAAAAAGATAAATTATTTGTAATTATATAATCATTGCATGCACTATATAATTTTGCTATTTAGCTTTTGTTATTTTTAACACACTTATCACAAACACAATTATTTCTAATAGATATTTTCTTAAATTTTCTTTCCTTAACTCTTCCAAATAATATATGAGTGCATTCATTAAGTTGTGCAATTTCATTCTATATCATATATATATTGTATTTAAAAATAGTCTTATTTAATATCTATATTGGTTTACTAATTATTATTATTTTTTATTTTTCATACTTCATTTAATGATAAAAATTTAATAAGGGAATTCTTATTAATATTGAAATTTGCAGGTAATAAAAGAACTTCAGAAAAGGCAATAATGTAAACTGGGTATAAAAATTCAGAAAAATCTAATAAAATTTTTATATTATTTATATATTTTATTTTATTAATAAATAGTAATTTAAAGCATTACTTATCATATTTAACTTACTGTTATTAACAATATAATTGAAAGCTCTAAATGATGAAACATATTTTTCAATTGGCTTAGCCAAACCAAGTGTCTCCTTTAAATAATTTATATATTCAATTAAAATACTCTATTATATAAATATAAATATTTAGAATGACTTAATGAATATTATAGAATACTATTTTCATATTACTATAATAAATATTATTACATGTGGTGAAGTAATATATAGGTTCCAATTTAATTTAGCTAATAATTTTCTTTCCATTTTCTAATCATAACAAAATAATAAAAATATTAATTGAACTATTCTAGTTCTTTAAAATTTTTTACTTTCATTTTTTATATTCTATTTCATTTTTAAACATACTTTAATATCATTCATTTTGATAGGAGATGTACTTGAAGAAATAACATCAGTAATTGTTGGTTCATTTAGTTCCTCGTTAAACTAATTAAATTTATTATAAAAATTTAATTATTAATAATTTACATAATAAATATTTATATTATCATAATAACAATAATAATTATATGATAATATTTACTTTTCCTGCTATATACATTGCTGTTAAAATTATTAATTCTAACGTTTTTGATTGAACTCTACATACAGATTTAGTGTATCTATATACATAATTCATGGATAAATATAATGTTTCATCGGTAAAACGATACATATTATTAAACTATATTGTAGAAGTATTTATAATAAATAAAAATAATTTTTAGTATTGTGCATGTATGAATAATAATTATATTTATTTATTATTCATACATTATATATTTGTTCTGCAATATTTCTTATTTGTCGGGCTTCTTTTGGTGTATGAGTTACAGGGGTATTTGAATTACAAATATATGAAAATTGTGAACGACTCATTTCAATTAATGATTTTAATTTTGAAGGAAATTTAGTTGTAGTTTGAACTATATGTATTATATTAATATATTAATTATAAATTAATGTAAAATAGTATTGTATAATTAATGAATATATATAATTTAAATACATATTATGATATAAGATATAATTATAATTGTTTTTTTTACCTAATTTTTTATTTAAATTATCATGTTGTTTTAACATTTTTTTACTTATTTTAATAACCAACTTTGTTTTCTTTGCTTTATTTCTTTCTGTTTTATCATTTAATGAGTTCTTTTAATAATAAATATATTAATGACTATTTAGTTATTTAATTTTACACCTAAATTTATGATAATATAATATATTTACCATTATGACGTTTTTTGTTTTTTCTTCACAGTTAATTTTTTTATCTAAAATATTCATTTTATCTAAACTATTAGTAATATTTATAGATTCGTTTTTAATAATATTATTATTATAATAAGCATCAGGCGAAATATTAGGCATTGAAATTATAGCATTGTCTTTTTCGATATTTTTATTGAATTCTAAGGATAAATCACTTGTTGAATGGGTATCATTTTGTGTAAATAAAGATTGATTGTTAATATGAGTGCCGGATATAGTTTCTACAGAAAGAAATATTATGTATTTGTATTTTAAATAAAAAATTAATAAATAATAACATTGAAATATTATTTCTACATTTTTTTAAAATTGAATTTTTTTTTTTTTTAATTGTATTAAATCTACCTTTAAATGAAATATCTTTTTTTTTTGGTATTACTTTATTTTCTTTTGAAAAATTACTATTTAATGATTTATTATCAATAGAAATAGGTCCATTTATTTTATTTATTAAATGAAAATTTTCATCTTCCAAAATTTCATTTTCTGAAATTTTTATTTTTTTGCTCTTATCAATATTTTCAGTTTCATTGTCAGAATCAAGATTTTGAAATTTACGTTTGAAATTAAATAACGGGTTTTTTGAAGTTAAATCATTTTCATCAATTCTTACAGTTGAAGTGTTAGTAATATTAGAATGAGGAATATAATTACTATTTAAATTATCATTACTTTGATAATTTGAAAAAAGAGATGATAAAGGATTAGTATTACATAAAGAATTTAAGTTGGAATTTTTTAATTTTTCTTCTTCAAATTCTATTAAATTATCATTTTTTAAATTTTTATTTTTCCTATCAATATTTCTATTTTTATAAATATATTCATCGGAAATTAAATTATAATTTAAAAATGAACTTGATAATTCACTATTATCATTTAAATTATTCAATAAATTGCTAGTTTGGGAATTAAATATAGTATTATTTAACAAAGTATCATTTATAGCTTTGACATTATAATGTTTTAAATATATATTTTGTTCTGTTGAATATGGTTTATTTTTTTCATTGAGATTTTTGTTTTTGTTGTTTAAAGTTGTTATATTGCTGAAGTTAGAAACATCTTGATTAGTATTATTAATATATGTTGATTTATAACTTTTAGTAAAAGTACTATTTACAGATATATTGTTGCTTTGACATTTGTCTGAAGGAGTAAATAATAAAAAATTAGAGGTATTACTATTTTGTTGTAAGTTACTATTATGTATATGCTTTTTAATGGTTTTTTTTGTAGTGTTTAAAAATTCTGGGCTTATGTTGTTACAATAATCGTTATGAACGAAATTAGATTCATTTTCAATTTTATTTTTGGGAGATAAAGGTGTAATAATAGTTGAATTTAAATTATTGAGCATTATAAAAGAAAAGTGAGACGATTATTATTATGAAATAGTTATATAATAATATAAAATTTTTTATTTATTAATTATATAGAAATATTTAGAGATAGAATTTATATTTCTATATTATTACAGAGAATCTTTATTTAAAGCTTTTTTTTTTTTTTTTGATTAATATATATTATATAAAATTTTCTTTATTTTTTATATATAAAAAAAAGAAAAGAATATTATAAATATATAGAAATCCTTTCAAGTAATTTTTTACAATTAGTAAATTACAAAAAAATAAAAATAATTATGAATATTTATTAATATATCTATTTTAAATATTTTAATAAAAAAAAATGAATGAATGTAAAGAGTAAATGGTCTATGAAAAAGATTTCCTTGAACACCTTCAATAACAATTTATTCTATAAAAATATGAAACATAATCATATTTTGTATTTTTTGATATACATGCTAAGCTTAACAGGAGATTCTTAAGATTTATTGTTGTTATTGCTGTCTGTTGTTGTTGATTTTATATATTGTAATAATATTCTTTAATTTTTTTATTATGAAGTTTTCAAAATTTACATTAAGAGAAGATATTTAAATATTTAACATTTATTATGATAAATGAATAAATGAATATTTTTTTATATCAAAAATACATATGTATAATAGAGATTATTACAATAAAGATAAATAACTGTGAAAATAAATAATTTAGATGAATAAATAGTAAATTATAACTAAAGAGGATTTAAATAAAAGATAATAGCTTTTAAATTAAAAACTATAACTGAAAAAAAAAAAAAAAGAAAAAAAGAAAAGAAAATAAAAGAGAAGAAATAAAATGAAAAAGTATAAAATAAAAAAAGTTTATATTTTAAAGTTATATTTAATTTATGTTTTTATTTTAAAACTTTATAATTAATTTAAAATATATATATAATATCAAATTTTTAATTTTAATTAATAAATAATATATTAAAATAAATTTTAGTATTATTTTTATATTTTTAATAAATAAAATAAACCTAAAAGGGATGGTAGTTCCTTTAATAAAATATTATATTTTATTAATATTTCATATTTCATTACAAATTTATTATCATTTTTACTATTATTACTTTTTTTTCCTATTTCTTTTCTCTCTTTTTTTATTTAATTTATTATATATTATATATTTCTTTAGTTAACTTTTCAAAACTCATTAAAAATTTGAAATTTTTTATATGAATTAAAATTTAAATTTACCACAAAAAAATAAGATTTAAAGTATATTGATTTTATATTACACCAATAAATACAAATATACTGTAATATAAGGTTTTTTTTTAATATATTAAATATCAAAATTTTAAAATTTTAAAAAAAGTTTTATGAACTTCAATGTACTACATAATTAATAATATGAAAAAAATATTTTTGCTTTTTTTATATATAATTCACTTTTTTTTTTTTTTATTATGAACAATCCTTCGTTTCATATAATTTTAACATATTAAATGATTAAAAGTAAAACTATTAGTATGTATGTACTGATATACTAATATGCAATATTATTGATATTTATTAATGCTATAATAATTTTAATTAATTTATAATGAAAGCTGAATTTAGAATAATTAAAATAATTAAAAGGTGAAAATAATGTATGTTTTTTAAATTATTTAATTAATAAAAAATTGGAATAAAAGAAACTCAACATAATAATTAAACTATATATAAATAGAACAATATATGAAATAAAATAAAATAATATTAATAAGCATTAAAAAAAAATACTATAAAATAGATATTTATATTTAAATAAATAATATTAATATAAAAGTATTAAATGTATATTTAATTATCGATTTAATTGATTATTTAAAAAATATGATGTATTTTATAAAAGAATAATGTTAAACGTTTATATAATTAGAGATATTTATACAAAGATAATATAGATTCATATTTTTTTTCTTATATTTTCTTATTATCTATCTTTGTATAAATAATCTCTAATTATATAAAAGTAAAAGAAAAAATAATATGAATTTATTATAATAATTATTTTTTTTGTAAAAGTTCATCATGAATCATTATATTTGTACATTAAAAAAAATATAAACTCAAAAACTTTTAATTAAAATTAAAATTTATATTTAAAATATTAACTTATTAATTAAAAAACTTTTATTGCAGTTTTAAATTATATAAAATTGTTGATGAATAATTTAAAATTTATTTATAAAAAGAAAATATAATAAAAAAAAAATATTTTATGTATTAATAAGTTTTAAATTAATAGTAAAAGTTTATATATTTACATCAATATGAAAACTTATAACATGAATGTGTAAATTATTAAAATTTTCTATTTTTTTTTTAAAAAAATATTTAAATAATATATTAATTTATTAATTTCTTTTTTATATATACAATTTATTAAATTTTTAATAATAGACTTAAGTTGTTTATATTGTAAAAATATTATATTTTTGTATTTTAAATCATATAAATAACTTTAAATTATTTTTATGTTATGATAATAAAATAATAGAATATGATTTTTTTTTTTTTAAAACTTATATAGTAAATATTCTATAAAATGCTTAATATATTAAGTAAATTTAATCTAATAACAATTTAAATTATAATAAAGGAAAAGTTTATGAATTTCATAAATAATGAATTGAAAATCAATTTTTATGATGTATTTATTAATGAAAAATATTTCATTGTTATTTTAGTCATCATCTCCAGCTTCACCATCAATATCATCTTCGGCATCTTTTTTATATGAACTTTCGTCAACTAATAAATCCATTTCATCATATTCTTCATTGTTATCTTCTTCTTCTTCTTCTTCCTCAGCTTCTTCTTCTCCTTCTCCTTCTTCTTCACCACTTTCTTCCTCTTCCTCTTCCTCTTCTTCATCATCATCATCTCTTGGAAGTTGTTCTTTGACAACAATTAAAAGACTTTCTAAATTTTCTTCAGTGAATCTTGATTCACATTCTTCAATAATCTTTCATAATATAAATTAAAATTACAATAAATTAAAATAATAATTATAACAAATTTAATGGTTAAATTAGAATAATTCAATTATAATGAATATATAATGTAATATAAAAAAAGATAATTACTAATGTTAAATCAATTAAAGATTTTGGTCTTAAATTAATAATTTGAAAAACTTCTGTCATAGTTAGTGCATATGGTTTTAAAGCCTCGATAATATTTCCAATTTGCTCAGGTGTTTGAGTAGAACTTGGCATATTGGATAAATACTTATTAACCTGATATAAATATTCAATTCATAAATATAATTATTTAGTATTAAAAATGAAATGAATAATTAATTATAGTAATATCTTAAATATAGTTTTAATTGACAAATGTTTAATAAATTGAATTCATTATTTTTTTTTATCAAATATTGAATTTAAATAATGAAATAATATTAAACTTTATAATTTTAAAAGTGATTATGCATAAAAAAAGTATTTATTATAATTTATCTTTATGTTAATATACTAATAATTATTTAAAAATCATACTTCATATTCAATAGTTGATAATCCTTGTTGAAATTTATTAAATTTTCCTTTTTTTTTTATATCTTTGGATTGTAAGAAGGAATATAATTCATAATCCAAGACTATTTAAATAATACATTAATATTAATAGAAGAGTTTTAAAATTACAAAGTAATATATATAATTTATAATAATATTTATAACAAAATTATAATTGTTAGTATTTTTTTTTTTTAATGTAATTTGAAATCATCGAATTTCATTAATTTTGAAATTTTATTTATATTTTAAATTAGATACAATATATTATATAGTACATATTATAACAATGAGTTAATAAATGATATATTTTGAATTTAAAAATATTTACATAACACTGATGAATCTTGAACAACTTCCATTTTATAATTCTATTATATACACTGTTTAGTTGTTATTTTTTTTTTTTTTTAATAATCATAAATACTGTTAAAATTTGATATATTTTAACCAATCATTTTACTTCATATATGAATTATTAAATATTAGATTAAATATTATTAAATAGAAAAATTTTAGATATTATAATTATACTGTTTTCACAATAAATATTATCTATGATGGAAGTAGAATCAAAACTTATTAAGCAAGGAGCAGAAGCTGTAATTAAATAATGTTTAATATATAAATAAGTAAAATTAATAAATTAATTACTAATAATAAATGTAAAAATAAAATATATTTATAATGAAATTTCTTAATTTAATATAATAAAGAGAGTTTTCCAAACTATGTTTTGTGGGAAAAAAGCTATTGCTAAAGAAAGATTTAAGAAGCCATATCGTTTACCTTCTTTAGATGAGAAGCTTACTCAAAGACGTGTTGTTAAAGTAATAAAAACATTATTATTTTTATATTTTTTAAAAAAAGAAACATAACAATTGTTATTAAGTGAATGAAATATTAATTAAAAAATTAAAAGGAAGCAAGATGTATGGCTAAATGCTCAAAATCTGGTATTAATACACCAACATTGTATTTAATTGATAATGTTAATCATGTTATTTATATGGAGTTTATTGAAGGAGTAACTGTAAAAGAATTTCTCAGAAAGAATCAAGATAAAATTGAAAATAAAAATAAAATTGAAGGTTAATATATATATTTTCATATTTTTTATTATAGTAATAAATTTCTGATATAATGATATATTTACATATTTGTTTCATAATATATAGAAATTATGAAAGAAATTGGTATTATGCTTGCAAAAATGCATACTATTGATATTATACATGGCGATTTAACAACTTCCAACATGATATTAAGAGATAATAAATCTGTGGTAATATTATAATTTATATTTATGATATTGAGATAGATATTTAATAGAATAGAATTTAAAATTAATTTTAAAAATTTTCTTTTTCTATTTATTAATGATAGGTATTAATTGATTTTGGTTTAGGTTATACCTCACATTTAATAGAAGATAAAGCTGTTGATTTATATGTTCTTGAAAGAGCATTTTTGAGTACTCATCATAATTCAGAAGAATTGGTATGTATATAAGTAGTATTAAATATATACATATATTTTTAAATTTAATTAAAAAAAATTAACAAATAACAAACTTGTGGCAAACAGTTTTCAATTATTCTTAAGACATATTTAGAAAATACTGGAAGTTTAGGTGTTCAAGTTAATAAAAAATTCGAAGAAGGTAATTAAATAATTATTATAATATATATAATTTATTATGAATAATATATAATAACTATAACTATATTTTTTTCCTCCCTTTTTTTTTAAAAAAAAAATTAATAAAATAGTTCGTTTAAGAGGAAGAAAACGTTCAATGGCTGGTTAATTTAAATCTTCTTGTTTATAGCAAAGAAATAAACTTATTGATACCCACATTAAATACTTGTGATATTATATTACATTTTTTATTTATAAATGTATAATGATATTATAATTTTTCAAATTTAGTAATAAATTATTATTAAAATAACAATGACATCAGTAATAATTAACTTTATGTTAAAATAAAATACAAATATTTTAGCAATATTTTATTTTTTAAATTTATAATTCAATAATTAAATTTGTTTATATAATATACTTTTTAAAAACAATAAATAAATATAATTTTGAATAAAAAAAAAAAAAAAAAAAAAAAAAAGGAATAGCATGCAGATTATATATTTAATTATTTTAATCTATACATAAGATACTGAAATGGCTGAATCCTCTACACCAGCATCATGAATAGTGTCATTTATTTTATCAATTAAACTTTCTCTAAAGTTTAATAACTATTTATATGTTTATATAATATATAATAAAATATTTTAATTTATGATATATATATGAAAAAATAGAAAAAAAAAAAAAAAAAAATATTTTTTATTTTCACTATCATTATCATTATTATTTTAGACTTACATCAAAAGGTTGTTCTTTTGCTTCAGGTACAGATCCTTTAATATATTCAAATAAAACCAAAACCTTATCCTCTATAAGGAATGATCTTATTATTCTTTTTCCATCTAAATTTAATATATTGCATATTATGGAAAGGATATTAATTATTTGCTAGAATTATTAAATTTTATTTATTAATTGATTTGAATAAAAATATACCTGGTAATCTAAATTGAATATCAGTAGTATTTCCTGAAGTTGGTTCAGGATTTACAATAGCCTTAATTTTTTTATGGACTATATAAAAACAATTGTTATTTATATATATATTTGGTATTTGGTATATTGGTATATATTAAAACTATATATAAATATCATAGATATTAATAAATACATACATTTTTCACATAATTCATCCTTACTTAAGGATTCATCAACCACAAAGGATTCATCTTCTTCCTTTTGACCGTTAACTTCGTTCATTTCATTTTCCTCGATTTCATCAAGTTGTGAATTATTATCAGATTCATAGTCATCATCCATGAATTCATAATATTCATCATCATCGTCGATAGTAATTGATTCATTATTATGATTCAAATTTTGATCATTCATTGACATTTTCATAGCCATATTGATTTGCTCCTCTTCACTCATAGTATCAATGTTTCTCTAATAACAATACAATTGTAATATTTAATGTATAAATTAATACATTTTATGGTTTAATAATTATATTATGATTCAATAATTTGGTATCCTTACTCCTCCTATATAATTAGAATTACCCATATTTGTTTTTAATGGTTGGCTTGATTGTAAATTATTCGCTATTAAGAAATTAGTTACTATTATACAAAAATTATTAGAACTTCCTACTCGTATAAAAATATATATATACATATAAATTTTCTTTTTTTTTTTTTTTTTTTTTTTTTTTTTTTTACATTCAACTACAAATATATCAGCTTTAACAACTTCATCCCAAACTCTGATTCTTTCACCAGTTCTTGGATCAACTAATGATATATGTGGATATTTTTCAAATGGATAAAATTGCTTATATTGTTGACCTTCTCTACTTGTTATTGGATACTATAATTGAAGTTTTATAAAATTAATGTTTAATATTTAATAATTTATTATTTTATTATTTTATTATTTTATTTCATTTTTATTTTTATTTTTATTTTTATTCATATTATAATCATACCTGAATAAAAATAAAATGTTCTCTAACTAAACTTTTAACATCTATATTAAAAATAAAATAAAATAATTATTAACAATAGATAATTTATTATACTTTTAAATAATTTATTCACTATATATACCTTCATTTTTCCATAAATCCCGATTTAATAATTGACAATCGAATTCAGATGAATCTAAATAAATTAAGAAAAAAAAAAATTATATTACGGGTTATTAAATTATATTTAAAAACAATTTTATTAATTATACTAGTATAAAATTCGAACCTTGAATATTTACTAGAAGCCATTTTTTATTTTGTTTAGCATCTTCTCGAGCCTTTATATCATATTCATATTATATAATTAGGGATTTTATTTATTAATTAAAGTAATTAAAGAATAATATACAATAAAATAAAAATATGATTTATTAAAAAAAATATTACATACTTCCTCAAATGAACCATTAAATATTATATCAGATGGGATTTTAAATAACTCTGAAAGTTTCTGAGATTTATTCCAAGTTTCTTCATCTTGTTCGTCATCACCTATTGTATTGTTTCTAATAAGTATTTAAAAAACACTTTAAAAGCTTATAAAACTTATTATAAAAAACATTTACTAATTCTAAATTCTCCTGTTTCAGTTGAAAAATCTCTAAATGGATCAAGACTTTGGAAAGATTGTTGATAAGTTGATTGTTGCCAAGCTTTCAAAATTTATAAATTAATTTTTTATAAATTTATTTTATTTTTTTTTAATATTATTTAAATAATTACTTAGCATTAACATTATTTTATAGAATAAATTATTATTGTTGTTTAGTTGCGACTTACATCCATAATTATAATCATCAACCAAAATATCAGTTGTTGCTGCAATAGGTGCTCTAACATCATCAATAATTGGTGGGGCTGGTTGATGATGTATATTAGATGATGTTCCTTCTTCAAAATTATTATCAGTTGGGATTACTTCTACACTCTTTTTTGGTATTTCAAAACCACTAAAATAAAGTTGTAATGCATTTTCTAAAATACCGTCTGCAACCTTTATTTTTGTTAGAATTTTAATATTATATATGTTTTTTTTTTTTAAAAAAAAATATGTAAAAATAAATATTATTTCCAATTTTTAAATAAAACTTTTATTTTTTTTTTTAGAAAGATAAAATTATAATTACAGATAAATAATCTTTTGCAACATCTGGTGTTGTATCTGCGATATCACAAAATTGTGTAATAACATTATCATCAAATTCTTGAACATCCATTTTTCTTTTTTTCTTTTTTCTCTTCTTTTCTTTTTTCTTCTTTTTTTTTTTTTTTTTTTTTTTTTTTTAAGTATTTAATGATACTTTTATATTATTGCATATATATATATATTATATGATTTCTAAAATCGAATTATTAAAATTAATATAAATATTTGAAAAAAAAAAAATATATATTATGTTAAGATAGTTTCATTTATCATAAAGTTTTTTTTTTTTTTTTTTTATTTTATTTTTAATATGTAACGATATATAATAATAATAATGATAATAATAATAGTAAAAAAAATAAATTTCATTAGTTTTTGAAAATGAAAATGTATTGACAATTTTTAATATTATAAAAAAAAAACTTTACATCAGCTATATTTAGAATCTTATATTAATATTTAATAAATTATTATGGTATATTTTGAAATATAAATGAATATATTATTCCTTTAGAATGTTAATTTTTAAGGAATATTTTCTAAATTAGATATTTACTTGTATTATTTTAATATTATTACAAGTATTTTATAAAAAATGTAATTATGGAGAAATATTAAATTATTTTTAAAGTTAATATGTATTACAAATTACACTTTCAATAATATAAAAAAAATGAATTGAATTGTAAATTAAAATTTATTTCTTTTTATGTATTATTAAACAAATTAATTATTAATTAGAAATTTTAAAAATTACAAATATCACAATTATGTGGATATGTGTTAAAATATTTTTCTTTTTTTTATTAAAATCATTGAAGTATATTAATATAAAAATATAGAATAATGAATAACTGTTCTACATTTATAAAATGTATTTATTATGAAATATTTGTATATATGGATATGGATATAATTATATTTAATTATATTTTAAAGCTTGTTTTAATTTTATTTAGTATATTATATTTTTCTCATAAAATGTTTATATTCAAATCAAAGATATAAAAGCAGTTACACATTTTATTAATAAAAACGCTGGCATTTTAATATAATAAGAAATGGTTTTCTATTCTTTACATTGTATATATATACATGATTATTTTTTTTTACTTAAATAGATTGAATTATGATTTTAATAAATAATTCATTAATTAAAAATATTTGATTGGCTTATCAATAATATAAACTTTTATATTTTAGAAAGAATGAAATATAAAAGAAATAAAAATTAAGAGAAATAGAAATATTTTAAAACAAGTAGTTATTAATAAAAGATTATTATCATCTTTTAATATTATTTTTGAAAATAATTTGTTATTTACTACTTTATAATTTTTAAATTATTAAATATTAAAAATAATAGATAAAACAAGGTGTCTATATATTAAAATAATAAAACATGAGTGACAGAGCAGTTAATAATATATATGGTAACTAAAACGACCATTAAACTCATTTCTTTTATATATTTTTATTAATTATTAAATATTTATAATTATAGAAATATTTTTATATAACTAAACTTTACTTTGTTTAAAATTTAATAATATATATTAATATTATCGTAAAAAGATGCTATCTACAACGAAAATTATAGATTAGCTTTAACCTTAAGTAACAAAGCATTAAAAAAATTTCATAATGACCCTGCTATTAATGTAAACATTCTGAAAATTATTATAAATATTTTATATTTTTTCAAAAAAAAAAAAAAAAAAAAAGAAAAAAGAAAGAAAGAAAGAAATACTTTAATTAAATGTTCATAGTTATTCTGTTTATCAACATTATTATTTATTTTGATATATATATTTTGCATTCTTATTAATAAGGCAATGAAATCATTAGCTTTAGTCAAGTTAGAAAAGTATGAGGAAGCAGAAGAAATTGCAAAATTTGTTATGGAATCAAAACCAGTTGAAGAAACAATTTTACAAGCTTTGAATTTAACCTTAAAAGATCTCCAAAAATGTATGATTTTTTAAAATAACTTTTATTTTTAAAAATATTTATTGAAATCAACATTTCTTTCTTTTTTTTTTTATCCTTTTCACTTTTAACTATTTCAAAATAAAAACAAAATATTAAGTATTTTTTATTTAATAATTATAAAAATATTAATATTAATCTCATTAAATAATTATGCTTTTAATAAGATGATGAAATTGTTGAATTATTCCAAAATGCATTTGAAGCAGATATCACAAATGAAGAATACGCAAATCAATATTTCATGGCAATTACAAGAATAAATAATTATGATTTACAAAAACAAGTATGTACATATATAATTTCAATAAAATAAATTAAAAAGAAATAATAATAATAATTAAATTATTAAATATTTATTATTATTATTTCAAAAAGTTAGATATAAATATTTTTTAATACATTTTATTATTTTTTTATAATATTTTAAAAGACTGCATTAAAACTTAATAAACTTTTTAGTAATAGTTCTTCTAATAAAAAAGGAAAATATTTCTGTTGGGCTATCATGTCCTTAATTTTACAAGTAAGTAAATTAATTTAAGAGTTTTTTAAAATTCTTTTCGAAATAAAATGTAATAATCATTACAATAATAAAAATAATAAAAATTATTATAATAAGTCTCGCTACCAAAAAGATTGTCCAAAAGCCCTTATTACTAAATTAGCTGAGCAAATGATTTTAAAGGCTATTGAAAAAGATTTTATTATTGACTATGAAGGTAAGTGATATTTTATATTAGTATCCAGTTGGAACATATATTAACTTATTACTTGTTAATTTAATATTAATAATAAATTATAATTAGGTTTATTCATGTACTTGACAATTCTTATTGATCAAGAAAGATACAAAGAAGCTTTAGATATATTAAATGGAGATTTGGGATCAAAATGTATTAAAATCGAAACAGAAAGAAATAGATTAAATATAGAATTAAATCGCAAAACTAAACAATGGGAACAGTTAATTAAAGTTTGTCAAGACATTATTGAAAATAACGAGTAATTATCAAAATAACTATAAGCTAACATAACATCAATTATAAAGTTATATATGAATTAATTATAAAATATTTAAAATTCATAATTTATTTTATATAATTAGCCACGATAACTTTACTTGTTTCTATAATATTATTGACGCATTATTCATATTAATAGAAGAAAATGTCTTAGCAATTGATTATTTGTAAGTATAATGAAAATTATTTAAATTATATATATAATTATATAATAAATAAAGTAAAAGAGTTTTATTAAAATTATTATTAATTTTACTATATTAAATTTATAATGTAATTTAAAATAAAGAAATAATGAAACATTTATTAATGTATACGATTGGATTAAAAAGATTCAAGAAGAAGAATTAAAGAATGGAATTTCAAAAATTAAGCGTGCACCATTTATTGCTGAAATTGAACTTGAAAAGAAAATTATCAATATGACTGGTATATACTTTCAAATAATTCTATATCAAATATAAAAGTTAATGTTTAATCAATTATAATAATTACTTTTTTCAATTATTTGTATTTCACATAAAAGGTTTTACTATGGACAAACACAAAAATATATTAATTGAATATGTAAAGAAATTTGGAGATAAATACTGTTGTTTTGAAGATTTATTACCATATCTCGAAATATTAGATTCTGATGAACTTATAAATGATTTCAAAGCTGAATTAAATAAACTTATTAAAAGTGTATGGAATGGATATATTACTTATTTATTTTTATATGATCAATTCAGTTTAACAAATATTAATATTAATGAAAATGTTAATTGCATATTATAGACTGACATAAATGTTAATGATATTCAAAGAAATGTTAATATTGAAAAGATAAATTTCTATCTTGGATATAAAATCAATAATGAAGAAGAAATGAAGCAATATGTTAAAAAATTAATTTCTTTATATGAAGAAACTCTTCCATTTGGTAAATATTAAAAATCTATAATAATTAATTAGGTAATATGATTTGATTTGTTATTAATAAATTGATATAATGGGGTAATTATTTTAAATAGGTACAAAATTAGAAGACACTGAAAGACAATTTGGTGATGATTATTTAGTTATTGCTGCTTCACTCTTGATAGATTATTATAAATTAACTGATAAAACTTGTTATATTTATCAAGCAATTGCTATTTTAGAACATGGTCTTGAAAAAAGTAAATTTAATTTCCAATTTAAGATAATATTAATGAGACTTTATTCAATTTTAGGTGATGCATTCCGTACTACAGAATTAAGTAGATCATTAAATCTTCGTTCTATTCAATTCGATACATTAAGTTTCTTATACACTGAAGGAATGGATTCATTAAATATCGTTCAAATTCCATTACATATTTACAATTTATGTTTATCTATCTATAAGTCAAATAATATCGAAGTTCCAGATGTTATTACTCAAGCCTACAAAAATGAAACTTATTCTAAAATTATTGAAATTTTAGACTTTTATAATAAATTAAATAATTCAATTCAACAAGTTTTATTCCATCAACAAATTATTCGTATCCAAACACTTCAAGCATTCAATACCGTTGATAAAGTTAATAGTTATTTATCTTCTGTTGATGATAAATATATTGATATTACAGAAGAATATTTAAGTAAGTGCACTGATAATAGAGATTATAAGGTATTTGCTCATTGGAAAAATGAAAAAACAACTTTAGAAGAAAAAATTAGATGCAGACCATTAAAGAATGTAAGAATCGCAAATATATTTTTGTACAATATTTAATCATATACTCATATTAATAATTTAAAATTGATTGTTGTTTATAATTTTTATCATGTCATGCCATTTTCTATAAATAGACTCTCTGGATTCAATTATTCGGTTTAATTCCAAAAATACTCAAAAATATAGCTTTAAAGAATATTGAAAAAATAAAAGCTGATAATGAAAAGTTAACTGCTTTATTAAGCAAGGATAATTTGATTTCTGAAGTAATTATTTAATACTAAATATAATTATTTTTTATATATTCTTATATGTTCTAATATTAATAAATTTACAATAAAAAAATAAAATAATTTATGAAAATTAGTTGTTACCAAGTGAAATTGCTAATGGTAAAATTGTTAATGAATTTGCAAAGTTCGTTATTGAAGCTGATCAATCAAAAGAAACTAAAGGTAATTAACCGTATATATTATTCATTCTTAATTAGTAGCATATAATATTTATTGATTTATTAATGTTTAAAATACTTATTTTTATCTATATAACATCCTCATACAATAAAATTGTATTATTATAACTAAATAATTATTAACACAGAATCTGGTTCTTGTGATGCTTTTAATAATATTTTTGAAATACTTAAAGAAAAGGTTGATTCTCTTACAAGTAATAACAAATTAACAAATGTCACATTTAATATTATTGAACAATGCACTACCATGATAGAAGTAAACATTTTAATTAAAAAACATAATGATAGTTATTAATAAACTAATATTAATAAACACCCTTGCTTTTATATATATTGGTATATAATGGTACTATAATAGGCCATCAACTATATTGTTTTATTAGTCCACTATGCTTCTAATATTGCACCAAATAGAAAATCAAGGAATCTACCATGGGTTATCAATATTCAAGAAAAAAAGAGTCAATTTGTTAATGAAATTAAAAAACAAATTCAAATATTTTACGATTATCTTAAAGAATTAAATACTCTTATAAATAGTAAGAAAAACACTGGTATTGAAAGTATAAAGGAAATATTTGGATCTGACGAAGCATTAATTGATAATTTAATGGTAAATTTAATATTAATATAATATAATATTTTTAAACATATATATAATATAATATAATATTCTAATTATATTTTAAATATAATTATTACAATAACAGAGTAATAATAAGGAATTATTAATTAAAACTTTTGATCAATGGCAATCAAGTGTAAGTACTAGTCTTGAAAATACTTTAAAGGAAACTGAAATCAAAATGAAGTTATTATAAGTTTTATATGTTTTATGATTTTTTTTTTTTTTTTTTTTTTTAGCAAGCCCGCAAAGTCATAAATATTAAAAAAAAAAAAAAAAAAAAAAAAAAAAAAAAGAAAAAAAAAAAGATAAAAAAGATAAAAAAAAAAAAGTATTTCTTTCATATACATATATTATTACAATAATAAATATATGTATATAATAATATTAATATATTAATATAAAATAATTATAGAAATAACATCTAAAATTGATACTTTTTAATTAAATTGAAAATAAATTAAATAAATAAAAATTATCTTTTTTCTTTAAGTTTTTTATTTTTTCTTTTTGAAATAATAATAAAATATACATTTTATCATTGTATTTTATATTTAGTAATTTATAATAAAAAATAGTTATTAAAGTTCTAAAAATTTAAAAAAGTTTTTTTTAACAATTAAAAAGAAATTCAAAAATTATACTCAAATTATTGAAAAAAGTTTATACTTAAATTTCCATTTTTTAAATTTATGAAGTTTTTTACTATGAAATTTTTTTAGAATTTTTTTTTTTAATAGGATTTAAAATAAAAAGGAAATTATATTACTAAAAAAGTAATATATAAGAAGATTTTCATTTATTAAGATTTTTAAATATTTATAACACTTCAAATCATTTAATAATGGTAAAATATATATAATATATATCTCATATAATAATTTTTATGTAATTATTAAATGCATATATTTATATTATTATTGTATTTATATTTTAATATTTAAATAAAGGACATTCAATCTAATCCGAAATGTCTATATGTTAAGCAATCAGTTATCGGTCAAGGTACCTAAGAAAAGGAAAAAATATATATATTTAAAAACTGTTAATAAATAATAAATATTTTATTTTTTTATTTATAAAAATTTTACAATAAGGTGCTTTTGGAAAAGTTTTTAAGGTGATAAGAAAAAAAATGATTTCTTCGATTTCTATATTATGCTAAATTATTTAAAATAATAGATAGAAAAGAAATTTAAATAAAATTTCATTTAAAACATTTTAATATGCCATTAATAATAACAGGGATATGAAAAGAAAACTAAAAACCCAGTAGCAATAAAAATTATTGATCTGGAAAGCGCTGAAGATGATATTGAAGGTATATTAATTTATTAAATAGGTTCATTAAAAGTTATAAAAACTATATAATAACTTTTAAAATATTTCTCTTATAACATATTATTATATAAAACCAATTTGGTTATTCAATAATAATAAAAGATATACAAAAAGAGATTACTATTTTATCTCAGTTGGATCATTCAGTAATTATTATATTTAATTGTTGAAATATTATTATATATACTTATTTTTTCGAATTATAATAAATATTATTATTATCAATGTCTAAAAATAGAACATCACCAAATACTTTGGTTCTTATGTAGAAAATAATTATTTATGGATTATTATTGAATTGTGTGATGGTGGTTCATGCCTCGATCTTGTATATATTAGCATTATATTCTAATATAAATTTAAACCATCATATAAAATTGAATTAAGTAATTTTATTAAAATTTAAAAATAACATAGCTAAAACCTGGACCATTTGAAGAAATATTTATTGCAATTATTTTAAGAGAAGTATTATATGGCTTAGATTATTTGCATGGAGAAGGAAAAATTCATAGAGATATTAAAGCAGCTAATAGTAAATTATTAAATTAAATTTAAATACAAGTAATCCTTATTATCATTTAATCAGCAATTATTAATTCGATTTTACCATTTTATTAAAATTATATATGGAAAAAAAAACTATAATATAGTTTTATTAACTTCACTAGGAGAAGTAAAATTAGCGGATTTTGGTGTTTCAGCTCAGGTAAATGATAACTTTTCTAATTTTCATTATAATTCTTCACTTTTCAAATTGTACAATTTCCTAAAATAAAATATATTTTATTAGCTAACTGCAACAATGACAAAAAAGAATACATTTGTTGGTAATAATACATAAAAATTTAAAGAGAATAAATGTTTAAAGAGAATAAAGATTGTATAAATAAATTTAAAAATTGAAAATAAAACAATATATATATGCATTTATCTCATTTTAAAATCAAAATAGGAACACCATTTTGGATGGCACCAGAAGTTATTCAAGAATCAGGATATGATTCAAAAGCCGATATATGGAGTTTAGGTATTACTGCTTTTGAATTAGCAAAAGGTGTACCACCATACTACAATATTCATCCTATGAAAGTATTGTTCTTAATTCCAGAAAAAGAACCACCTATTCTTGAAGGTAATTACTCTAAAACATTTAAAGAATTTGTATCATTATGCCTACAAAAAGATACTAGTAAGGTAAACATTTATAATGTTTAATAATACTTTAAATTATGTATTTGTATGAATATAAGTAAAAATTAAACAAGCGCTTTTATAAAATAATTATAAAATAGCGTTTAAGTGCAAAAGAACTATTATCTCATAAATTCATAAAAAACGCTAAAAAAACATCTTACTTAACAGAGTTGATTGAAAGAATGAATAGATGGCAATTAGAAGATGGTGAAAAGAACGGAAGTAGCGAGAGTATTGATGAGTACGAATAAATTTCATATAAATCCTATTATAACTACTTTTATTAATATTAACAGCTATTAACAAATATTAAAATATTAAAAAAAAAAAAAAAAGAGAAGAAACATTTACTGTTAAGTCAATAGCAAATAAAGCAGATACAACATATGGATGGTATTATGGAGATGATACAGTAAAGAAAACAGTACAAAAAACTAGTAATAATGATTCTCCTAATAGTCAACAAAAAGATGAAGATAATTTCTTTAATACTATTAAAGCATCCACAAAAAACAATATAGAAGAATATAATACATTTATTGAAAAGAATGAATCAGCAATACATAATAATATTGATAATCAATCACAACTAAATAGGGGTAATATATTTAATGATGATAATGATGATGATGATGATGATATGAATTTTACATATAAAAAAAAAACAGAAAAAAAAGATATTGATAAATTAGTAGAAAAATCAAAATTAATGAATATTTCTAATACTTATAAAAAAAGTGGAATACAAGCTTTCAATATCGAAGACGCTGTTGAAATTGATGATGAAGATGATATATTCATCGGAGGAAATAAAATTTCACAAAAAGTTAATGTATGTTATAATAAACTCTATGATGCACCAGATGATGATGATTTCCCCACTATAAGAAAAAAATCAAATAATGTTCAACCAGATATAGAAATATTAAATAGTATTGAAACTGTATATGAAATGGTAAAATGAAATAACAACAATTAAATAAAATAATAAATAATTATATAAACAATATATTAATATCTATATATATTTTTTCATTTATTACTAATAGATGAAACAACAATATGGAAAGAATTATACTGAATATATTGACAAGGCTAAAAATTTATTTAGTGATATTGAAATGGTATTGTATTTTTAATAAATATATATATATATATATATTAAAAGGAAAAAATCATTGAACTGTATAAATGTAATAATAATATAAATAGAATCAGCCTGGTTTTCTTTCCACAATAATTAAACCAATGCATAATATATTAGAAAAGAAGAAAGGAAGATAATTATATGTTTTATCCAACTTTTTTTAATTCTAATTTTATAATACTCTTCTTTTTTCAATAATATAGTTATAATCATTATACGCATGTTTCAATATAAAGCAAGTTATCGACCAACACACAAATAAAATAATAATTTTGTACAGTAATTAATAGTTAAATGCACTATTAAAATACTATTTTATCTATCATTGTCTTTATTTTTACTTTTTCATTTAAAACATCAAAAAAAATTTTAAATTAAAATATAAACATTCATTAATGTTAATGTGAACAAAGATATTAATTAATATTATATTATATTATTGAAGAAATTTCTTTGCTACTGAAATAATAATAATATAACATATAAAAATAAATTTTTTCATTCAAGAATAAAATTCAAAATAAAAATAAAATGTTTTCAAAGTTCTTATATATAAATTTATTTATTTATTTATTTATTTATTTATTTATTTATTTATTTATTTATTTATTTATTTATTTATTTATTTATTTATTTATTTATTTATTTATTTATTTATTTATTTATTTATTTATTTATTTATTTATTTATTTATTTATTTACTTTCAGGTATTAATTGATTTAGTGATTTAGTATTAATTAAAATAAAAATTTTATTGTTTTTTAAATATTTATTAATTCATAATAAAAAGGGTTATAATTAATTAACACTTAATTAAAATTTTAATTAATATAATTAATATTAAATATAAAAATGTAAAATAATTTAATTATTATTAATAATCAATATAATAAATATAATAAAAATAACAATAAATAAATTTTAAAATATTTTTTTTATAAAATATAAAAAAGTAATATTAAATATATATAAATTATAAAGTGATCTTTTATCCATCATATCATTTTAAATAATTAATTATTATATCTCTATATCTATATTATAATTTATTAATTTAATATAAAATAGGTCTTTTTTTTTTCTTTATATATATTATCATGTAAGTATAGTAATAATTATTTCTAATCAATATTAATATATTCTTTATATAAATAATTAATTAAATTTATTAATTTAATAACAATATTATAATCATTTTATTCTTATATTCTTGGATATAATCAAATATTTAAATATTATCAATATAATAAAATAATTTGAAAAAAAAAAAAATAAATAATAATTTAGAACAATGAGTGATCGTTATTCATTCTCTTTAACTACTTTTTCACCATCTGGTAAATTAGTTCAAATTGAATATGCACTTAATGCTGTAAAGCAAGGTGTTACAAGTATTGGTATTAAAGGTAAAAAATATAATATGAAAAAATAAACACATTTTAAAATAAAATCAAATTACTTTAAGAAAAATTCAGTAAAATTGGAATGAAAGTTATAAGGAATCAATATGAAATCTTTTATTATTTCCCATTGTTGAAGCACTTTTTATATATAAATATTAAAAAGAATGATCAATTTGAATAAATTAATAAGAAATGTATTATTCATATAGAAAATTTTAAATGCAATTGCATAAAATAGCGGGAATTTTTATTTATATTAATAATATATTATTTTTTTCTTACTATTTATAAAATAAACTTATAATTAATATATAAGAAATATAAATAAAGTACAAAGCAATTTATTAGCATTTTAGAATATAAATTATATTTAATAAAATGTTTATTAATATATTTGGAGATTTTTTTTATATAATAAAATAATGAATTAATATTAAAAATATAATAAATAAATATATAAATTAATAATTACAGCAACTAATGGTGTTGTCATTGCTACTGAAAAAAAGAGTCCATCTACTCTTGTTGATGAAACTACAGTTGAAAAAATTTCACTTATTACTAACGATATTGGTATAGTTTACTCTGGTATGGGTCCAGATGCTCGTGTTTTAGTTGGTAAAGCTAGAAAGGCTGCTCAAAAATACAAGCGTATATATAATGAAAACCCACCAGTCAATATGTTAGTTAAAGATGTTGCTTTAATCATGCAAGAATATACTCAAAGCGGGTAACTGTTTAAACTTTTATAAACAAAAATTATAATAATTATATACATAAGCATTATATAAAACTTAATTAAAAATGCATAAATTAATTAAAATCTAAATTTAATTATAAAAATTAATTATTAAAATGAATTTTTAAATTTCATTGTTTCTTTTTGATTTAATTTAAATTTTAAAGTGGTGTTAGACCATTTGGTGTATCTTTATTAATTGCTGGTTATGATAGTAATGGACCATCCTTATACCAAGTCGATCCTTCTGGTTCATACTGGCCATGGAAAGCTACTGCCATTGGAAAAAATATGATTAGTGCTAAGACTTTCTTAGAAAAGAGGTAAGCAAAAAAAGATATTATTATAACATCTAATAAATTTCATAAATGGAATAAATATTAACTATTAAATAATTAAACATTCTTTTAATATTAATATAATATAATAAATAATAAAAATTTTTCAATAATATCAATAACAAATATTATGATATTGAAATATATATATATAAAATAATAATATTTTTTATTTTCTAACAGATATACAGAATCATTAGAATTAGAAGATGCTGTTCACACTGCTATATTAACCTTAAAAGAAGGTTATGAAGGTCAAATGACTGAAAATACTGTTGAAATCGGAATTTGTCAAATGGAAGAAATTGTTGATACTCGTGGTAACACTGTCACCGTTCCAAGATTCAATAAGTTAACACCATCTGAAGTTAAAGATTATCTTGCTAACATTGCTTAAATGATTAATTAGTGTATTTTTGTTAATAATTAAAACATGCAACTTCACTCAAGCAAATATAATATAAATTATCAAATTTAAAAAAAAATTTACAATAATAATAATAAAACACAATTCATTTTTTATATTTAATAAAAGTTAAACAAAAATAATTTCAAAAAAAAATAATAATAATAATAAATAAATAAAAACTAAGCAAGTCTTGCTTAAAACAAAATATTTATAATAAGAAATTAAGAATAAAAAAGATAATTAGTAAAATAAAATAAAAAAAAAATAATAATAAAAATTGCTGAGAAAAATATTAATAATGATAAAATTATAATTATAGTAATAATTTTTCAGTATAAACATTATCATTTATATTTTTTAACTTTTTATTTAATTAAATTGTATTATATTTTTATTTTGGCTATAATAATATGAATAGTATATTGATAAAATAATGTTATTTACAAATATTTTTAAATAATTTATTTGATAAATTTAATAAGTATTTTCAAATGTAATTATATTTAAATAATGTTTATATAAAATAATATGTAAGGTTTATCGTTATGTTAGATTTCTAGCATGTTGCTTTCTATCATGTTTTTATGATATTACATCAAATAATAATTATTTCATTATTTAACCGTAAAGAGTAGTTGAATTAGCATTTAATGGAGTCGCTGAATTTGGTGAAGATGGTTCGGAAGGAGAATTTTCACCACTATATATTGGTAATTCTTGACTGTTTTTTCCAGAATTCTTATGAAAAATGACAATTAGGAAAATTTGAAGTAAAGCTGAAACAACCCCTAACCCATTAGGGAACCAAACATAAAAATCATTGAAAAATATACCATATACCAACCATAAAAATCCATTAATAAAAGAAGCAATAGTCATTAATGTATTTATTGAACTGCTATTTTTTGACTTGATAACTTCTTTCATTGAAGTTAAAGGAGAAACATACATAGCGCAAAGAACGATGATACAAACAATACCCATACAATTTTTAGCTGCGTCATAATTATCTTTAAAAAGAATAAAAGAAAGTGCAGCACCCGCAATATTTAAAAAAGTGAATCCTATTAATGTTATAGATGTCCACTTAAAATCTTTTGGCTTCATATTCGAAGTAAGTAGTATTAAAACATAATATTCTCCTAAGACAATGCTATATGTATAGATAATCAATTTTTTAAATAAGTAAATTTATTTGATATTAATATAGTTTATTGTTTTGAAATAAACCGATTCATAAATATATTATATGTACCCTCCAAGATTTGGCCTATTAAGATATTAGTTATTATAATAATTATATATAGAGTTGAATTTATTAAGGTGATCTTTCAATCCTTCAATATTAATAATAAATATCTTATTTATATTTACCAGAAAGTCCAATGATTATGAATAACAAAGGAATAAAGATTCCAACATAGACAATTACAAATAATCATTACACTTGGAATTGGGTTTATTGTACATTGTCCATTACTTTTTTTTAAATTTTGTAATTCTTTGAAAGGACTAAGAAATATAAAATACCTTTAAATTTTAAAATATGTATATATATAATGTTTATTAGTAAAAACTTAATTCTAATCAATCATTATATTATATAGAATTTAAATTTTTTCTACATTTTAAATAATTTAAAACTATTGAAATACTAACGAAGTAAAGATTCCACATAATGGGAAAACTGTTTCAGTAACAATTTCACAGAGTTTACTATTGCACTCCATTTTTTCTAAATGATATACTAATTTTATAGTATTATAGTATGCTGTTTAAATATACTCGATGTTTTTTTTTTTTTTTCTTTTTTTTTAATGAATTTATAATATTGATATATTTAAATAATTTGAAAAATTAAATTATTAAATCAAAAAAAAAAAAAAAAAGAAGGCAATATAAAGTATTAAATAGTAATGTTTCAATTTACCAACAAAAAATTCCTTACAATTTTAAATTTTATTTTTTATATTTATATATTTAGTAAAAGAATTTTTATTCATTGGAAGAAAATTAAAAGAAATTAATATATAATATTTTTAGTATAAAAATAAGCTTTTAAAAAACTAACCTAATAATCATATTAATAATAAAACTTAATAGTAGAAATAGTTTTATTTTTATCGTTCAAATTATAAAAGAAAAATTTAAAAGAAAAAATATGAGATTTTAAAATGTTAATATCAGAAAAAAGGTTAAATATTTATATAAATAAAATGGAGTGGAAAACTTAAAAATAAGTAAAAGGAAAAATTAATTTGTACTAATGTTATAATTAAATTATAAAATATAAAAATTAAATTTATTTTTGACATACTTAAAAATAATTCTATAAAGAATAGGAGTGTTGAATATATGGAAAGGACTTATATTAAATATATAATAACACAATGAAAGTATAAAAACATTTAATATTAGATTTTAGTATTATTATTATTTTTTTTTTTTTCAGTTTTCTATTTCACACTCATACATTTTAAATTAACATATTTTTAAAAATCATTATATGAATCATCCACAAAAAAAAAAAATATGTTAACTCTCTAAATTATTATAATTTTTATGTTGTTTTTTAAATACTTATTTTATTAATCAAAATTATATACTAAATATTTACATTATAAATGGCATATACTTTATAGTAAGATACTTATGACAACAATAATATAAAAGTTTAAATATATTTATAAGATATGAAAAAATATATACTCTACACTTTCAATAAGTATAATAGTTTAACTTAAATTATATTAAACTTACTATTTTTTATTTGATTTATTGATTACTTGGCTTTTATATATGGCCAACAATTGAATTATCCTTTGATGCTTTATTTGTTGATCTTCTTCTATTATGTGCTTTATTTAATAAAAAATGAAATTAATAAATAATATTAATATAAAAGAAATAAAATCCACAACATTTTGGAATCAAATAAAAAAATCATTATATATTGTGTACTAATCAAATAATACTACTAAATGTAAAAGAAATATCGTTAAAATTGTATAAGTATTTTCATTTTTAATATTAGTAATATATAAATTACCCCTTTGTTTAAATTTTATTTTTTTATAATTAATATTATTCTAGTATAGCTTCTTGAATAAATATAAATAAATGCAAAATTCACTGGAAATGATATTACCTTTTTATCTATATTCTATGTTTTTATATATAACTATTGCTTGCAACAAATTGTTAGTATGTAAATATAAAATATGAAAAATCATTGAAAAATAAATATTTAATATGAAATTTTATTTCTAATACTACAATTCTAATATATTTTTTCAATAAGTATTTCATTTAAATAATATATATATATAATAATTAATACTTATATATAAAAGTACTACTTATCTAAAATAATTGTAATATTTAATTTGCTACAAAAACTATAAAATTTAATTTCATTATGAAAGCGGATAAATTCCATAATTTCTATTAATTTTATATAAAGTTTAAATTAATATACAAGAATTTCAAAATTTATTAAGAAAAATTTTATTTACCAAAAAAAATATTAATTCAACATCTTATATTATTAAATTGAAATAAATGTGGATGTTTACCAAAAATTAAAGAATTTTATAGTAATTAAATATTAGAGATGGTATGCATATATATGAAATGAATTATTACTTCATACTTAATAATTATTATACAAAAAAAACCTTTCCATATCATGAAATTTTATCCTTTTAATAAATAACATACTAAAATATAAAAATAAATGTAACTTTTTTTTTTATTTATTTAAAATGTTTATACATTAAATTTAATATATTTTATAATAGATTTGTTTTCAATATAGGAATATAATATCAATAAGTATATATATATATATTTCTATTATTTTTTGTTTACTTGTTTATTTTATTTTGTATTTTTTTTGTTTTGTTTTGTTTTGTTTTTTGTTTACTTGTTTATTTTATTTTGTATTTTTTTTGTTTTGTTTTGTTTTGTTTTGTTTTGTTTTTTTTTTAATACTTCTTTTTACTTTTTTATACCTTATCTTTTATTTTATTTTTTTTTTTTTATTTATTGTTAATTTTTTTTCTATGCTTATTTGTTTATATGTTTATATATAGTTATCCTTGTATTAAAGGAAATAATAATGATTATTTACTACTTGTTAAAATCTTTACATAACTTTTATAGATTTCTAGAAAAACATCCTTTTATTACTTGATTCCTTCATTCTTATATTATGATTTTACATAATAAATTCTTCATTCATATTCATTGGATGACTAGTAGAAAGCTGTGGAATTTGCTTGAAATTCTTTTCTCTCATAACTTGTCTAATTTGAGTTAATAATTGAGAGTAAGTTAAGTTTGGATTTTCATTTAAAACAGTAATAAATGCATATGACATAGCACCAGTAGCTTGATTATTAATTTTAGCATCAGCAGAAGTTTGATTATCTCTACAACCAGAGAATTGAATTACATCAGCATCATGCTTTCTTTTTTCTATTATAGCTTGATTATTTGTTTTGTTACCACTTAAATTTGAAAAATCAATTGATCCATCAAAAAGGCCAAGAAGGGAACTAGTAATCATAGCTTGATCACCTTGAATAAAACTACCAACAATATTGACAGCTTTTTTGAAGATTTCCTTACGAACATCATTTTCAATAACTTCAATGGATCCATCACATTGGTAGGTGTATGGAAGATCCATAACAGTACCAGAGTGACAGGAATCAAAAATGGCAGTTAATCTACAACCTTTTGGTAATGGTGTAACTAAATTTTCATAAATCTCATCATCAAGAATTTGACCCTTTGATTGAAAATCAAGTGGTATTATTGTTTCATCAAAGCCATCAGTTTCATCACCTTCTTTATCTGTAGCTGTACCACCATGACCAGAATAGTGGAAGAATAAGGAATCACCTGGTTGAGCGCCTTCAACAAGCCATTTCATAGCTTCAATAATATTATGATAAGTTGGTTTCATTATTGGATCATCTTGTTCATCAGTTAAATATAAGCAATTTTGGAAACCATATCTTCTGCACATTAATTCAGAAATATTTCTAACATCATTAATACATCCCTTAAGTTCAGCTGATGTACCTGTATAGTTAATACCAATGAAAAGAGCCTTTTTATTACCATCACAAGCAGATCTTACAAATTCATCACCATCGTTTTCATAGTAAAAATTATCAACATCTCTATTCCATAAATTTTCTTCTCTAATTTTCTCATCAACGGTTCGATTAAATTCTTGATTCTCACCATCCCAGGTATTAAAATTAATATCAAATCTCTTTCTATCACGCTTAACTTCTTGATTCATATTTTGCATAACACTGAATTGGTCTATTCCTTGTTGTAAGAAATCTTGAAATCCACCATTTTCAAAGCTTTGTTGAAAACTTTCAAAGCTTCGTTGAAAGAAATCTTGAATAGTCATTTTATTTATTATTAAAACTAACATGTAAAAATAAAAATATATACAATATTTATTTGCAAAAAATTAATTGTTAATATTTAAGTTATTATTATTATTATTATTATTAATAAATAACAATGTTTTTTAATTTATAAATTTGAAAAAGTATAATTATTTAAATTATCTTAATAATAATGTGTTATTTATTAGTTTAAATCATACATTCAATATTGAATAATTTCTAATGATTTTTAACATTTGCTAAATTAATAATTATTAAATATGTAATATTTTAATTCTTAATGGATGTTAGATTTAATTATATTATTATTATTATTATTATTATTATTATTATTATTATTATTATTATTATTATTATTATTATTATTATTATTATTATTATTATCTACTGTTATTGTCATTATAATTTTCATTATTATATTTATTATTACTATTATTTGTTGTTATTATTGGTATAATTTTAAATAATAAAGTATAAATAATAATATAAATAGGTATATATAAATATATAAATGACATTTATGTTGTATAATTTAAGACGACATTTAAATGTCTCTAAAGTATTTTGTTTATATGAATTGAAGAATTGAAGATTTTTATTATTCTTATAAACATTATTATTATTACTTATTTACCTTAGAATAATGTTTATTTCTTTCTCTTAATAGATAAAAATCACCCTTTTATTAATAAAAGTTGAGATAATAAACTTAAAAATACTTTTATAAGAAAAAAAAAAAAAATCGAGGACTTATCCTTTATTTATATATTAATTATTCTAATAAAGTTAAATTAATTATAAAAAATATATCATTTAATTATAAAAATTTAAGTTTGCTATGAATTATATCTTCCACTAATAAAATTTTATCTATTCATTATATTATCTTTTTGGTGAATCATACATATTATATGGATATACAGAAAAAAAATTTTAATAATTATAATAAAAGAATGAAAGGTTTTTATTATATTAAAAAATAATTAATATAAATAAAATCAAATTTCTTTTACAAATTATAAATCTAAAAAATCATAATATTAGATATGGAAAGCTATTTCACTAGTAATAAAGTCTAGTATAATAATAACGAGAATAATTATAGTAAATATGGAAAATTTAAATTAATGCAGTATACAATATATAGTAACGCAACTAAATAAATTAAATAAAACTTATTGAATCTTCATTTTTATATATTTAATACTACAATATAAAATTGAAATCCATATATTCCTTGAT
Organism: Piromyces finnis; assembly: GCA_002104945.1. NCBI lineage: Eukaryota > Fungi > Neocallimastigomycota > Neocallimastigomycetes > Neocallimastigales > Neocallimastigaceae > Piromyces > Piromyces finnis. The sequence goes on from MCFH01000035.1 coordinate 160,376, forward strand.
TATGTTCAACTCATTTATTTGTTCGCTGTTGATGTAGTTTATAATATATAAATTTTAAAATGTACCCATTTTTTTATTTTATATATATATGTATAGTATTATTAACACTTTCTATAAATGGGAAAAAAGAAAGAAAAAACTGACAAAAATAACATTAATTCAACATTTAAATTGACAAATCCTATTTATATAGAGCTATATGATTTTTTTTTTTACTTAATTTATATAAATAGAGAAAAAGAAATATAACAAAAAGAAAAAAGAGAATTAAAAAAAAAAAAAGCATCTACTAAATTGTGTTTTAATATTTTAATAATCACTATATCACTATGTTCATAAATTATACTTTTTTTTTTTTTTTAATTTTTTATTTTTTTATTTTTTTATTTTTTTTATTTTTTTTTTTACTACCTTTCTTTTTATTATTTATGAAACGCAAAGGTGTTTTTCATTTATATTTCACTAATGAAAAAGTATCATTAGTTATTTAAAAATTATAAAGTATAATACATTATAAATTTTATATACAATGTATAATTTTAACAATAATATGAAATGATTTTTGTAAGATCGACGTTGTTGTTTGTTCATTTTAATATTTTTAATATTTAAACATTATTTTATAAAATAAAGCTTTTTAAAAAAAATAAAATAAGAAAAAAAAAACTTATTTATTTGAATAATATATTTTATTAAATAGATAGTTTCTTCACTGATAAACTATCTTAAATTTTGAATATTTCATTCATGTTCATTGGGTGACTAGTAGAAAGTTGTGGAATTTGGGAGAATCTCTTTTCCTTCATAACTTGACGAATATTAGTTAATAATTGAGTATAAGTCAAATTTGGATTTTGATTTAATACAGTAATAAGAGCATAAGACATGGCACCAGTAGAGACGTTATTAATTTTAGCATCAGCAGAAGTTTGATCATCTCTACAACCTGAGAATTGAATAACATCAGCATCATGCTTTCTTTTATTAATGGCATTTTGATTAGCACTACTATTACCACTACTGTAACTGCCACCAGATAAACCACTTGCTAATTGAGCAAAGTTAATAGAACCATCGAATATACTAAGAAGAGAACTAGCAATCTTTGCTTGATCACCAGAAATAAGACTACCAACAATATTAATGGCCTTCTTGAAAACTTCCTTACGGACATCATTTTCAATAACTTCAACTTGACCATCACATTGATAGGTGTATGGAAGATCTAAAACGGTACCAGAGTGACAAGAATCGAAAATAGCTGTTAATCTACAACCTTGTGGTAATGGAGTAACTAAATTTTCATAAATGATATCATCAGTAATTTGACCAGCGGATTCATAATCAAGTGGAATAATAGTTTCATCATAGCCATCAACTTCATCACCATCTCCATCCTTAGCTGTACCACCATGACCAGAATAGTGGAAAAATAAGGAATCACCAGATTTGGCACCTTGAACAAGCCATTTCATTCCTTCAATAATATTATTATAAGTTGGTTTTTTTGAAGAATCTTGTTGTTCGTCTGTTAAATATAAACAGTTTTGGAAACCAAATCTTTGACAGACTAATTGAGAAACATTCTTAACATCATTAATACAACCCTTAAGTTCGGCTGAAGTGCCAGTGTAATTAATACCAATGAAAAGAGCCTTTTTATTACCATCCAAGGTAGATCTGACACTTCTATCACCACCTTTTTCTCTGTAGAATTTATCAAGATCAGTTTGCCATAATTTTTGTTCTCTAATTTTCTTATTAACTTCAACATGTAATTTTTGACTTTCATTTAAACCTTCATTATTATTCCATCTATTAATTTGAATATTATATCTACCACCTGGTCTTCCCATACCTGTACCTGGTCTTCCCATACCTTGACCTTGCATACCCATTCCTGGTCCTCCCATACCTGTACCTGGTCTTCCCATACCTTGACCTTGCATACCCATACCTGGTCCTCCCATACCTGGTCTTCCCATACCTTGACCTTGCATACCCATACCTGGTCCTCCCATGCCTGGTCTTCCCATGCCTTGACCTTGCATACCCATACCTGGTCCTCCCATACCTGGTCTTCCCATGCCTTGACCTTGCATACCCATTCCTGGTCCTCCCATGCCTGGTCTTCCCATGCCTTGACCTTGCATACCCATTCCTGGTCTGCCTTGGCCATTGTTTTCATCACCTCTTCTTCCTGAACCAAAGAACATTTTTATTTTCCTATTTTATGTCTATATAAAAATATTGTATAACTATTTGGTTATTAACTACTAAATTGTTAATAGAAAAATATTTAAATTTTTATATTCATAGATAATAAATTAATTCATATATATTATTCTATTAATATTAATTTTTCTTTTTCATTATATTTTTTATTTATTGAATATTGAATACACATTAACTTCATTTTTTAATTGTAACACTTTCAAAAGAACAATTCAAATATTATTATTTTTTTTCTCCTTTCTTAAAAAAATAATATATTAAATATTTATTTTGAACAGTAAGGTTAAATATATCAAAAGTTTGGTTTTATTTTTTTATTATTACTCTATTCTAACTATTTTATTATTCCTCTTATTTTCTTTAATAATTTTTGTACAAAAGATAAATATATCAATATTTTAATATTGACATTCACACAATTCACATTAATATTTTTTTTTCTTTGTTTTATGAATAATACTATTAATGTTTTTTTAATTTTTTATAATTTTTTTACCTTTTATATTAAGTACCTTTCTTTAAAGATAATAATATAATTTATTTATAAAAAAAAAAAAAAAAAAATATAGGAAATATATTCATTTTTATATAATTTTTTTTTAACAATCTTTCTTAACATAATACACACATCCATATTTTGTTTTTAATTTAATAAAGTTTAATTCTATATAAATTATAATAATTTCTTTTTTTTTTTTAATAATAATTAAAGTGTATTAATTATTTACTTTTTAAATTTTTATTTCAAAAGAAATATTATATATTATAGTATATTCATAATATGTGTATACCATATATTATATACTATACTATTATAAATTATCATAGTAGTACTGTTAATATATGATTTAATATATTGTTTGAATATATTATTAATGCATTTAAATTAAAATGTTGATTTATTTTTTGATTGAATTAGCCTTTTTCTTATATATATTCAATACTAAAATATTGCCTACCTCTTTTCAATAATAAATCATAGTATATAGTAGATTCAAATTATTTTACCTAAAAAAAACACATAAAAATATTAAATAAAAACAAATAGAGTAATAAAGGTTACACATATATAACTACAATATATTGTTTATATATAACCCTTACAATTAAGATATGTCATATACTGAAAAATAATTTATATTCAAATTTTTTAAAAAATTAATATTTTTTTTATGTTTGGAAGAAAGGCATGTTTTTGACTTTTAACCAATGATCATGCTAGGAGTTAAAGAGGTAAGTTAAAAATAAAAGAGCCTCTTTCTCTTTATATATAGTAACTAAATAAAGTTGCATTGAAATAAAGGGAAATTAAATAATAAACTAATAAAAAAAGACATGGAAAGTGGAAGATAAAAGTTGAAATTATATGATAATTTGTATCTATGGTTTTTTTATTTTTAAAGAAAAAGGTATATATATTTTTTATTTTTAATCTGTATATTATAAATTCATAACACTTTTTTAATATATAAATAATTAATCAATATTTTGAAATTTTCATCTATACTTTATTAGTAATATAAATATTTCAATTCCTAAAGATATTGGTTATTCTACTTGTCATCCTTTGAATAAATATTCCCTTTTATTTATAGAACATATAAATAAATAATAAAAAAATGAAAACTTTTTAATATAAATAAAAATATATTTATTTATTTGATTGTATCACAAACTTTAAATGGAAATATAAATTACTATTTTTTATATTAAAAATTTGTATTTTAAAATACGCTTATTAATGTAAAAATCCAAACTATTTATCATTTATAATAATTAAAAATAAAAATATACAAACATAAAAAAGAAAAGTGACATATAACTTTACTATTTTTGGCACCAACAAAAATTAAATGTTTTAATAAATCAATGTAGACTGTAAATTTAAAATATATAATTATTTTTAATATATATATATATTTCATTCCAATATAAAATATATAATTAAAACTATATTTTTATTACAATAAAAAATGAATGGAATCATTATTTTAGAGAAATAAAATAATATAAATAGTATCACTTAATAGCAAGATTTGGTAATTAATAATTTGAATAATAAATAAATAAAAATCATAAACTTTCAAAATAAAATATTTTAAATTAAACACTATGGACATTTTAAAGTATATATGATTTAGTTTTTTTAATCTTTTTTTTTTATTTATTATTTTATTTTTTATTTTTTTTTTTATTATATGTAGTTTTTTTTATGCTTTTCTTTATATTTAAAATTAGTTCAATATAAAAGAAAGGTGATGTTAAAATTATTCAATTCATTGAATTGTAATAATACAAAAGCTAATTAAATGAGGTTGTTGTTTTTTTTGTTTGTTTGTTTTTTTCTTAATGAATTTGTTATGTGTAGTAAAATAACTCTATTAAATAATGAAAAAAAGGTATTCTTATTGATTTTTGATTTTTGAAAAATAGTTATGAGTTTTTGTTTTGTTTCTTGTCAATAAATAAATAAAATAAAATGTATTATTTATGTTTTGAAAAGTATTTTTATTTTATCTTACAAAAAGAATTTTTCATTCATGTTCATTGGGTGACTAGTAGAAAGTTGTGGAATTTGGGAGAATTTCTTTTCCTTCATAATTTGACGAATACTGGTTAATAATTGAGTGTAAGAATAATCTCTATCTTGATTTAACAAGGTCACCATGGCATAAGACATAGCACCAGTAGATTCATTATTAATCTTAGCATCAGCAGAGGTTTGATTATCTCTACAACCTGAAAATTGAATAACATCAGCATCATGCTTTCTTCTCTTAATTGCATTTTGGTTTGCAGCACTACCTTGACTACTACCACTACTACCTAATTTGGAAAAATCAATGGAACCATCAAAAATACTAAGAAGAGAACTAGCAATCTTTGTTTGATCACCAGAAATAAGGCTACCAACAACATTAATGGCCTTCTTGAAAACTTCCTTACGGACATCATTTTCAATAACTTCAACTTGACCATCACATTGATAGGTGTATGGAAGATCTAAAACGGTACCAGAGTGACAAGAATCGAAAATAGCTGTTAATCTACAACCTTGTGGTAATGGAGTAACTAAATTTTCATAAATGACATCATCAATAATTTGACCAGCCTTTTGGTAATCAAGTGGTAAAATAGTTTCATCAAAACCATCAACTTCATCACCATCTTCATCCTTAGCTGTACCACCATGACCAGAGTAGTGGAAAAACAAGGAATCACCAGATTTGGCACCTTGAACAAGCCATTTCATTCCTTCAATAATATTATTATAAGTTGGTTTTTTGTCTGGATCTTGTTGTTCATCAGTCAAGTATAAACAATTTTGGAAACCATATTTTCTACAGAATAATTCAGATACATTTTTAACATCATTAATACAACCCTTTAATTCAGCCTGAGTTCCTTTATAGTTTATACCAATAAAAAGTGCTTTTTTGTTACCATTGCAAGCAGATCTGACACTCCTATCACCACCTTTTTCTCTGTAAAATTTATCGAGATCTCTTTGCCATAAATTTTGTTCTTTAATTTTTTGATTTACAGTATTATTAAAATCTTGATCTGTATTATTATTACTACTCCAATTATTAATGGAATATTTATATCTTCTACCTCCACCCATTCCTGGGCCTCCAAAACCACCACCCATACCTGGACCTCCAAAGCCGCCATTCATTCCTGGGCCTCCAAAACCACCACCCATACCTGGACCTCCGAAACCACCATTCATACCTGGACCCCCAAAGCCACCACCATATCCATTACCATAACCATCATTACCTCCCAAACCTCTCATACCTTGATCATTCATTCCCATTCCTGGTCCGCCTGGTCCACCAAAACCTCCTGGTCCACCTGGGCCTCCAAAACCTCCTGGGCCTCCAAAACCTCCTGGTCCACCTGGGCCTCCAAAACCTCTTGGACCTCCAAAACCTCCTGGTCCACCTGGGCCTCCAAAACCTCTTGGACCTCCAAAACCTCCTGGTCCTCCCATATACATTTTGATATATTAATTATCAATTATTATGATAAAAAAACTTTTTTTTTTAATTATTATATTAAATAAAAAAAAATTAATGAATATTTCAATTAAATTTATTATTTGGTATTTAAATTATTATTTTCATTTAATAAGTAATTTAATGAATCTATCATTATTGTAATTATTTTTATTTCTCCTTCTATGTTTTTAATATAATATTAACCTTTTGGTGTATTTTATGAGTTAGTTTGGTTTGTTATATTTTATCACTTTTTTGTGATTTATTATATTTTACTTTGAGTTACTTTTGAATTTTTTTTAAAAAAAAAAAAAATAAAAAAATGAAGATGATAATAACAAGGATAATAATAATAAATCTTATTTTCAAATTAATAAATTAATTTAATTCAAACATTTATAAAACATATATATAGTTGAGCATTACTTTAATTAAATAACTTTTTTATTACAATAATTGTAATTATTGTATACATTATTGAACTTTAAAATCATAAATTATTTATATTTTAAATAAAATAATAATCATAATAAATAAGAATAAGAATAAAAATATAAGTGTATTATGTTTAAATAGGCTATTAATAAAATAAACAAGAATAGATAAAATAAAAATAATTAAAAACCCAATACATCTATCTCATTGAATTTTTTGAAAATAAAGGATAAAAAAATAAAGTAAAATAAAAATTAATATAAATAAATTAATTTAATTTATTAATTTATTTTACCTTTCATTAAAAAATTTTTTTGGTATAATAAATTAATATATTTTAAAAATAATACTAAATGTTAGATGTAGCCACTGTCAAAAAAAAAAAAATAAAATCTGTTTTTTATTTACTGAATTATTTTTATTCTACCACGATTTTGATTTTTTTTTTTTTTTTTTTTAACAGCTATATATATTTTAAAATCCTTAGTAAAATTATAATTATAATACAAGTATTTATGTATTTGTGTATTTAAAAAAATAATTTTTGCTTTATCACTCAAAAAGCAATTTAAGAATCAACAAATTATTTAAAAAAAAAAATAGAGTTTTTTTTTTCTGTATACTATAGTTTTTGATTACTATTATAAACAATTAATAATCACTAACAATAATAATTAAGTAAATAAAATTATCTAAATATCCTATTAATTTTAAAATAGTATACTTTAAAAATTATATTTTATATTTAATAGCCTTTATTTGTTATAAAATTTTTTTATAAATAATTTAATTTTTTTTATGTGTTCGTATATTCGTCTTTTACATGGTATATTACAACATTAATATTTTAATAAGCATATAAAAGATAAATGCTTTACAATATATTATACGATTACAATGTTTGAAATTTATTTATTATAATACATGATTACTATTTTCAAATTACTTTCAATATTTTTTTGCATTAATTTAACAAAAATAGTAAAATGTTTTCAAACATGATATAATTTATATTATCATGATATTATTGTTTTTAAATATGCGTATTGCTTAGATAGTGAATTGAGCATTCATGTTCATTGGATGAGATGCAGAAAGTTGTGGGATTTGAGAGAATCTCTTTTCATTCATGATTTGTCTAATTTGAGTTAATAATTGTAAGTAAGTGATGTTTGGATTTTGATTTAAAACAGTAATTAAAGCGTAAGACATAGCACCAGTAGAAACGTTATTAATATTAGCATCAGCTGAGGTTTGATTATCTCTGCAACCAGAGAATTGAATTACATCAGCGTCGTGTTTTCTCTTTTCAATAATAGCTTGTTGTTGTTCTGGACTAGAGCTAGCAGTAAGAGAACCGTCAAAGATACTCATAAGAGCAGAAGCTATACCAGCGGTGTTACCAGTAATAAGACTACCTACAACACTAATGGCCTTCTTGAAAATTTCCTTACGAACATCATTTTCAATAACTTCAACTTGACCATCACATTGGTAAGTGTATGGGAGATCCATAACAGTACCAGAGTGACAGGAATCGAAAACAGCAGTTAATCTACAACCTTGTGGTAATGGTTTAACTAAGTTTTCGTAAATAACATCATCAACAATTTGACCAGTTTGTTGGTAGTCAAGTGGTAATATAGTTTCATCAAAACCATCAATTTCATCATTTTCAGAATCCTTAGCTGTACCACCGTGACCAGAGTAGTGGAAGAATAAAGAATCACCTGGCTTAGCATCTTGAACGAGCCATCTCATACCATTAATGATATTTTCATATGTTGGTTTCTTTGAAGAATCTTGTTGATCATCAGTTAAATATAAACAATTTTGGAAACCAAATCTTTGACAGACTAATTGAGAAACATTCTTTACATCATTAATACAACCTCTGAGTTCAGCTTGAGTACCAAAGTAGTTGATACCAACAAAAAGAGCCTTTTTGTTACCAGAACAATTAGAAGTAGTGAAGTTATTACCATCTCTACTGTTGTAAAATCCTTCAGTATCCTTGTTCCATAAGTTTTGGCTTTTAATTTGTTCATGAATACTCTTAGTAAATTCAGAAGCAGAGTTAGCAGTGTTAATTTTAACTCTGTATCTCTTGTTTTGACCAGCAATATTAGCGATGGTTTGTACACCATTAAAGATGTTGTTAAGAGTTTTGGAATCAACATGTTGAGATACTTGTTGAATACCTTGTTGGATACCTTGTTGGATACCGTTTTTAACAGTTTCGTTATTCTTTAATTTGTTTAAGAAATCCATGATATATTATTAAGCTATTTTATTTATATTTATAATAATATTATTTAATAGTATTAGTAAAAAATAATTTATTGAAATTAAATTTATACTTTATTATTTAACATATTTTTCTGAAATGAAGTGTTTTTTTTTTTTTTTTTAAATACTAATAATACTATATTATTTATATTATTTATCTATTATTTTTCAACAATAAATTAAATTTCATGCCTAATTGAATTTATATTATATTTTATTTTATTATTATTATTATTATTTTTTATTTTAATTTTTTATTTATTCATTGCTATTTTAACATATCCTATTGTTATTAATTATACACATTTATATTCATATAATTATTTTTCTTTCTTTTCTATAATATACTGTTATTTTTACCCTTTACTAAAATAAAAAGGAACTTTTTATATTGTTGTTAAAAAAATATTAAAGTAAGAGAAATTATCTTTCTTTTATATTATTTGATTTTTTATTTTTTATTAATAATAAATAATGATAGCATTTTTTTTTTTTTTGTTTATAATAAACTTTCTTAATTTGGTTAATTATTTTTTTATTATTAATATTGAAATTTTTTAGTTTATGTAAATAATGCTACTCCATTTCAATAATTAATATATATTAATAATATAATACATATTTAAAAGAAAGATATATTATTCTCAATTGTATATTAATTTTGTATGGCCATTCTTACAATATAAAATAGTTTAAAAAACATTTTATATTAATTTATATAAATAAACAACTATATATTATTATCATAAATAATTATATATATTTATATTTAATGAATATATTCCCAATATATTCATTAAATATATAAAATATTAATTTGAAAGACTCAAATATATAAATATATATTGGTTGTTCTATGGAGTTTAATTATTATACAAGTTTATTAATTATTATTTATGGCTTTTATTATATAATGGTTATGTAATAATAATATATGATAGAATTAATTTTAAAGCATTTGAAGTATTACAAATATATATATAAATTTTGAAAGATGACTATTTTTTGTTAAATAAATAATATTTTTCTCTCTTATTTATTGTATCAGCCATTTTTCAAAAATATACATATATATATATTATTATCCTTGAGCTAATTCAACTAAAATATAATATTCATACTTCTACATATTATCATTGTTATATGAATATTATTATTATTATTATTATTATTATTATTATTATTATTATTATTATTATTATTATTATTATTATTATTATTATTATTATTATTATTATTATTATTATTATTATTATTATTATTATTATTATTATTATTATTATTATTATTATTATTATTATTATTATTATTATTATTATTATTATTATTATTATTATTATTATTATTATTATTATTATTATTATTATTATTATTATTATTATTATTATTATTATTATTATTATTATTATTATTGTTATTATTATTATTATTATTATTATTATTATTATTATTATTATTAGTATTATTATTATTATTATTATTATTGCTTTTGTTGTTATTATTATTATTATTATTATTGCTTTTGTTGTTATTATTATTATTATTATTATTATTATTATTATTATTATTATTATTATTATTATTATTATTATTATTATTATTATTATTATTATTATTATTATTATTATTATTGCTTTTGTTGTTATTATTATTATTATTATTATTGCTTTTGTTGTTATTATTATTATTATTATTATTGCTTTTGTTGTTATTATTATTATTATTATTATTATTATTATTATTATTATTATTATTATTATTATTATTATTATTATTATTATTATTATTATTATTATTATTATTATTATTATTATTGCTTTTGTTGTTATTATTATTATTATTATTATTGCTTTTGTTGTTATTATTATTATTATTATTATTGCTTTTGTTGTTATTATTATTATTATTATTATTATTATTATTATTATTATTATTATTATTATTAGTAGTAGTAGTAGTAGTAGTAGTAGTAGTAGTAGTATCGTATTAAAAATGAAAGTAATTACATTATACTACAGGAAGTTTACCAAGCCATTTTTCACTAGAAACATTTAGAATAAAACGATAATATGTATAACAAACTATAAAATTTTAACAAAAAAAATGCAATTGAGGAATAGTTTAACACTATTATATAATTTACTAATATTTAAAACTAAAACATTAATAGCATATAGTTAAAGGCACTTATATTAATAGTATATTTATACAGTAAGCAATTTTGTAATATACATATATAAAAATATCAATGTTTATTGTATATAAAACAAAAATAGTATTTTATATAAAAAGTTTTGGCCTAAAAATATTATTAATAGCTTCACTGCAAAATTTTTTTTTATATTAATCAATTATTAATTATTTATTGATTATTTTTATTATAATAAAATACATTACAAATACATAATAATATTAAATTTGTGAATACTAATGAAACTTAGTTCTATTTAATTGTCTATCATTTTTAATTACATTAAAGAAAAGAAAGAAAAAATAAAAAAAGGGAAAATATAAAGCATTAAAGAAAAACTTATAAATACATAATAAAATGTTTTATTACATAATGAATTTTGAATTCATATTCATTGGATGGGAAGTAGAAAGTTGAGGAATTTGAGTGAATCCCTTAGTTTTCATAATACTTCTAATTTCTTTTAATAAATCAGCATAAGAATATTCACTGTTTTTGTTCATGGCTGTAATAAAAGCATATGACATCGCACCAGTAGATTGATTATTGATTTTTGCATCTGCAGATGTTTGATCATCTTTACAACCAGAAAATTGAATAACTTCAGCTAAATGCTTTCTTTTTTCAACAACTTGTTCATTAGTGACATTACTATCAGTAGCAGTAGCGCTAGTACTAATCATTCCTAAAATAGATGTAATAACATTGGAATTATTGCCAGAAACAACATCATTAACTAAATTAAAAGCTTGAGAGAAAATACTTTTACGAGTACTATTTGAAATAACTTCAATTTGACCATCACATTGGTAAGTATATGGTAAATCCATAACAGTACCAGAATGACAAGAATCGAAAATAGCTGTCAAACGACAACCTTCTGGTAAAGGTTCTACCAAATGTCTATATATAACATCATCCGTCATTTGACCAGAGTATTCATAATCAACAGGTAAAATAGTTTCATCAAAGCCATCAATTTCATCACTTTCGGAATCTGTTGAAGTACCTCCATGACCACTATAATGGAAAAATAAGGAATCACCTGATTTGGCTCCCCTTACAAGCCATTTCATTCCATTAACAATATTTTTATAAGTTGGTCTCATTATTGAATTTGGATTTTCATCCGTTAAATATAAGCAATTTTTAAAGCCAAAACGTTGACAAACCAATTCTGAAACATTTTTGACGTCATTAATACAACCATTTAACTCTGCTTTAGATTTAAAATAATTAATACCAATAAAAAGAGCTTTTTTATTACCAGTGCAAGTCGAAGTGACATAACTATCACCTTTCTCTTCTTCATAAAATTTATTATAATCACTTGTCCACAAGTTTTCCTCTTTTATCTTTTGATTAATAGCATCATTAGCAGATGAAGTTGATTCTTCATTAATTTTAATTTTATATCTTTTGTTATCAATTTTTTTTGGACACATTTTATTTATTATTTAATATTTTTTTTATTATTTAATATATTTATAAAAAAAAAATAATAGAAAGAAAGAAAAAACTGTATTTATATAATAAAAAATTATTATGGAATGTATCAATCATGATTAAAGTTATAATTTTACATTATTAACTTGGTTCACTTGGCAATTAATCCAATTATAAAAATCTTATTTGCTGTCATTTAATTAATGATGTTAAATTTATAAAAATTTTTCCTGGATACATTTAATTAAAATTATGAAAAATTTAAAAAAAAAAAAGTATCAATGCTAATAAAAATGAATATGTTGCAATATGAAAAATTAGCTTAAAATAGGTTAAAGTAGAAGATTATATTGTAAAAGATGATTATTTTAATATTATCAAAGGGTTATAATAACCCTTATGAGTAATAATTTAAATTAAAATTTAAAATAAAAAGAAAAAAAATGTCTCACTTTGTATAATAAATTTAAAAATGTTAAAATAACATTTATTAAGACATTCATTTATAACTATAAATAAAAATAAATATTTTTAAAATTTTATTATCACAATTTTATATGATGGTTATTTCCTATCTATTCATAAAAAAAAAAAGTTAATATATATATTTAACATATTTTATGTACTAATATCATAGCATTTTTAATTAGTTCATTTTATCTAATAATAACTCATTCAAATTAATAATAATTAATAAAGAAAAGAAAAAAAAATGAAACATAAAAAAATAAAGATTAAAAAAAAATTATACTTACTTGATAAAATGAACATAAAATAACAATATATAAATCTGATTTTATATTCACTATTTTATTAAAATATTAATAAAACATTTGAAAACTATATTTTTAAAATGTTAAAATATTAAAAGCCAGCCCCTTATTAAAAAAAATGATAATAATAAAATTTATAGTTTAAGTATTTTTGTAGATTAAGGTCAAAAAATTTTTTATTTTTCCAAAATGTTTATGAAAATATAAAGAAAATATATATATTATACTTGTAAAAAAATTAATGCGTATAGTTTTTCTTTTATTTTTATTTAAAATGTAAAATATTGCGTTTAATATTTACTAATTTATAACATATAATTTATATATTATTAAAAAAAAAAAAAAAAAATTCTCTGTTTATATTCATTTACTGTTAATAATTCATTTTTAATATTGTTTCAGTTTTGTATTATATTAAGTATTATAAATATAATTTATGATAGACATTATCTTTTATATTATTAATAATAAAATATATATTGTTTATAAATAATAGAAAATAGCTACTGAAAAATATTTTTAAAAAAAATGGTTCTATATAATATATTTTAGATATAAAAATTAAGGAATTAAGGAATAAAATCAATAATAAACTTGTTGAATTTAATTTTATATTATTACTCTTTATCCATATTAATATTTTTTGATTTATAAATATAATAGTGCAAATGCTAGGATCTAATGATATTGCTATTTATACTAAAAATATTATTAAAAAAATTACGTAAAAAACAAAGATTTTTATGTTGTTTACATTGAGAACTTTTCGTTCATGTTTAATGGACGACTAGTAGAAAGTTGTGGAATTTGAGTAAATTTCTTTTCAGCCATAATTTGCTTAATATTAGCTAACATTTCGGTATAGGTGTATTCCTTTTCTTCATTTAATAAAGTAATTATAGCTAAGGACATAGCACCAGTAGCAACATTACCAATTTTGGCATCAGCACTAGTTTGATTATCTCTACAACCTGAGAATTGAATAACATCAGCAAGATTTTGTCTTTGCTTAAGAACTTCTGGATCTACACCATTAGAAGCTGCTTTTCTAAGAGAACCATCGAAAATACTCTTAAGAGAATCAGCAATTCTATCTTTATTACCACTATTAATACTATCAATAACATTTGAAGTTTTCTTGAAAATTTCCTTACGGACATCATTTTCAATAACTTCGACCTTTCCTTGACATTGATAAGTGTATGGGAGATCCATAACAGTGCCAGAGTGACAAGAATCGAAAATAGCTGTTAATCTACAACCACGTGGTAATGGTGCAACTAAATTTTCGTAAATATCATCATCAAGAATTTGACCATTAGTGAGGTAATCACATGGTAAAATGGTTTCATCGAATCCATCAACTTCATCATTATCCTTATCTTTAGCAGTACCACCATGACCACTGTAATGGAAGAATAAAGAATCACCTGCTTTAGCATCCTTAGTAAGCCATTTCATTCCATTAATAATGTTTTGATAAGTTGGCTTCTTTCTTTCATCAGATTGATCATCAGTTAAAATTATAGCTTGAGTGATACCAAATTTCTTAGCAACTAATTGAGAGATATTCTTAACATCGTTAATACAACCATTAAGTGGACTTTTTCCTCCGATATAATTAATACCGATGTAAAGAGCCTTCTTATTACCACTACAATCAGATCTTGTAAATTTATCTCCTTCTCTTTCATTGTAGAATTTTTCAACATCATTATTCCAAACTTCTTGACTCTTAATTTGGTTATGAATGTGATTAGTTAATTTTGAAGTACTATTATCAGTGTTAACTTTAATCTTATATCTCTTAGTTTCTTTGATAACTTGACCATTGACAATTTTTGTTGTGGTTTTAATAACCTCCTTATATGGAGCTTCGGTAGTAATAGTAGACATTTTCTGTATTATTAAATTTTTATTGAATAAGCATATAATATTTATAAACAAAAAATATAATATTATTACTATGAAATAGCAATTAAATAAATTCTTATATACTCAATATTACAATTAATTAATTAATTATAATTAAAATCTAAAGTGATAAAAGTAACATTTATAAAAACATTTTTATTTATTTATAAATCAAATGAAAAATTTAATTAATTTTTTCAATTATTTATTTATATTAATTGTATATTTTTTATAAATAAATTACTATTTTTATTCCTTCTTTATTGGTTTTATTAAGTATCCGAAATATTTTGTTATTAGGATTAAAATTTTACCAATTAAATTATAATACTTTTCATTATATATAGTTACAAAATATGAGTGTTGAATTATTAATAGCTTATGTTATTAAATTATTTTAAGATTATTATTTGCCTCATTCATTTAACATTTACTAATGCTATTTTAAAATTAAATTTTATTTAACTATGTGGAATTCTTTAAAAATTTCAGTGAATTTTTGTTGTTTTATTATCAATTTTATTATATATTATCAATTACCTATTATATAAATTTGTTTAAAAAATTATAAATATAATATAATTTTTATATATATATTTTATTATTAAATATGTCTTTTGTATAAAAGATTTACTTTTTTTTATTTTTATTTATTTTATTTTTTTTAATAAGTTATATTTGTTATTTTTTTTTTTTTTTTTTTTTTTTTTACTATTGGTACTAGCATTGAAAAAGCATAATTCCCAAATAATTGAGGATTATATAATATATTATTAAATGAAAAAAATATATTCTGATTTTTCGGTTATATTAAAATATAAAAAAACTTTATTTATTAAAATTATATTTTTAATATGAAATTAATTAAATATTATAAATATGAGTTATATATTAGTTTAATTAAATATATATTACAATATATTTAAATGTTTAATATCAATTGAAAAAGCATTAGTAATATATTATTAATATATTATTTCTTGAGAAATTAATATTAAAAAATGTAGTATAAATGTATTTTGTTTTATACCTAAATATTGTAATGTATATAAAGATAAAAATAAAAGTGTTTAAAAAGAATTACTAATCTTTCCCTTCTTATTACAAACTATAAACTATGAGAAATGCTTAATACGAAAATATTAAAAATAATTATAATGAAATTAATTTAATATTTATATTAGTAAAAAATGATAAACTGTTATTTAATATTCATAATTATATATGATATTTATCGATAATTCCAATATTATGTAATAACCAAAAACGGGCATTAAAAATATAACAAAAAATATTGTACAGCATTGCCAAAACTAATGATTTATTATTCAATAATATAATAAGAAATTAAGAAGTATATTCTTATTTACTTATATTATAATTTAAAAAAAGAGAGAGAGAGAGAAGAAAACTATATATTATCTATAAAATAATTTTATTCTATGGATAGAAACATTAAACAAAAACATTTAAAATATTTATATTTTTAAAATGTTATTTAAATTAAAAAAGAAACTTACTCAAAGTTTTTTCCTTATCCTTGTTTCATTACATTTTTAAAAAAAATAAATCTTAATAAAAATATATTTTTTTTCTTTTTTTGGTAAAATTACACAGAAATTAACGCCACTTCTAAAAATGGAAAAGTTGACATTTGAATTGGTGATATTATTTTTATATATTATAATATATTCCAAAGTAATAAAATAGTACATATTAGTACTACAATTTTTTTCTGTATATATAATAAAAATTCCTCCACATTATAATGTGAAAAGTAATGAAGCCTTTTCTTTCATTTTTCTTTCATAGATATAGAAAAGTTTGTAAAGTATGATTCATATCAATATCTTCTATTATGTAGAAGAATAATTTAAAAAATTTTATTATATACTATACTCTAAAAGTAAATGAAGATTACTTAATTGTATCTCTACTAAAAATATTAAATATTTATATAAATAAAACAATAAAAAAAAAATTAACAATCTATTTAATATAATAGTTTTTTACATAATTAAAAATTTAAAATTAAATCCTTAATCTTTATCATATGTAAAATAAATAATAATAGGTTCTTAGTTTTATAAATTATAGCTATTATTAAATTTCGTACAACTAACATGAATTTTTGATAAGTTGTTTTCGTTTTTGTCGTTTTTACTATTATTTATAAAGGAGTAATAAAATATGTATACTTTACTAAAATAATGTAAAAAAAAAAATAACGATTTTCATAATCTAAATAATTTTGATAATCTTTTACTAAAATTTATTAAAAAAAAACTAAATAATGTTTTTTTATTAACTTGCTATTTATTCTTAACAAATGGTTTAAATTAATGGGTTTATATATATACAAATATAACAAAAATCAAATAATAACTTATTTAAATAATTCAAATACATTCTCTTCAAAGTATTAAATAATTTTTATTTGCATTTCATGAAAAAATTTCATGTAATAAAAATATTAAAATATTTAATCACAAAATCATTATTTCTCCTAACCCTAAATCATAAATATTATATTAATTATTTAATAGTAAATAATTAAATAGCTATTATACTTCTAAAAAACAACTTAATAATACCTCAAAGAAATATTTTTATATTTGTTCATTAACTATTATATTACTTTTAACATTTTTTAAATAATAAAAAAAAATATTAATATCTAAATATTTAAATGTTCCAATTTATTAATGTAATATTTTCATATATTAATGTTTTTAAGCTAATCACTTGATTTCTTATTATTTTGATATAATGTATACAAATTTACTATAAAAGCTTATTAAAATACGTAATAATATACGTATACAGGTTTTTAATATTAAAAATACATCATGTGATTAATAATAGACTGATTGGATAGAATGATCAAATTTTTTAAGATATAATTAATTCGTTTTAAAAAAAATAAATAATAGTTTAAAAAATATATATTGGCTGTATATTGAAATATATTGTAAATATGCATTTATAAATATAATTTTTTTTTTTAACAAATAACAAAAATTAAAAAATAAAAGAATTTTTTTTTTTTTCTTCAATAGATTTTAAATTTAAAAACACAATTTGAAATGTAATGTTAAAATATATAATTATTTAAATAATATTAAGCTTAAACTTAAAATTTTATCTATAATATTATATTTGTTTTTTTTTTTTTTTAAAGAAAAAAACTAATTATCATTAAGTATAATCAGAATGTGATATTAACTATATTTTTATAAATATATATATATATGGAACTTATTAATAATATATACATACAAATCAATATTAAATACCATACTAATGTAAAATATAAACAGTAAATTATAAAAAAAATGTCTTTCCGTGGACGTGGAGGAAATAGAGGTCGTGGCCGTGGTGGTTTCAATGCCCCACAAGGTCCACCAGATACTGTTGTTGGTAATTATTAGACTTTAATCTTTTTTTCAGTAACAAAAAAAACGAATAAAAGAATATAAGGAACAATGTATAATTAAAGAAATGTTTGTAGTCACCAAAATCTTTTCAGAAATTAAACAATTATAATAATATTTAGTAAAAGTTTCAAAAAAAAAGTTTGATTTTGATTTATATATATCAAAATTAGGATCATTATGCACTATTATAACATTAATTATAATTATATATATTAGGAGATATTTTTAAATGCTCTTAGAATTTTATGTATTAATACAGAGTAATAATTAATTATAGTAGTAGTAGTAATATATATGATTTGTTTAAAATATATATTAATTTATTATAAATTTAAATCTTAAAATATTGAAAAAAAAGATTTATAAGTAATATATATAAAATATATAGATTATTTATATTTAATAAAGTAGAAAATAGTAATTAGTAGTTTACTTTTTAAAATTATTTTCATAAAGCCAAACATTTCTTTTTATTATATACATTTATTCATATATTTAAGATTTATAAATTATTATTAGTTTTTAATATATTAATTATATATTCTAATGATCAATAATATAGCTATGGGTGAATTTATGCATGAATGTCACGGTGAAATGGTAAAAATCTTATATAAAAATAACTTAAATATAATGTAAAAGATAAATATCAAATACTAATTATTTTTATGAATACTTGTTTTTGTTAAAATAAATAGGTTTGTAAGTCAATTAACACTAAGATTCCATATTTCAATGCTCCAATCTACCTTGAAAACAAAACTCAAATTGGTAAAGTTGAAGAAATCCTTGGTCCTTTCACTGAAGTTGTAAGTGATATAATTATTCTTTTTGAGTATTATATAAGATATCTTATATAGTTAATATGACATAAATAGTATTATTAACAATTTATAATATTAATTTAAAATAAAATTACTGTAAATTAAATAGTATTTCACTGTTAAACTTCAAGATGGTGTTGTTGCCTCCTCTTTCAAAGAAAAGGATAAGGTTTACATATCCCCAGATAAGCTTTTACCATTAGAAAGATTCCTTCCAAAGCCAAAGGCTGTTGGTAAAAGTAAGTAAAATAAGATTTACAAATTAAATGTAAAATTGATGTATTATTTAAATTAATATCGGTATTATTTATTAATTATTTTAATAATTATAAAGTTGAAAAGCCATTAAACAGACAAGGTATGCTTGGTAACAAACGTGGAGGTCGCGGTGGCGCTAGAGGCGGTCGCGGTGGTGCCAGAGGCGGCTTCGGTGGCCGTGGTGGTGCCAGAGGCGGTTTCGGTGGCCGTGGTGGTGCTAGAGGTGGCTTTGGTGGCCGTGGTGGTGCCAGAGGCGGTTTCGGTGGCCGTGGTGGTTCTAGAGGCGGTTTCGGAAGAAAGTAAATTGTTTAAAGGAGAAAAAAATATTTTCAATTTCAATAATATTAAATATTTTATTCATTTAAAACTACTTCAAATCGTCATTTCCCAATTTACTTTTTTTAGATAAAGAAATGAAGAAAGTATTTAATCATTACACAATATATGAACAAAAAAAAATTAAAGTGAAAAGACAGGAAAAAAGAAAAAGGAAATTTTTTATATTTATAATATTTATTTAAAATTTTATTTATTTTTATTTATAATATTTATATTATAAGTATCTTTTTTTTTTTTTTACTTTTTTTCCTTATTTTTTTCAATTAGAATTTTAATTTTTCCTTTCTTTCAATTTTTTATTTATTAAAATTACTTTTATAATTTACCTCTAAATAATTTAAATTTTAATTTATACAACCCTTATAAAATACACTTTTAGTTTTTTTATATATAAATTATATTTACATACATATATAAATAAATAATAATTTTTAATTCATTTTCTTTTTTTAATTATTATCATGTTAAAATATAAAATCTTTTAAAAATATATTATTAAATAAAAAATTTAAAAAAAAAAAAGTTGATTAATTATTTTATAAAAATTTTTATTTTTATTTTGTTTATAACATTTATATTTTAATTTTTTTTTTTTATTATTATTATTATTATTATTATTATTATTATTCTTAAAGATTTAAATATATGATGATAAATTCTATTATTTTATTTTATTTTATTTTATTTTTAATAATATATTATATAATAATTATGATTTATTTCATAACCTTTTTATGAAAATAATATATATTAAATAGTTTATATAAAGGGGAAAAATATATTAAATAATTATATATAACATGTATAACATTTGTTTTTCTTTTAGGATTTTTACCAAATTTCTTTTTTAATATAACTTTGCTTCATTTTACTTTTAAAGTTTGTACCAGAGTATAACTTAAGCAATGTAATTCTTTGGCTCACCTAAAAGACCGATAAGCTTCTTAGCAATATCCTTAAATATTTTAGAGTAACTACTATCTGGTTGAGAATAAACAAATGGTTTACCATTATCATCATTAATAGTGCTATTTAATGGTAATTCTCCAAGGAAATCAAGACTCATATCCTTGCACATTCTTTTAACACTATCGTTATTACCGAAAATGTAATTCTTCTTACCACAATCTGGGCATTCAAAGTAACTCATATTTTGAATAAGACCAAAGATCTATTATTATAATACATAAATTTATAAATCATCATTATTAAATATATTTACTTTTATTATAAAAATTTATATAATTAAACTTACTGGAATTTTCATTTCTTTAAGCATACTAGTACCCTTTCTAACATCAGCTACAGCAACATCTTGTGGAGTAGAAACAACAACAGAACCTTTTATATAATTATAATAATTATTATTTATAACATAACATGTTAAATGGATACTTTATTTTTTTTTTAATAAACATAAATTAAATTTATATTTACCTGAAACTGGAAGTTCTTGTGAAAGTGTAATATGAACATCACCAGTACCTGGTGGACAGTCAACAACAAGAATATCTAAGCCACTCCAGTTAACTTTACGAATTAATTCCTTTATAGTATCACAGATTAAAACACCACGCCATACAACAGCAGCATTTTCATCATCTAATAATAAACCCATAGACATACACTTTAAACCATATTTTTCCTTTGGTATAATCATAGTTTCTATTATTAATAAAATATATATAAATATATATATTAATAAAAGACTTAAAAAAAGAAAAAACATTATCATTAATGATTTATAACGAAAGAGCTTCATTTACCATTTTCATTTAAATGTAATTCATTATCTAAGGCTAAGAGCTTTGGAATAGATGGGCCGTTAATATCAGCATCCAAAATACCTAAAATTAATGACCATCATATGTTATAACTATTAGTTCAAATACTTAATTATATAAAAAATATTTATTAAATATATTTATATACTTACCAACTTTTTTACCACAAGCTTGGAAGGCAAGAGCAAGATTAACTAATTATAAATTTAGCAATAAATTATTATTCAAATACATAAATATAAATTAATGAATATCTATTATTCATTATAATAGTATAGTATTAAATATTATAAATAATAATTACCAGCAACTGTACTCTTTCCAACACCACCTTTTTTTTTTTATTTAATTTTTATTTTGTTAAATATTAATATAAAAAATTAATTGTTAAAACATATAAAAATATTTATTCTTTTTTACCTTTTCCTGAAGTAACACAAAGAATATGTTTAACACCTGGAATTGGTTTTTTAACAATTCTCTTCTTTCTTTGTCTCTTTTTTTGTTGATCTACAGCACAACTTTCATGAAAACGTTGAAAAGTTAAATTAAAAGAATTTTGTGGCTATTATTATAAAAAATAATTTTTCAAATAAATACAATAAAAATAAAATTAGAATTAATAATACTACAGAATATTCTTTTAATTATTTTTATAATTGTTATGTATTTATAATGTTTTAACTGGCAATTAATAATTAAATATCATTATAAATTATAAATACAATTCTATAAAATATAAATGATAAATATTATGTTGATTAATTTTAATTTCTGACTTTTTTTTCGTTTCTATCAAATTTGATTTATACTTTATAGTTATTTTACTTAAAATATTTACAATTTTTAATTTTGGAGTGTTTATTGATAACTTATTCAAAGAAATAGCAGGTAATGAAGAACTGGCAACGGAACTTAAAGAATTTAAAGCTACTCTTGATAAAGTAGTCTTCATAAATGTATTTGAAGTAGATTGAAATCCTCTTAACATTTTGAATTATGTTATACTAAATTAGATTTCTATAGAATGATATTAATTTCGAAAAGAAATGATAATATATGTTAAATATCTAATATAATTATTAAATACTGAAAATTATTGTATATTTTATTTTAATATTCAGTTTCCTACCTTTAAATTATTCTAATCTTTGAAATGTACTTTAATATATAAATAACAAAAACTAATTTAATGCCAAAAAAAAAAAAATAAAAATTTAAATCAATTAATTAAATAATATATTATTAAGTACATTATAATATATGGATGTAATTTAGATATGGTTTTTCCTAACCAATAATTAACAAAATATTATTTTTAAAAGGTATTAAACATAAACAATTTTATAAAAAAAGTGTGGAGATTTGATTTTTTACAGTAATAGAAAAATTCAAAGCATCATATTTTTTTTACTGAATTTTTCAATTCTTTAATTTAAATATTACTTTTTTTTAAAAAAAAAAATTTATATAATAATAATAATAATGATAATAACAATATAATAACGTTAAAATTAAATGTTATAATCATTTAAAAGATAATATTTCTAATTATTAATTAACATTTAACATTAATATTATATTTTTTTGTAATTTGTAATTTTATATTCAATTTTTAGTAAAAAATTATATAATCTAACCTATAAATAAATAAAAGGTTAGGGTTTCGATTGAAATTAATAAATGGTATTATTTTTTTACGACTTTGAATATTTATATTTTTTATAAAAAAAAAGGAAATTCTATACATTTTTTATTTTATTTTATTTTATTATGATACCCAAGTTTAATAGATATAATATTACCGAAAAAAATAAATAAAATAATGTTTATTTCTTTTTATATAAGTTGTTCAATATAATATATTTTTTAACTATATTTTATTAATTATATTTCTTATAATATCGAAAACTATTTATTTTTATTTGTAATAAATCCTTTTTATTTTATTTTATTTTTTAATTTACAATTTTTTTATTTATTTATTTAAAAGAAATTAATTATTTTTAAATTTTAACTGTGAGGCAGGACGAGTATCAACATCATTAGCGTAAACTGCCATTTGCCAATCTTTTTCAGTTAGAAGACTGTTAGTTTCCGAATCAATCCAAAATACACCAGAACCACAGTATTCTTGTTTAAGTTTCTTATAATTCTTACTATTATAGAAATTTTTCATTGTTTGAGAAAGTGGATACATCATATCTAAGCCTTTCCATCTTACTGTTGCATAAGGTCTACCATTCTTTTTAGGAAGTTGATATACTATTTTCTTATTTTTAATAGGATGTGGGGCCTCATTTTCATCTTCAGAATCGAAATCTGATTTAAAAGATCGTACATCATCATTATCCTCAAATGACTTGGCGATATCTGATTCTTGAATTGAAGTTGGATCTTGACTACACTGATTATTCTTTATTGGGATCGGTACACCATTTTCAAATTCAACGCGTAATGGTTTTTTTTTATTTTTATTTTCACCTTCCGTTTTTTCATCTTTATTTTCATCTTCTTCATTTCCTGAATCTTCCGTTGTTACACTTTCATCTTCTTCATCTTTACTTATTATTTCTACATATTCAAACGTTACCCAAGCTTTAACTAAACCACGTAAAAGTCCATGTGCTACATAGCCTAAACCCTTTTCTTTGATCCATGGTAATAAATCTCTATACATAGTTTCATAAATGCCTTCAAAGATAGGATTAACAAAATGATAATTTTCTTTTTGATAAAATACTGCATTATGAAAATATAATGGTACATTTAATATACCATCTTTTTTGTCATCCATTGATATTCTAAATAATACTTTATCAATAATACGTCCAATCCCCAAACTTGGATAATTTTGTCCTGGCAAAAGAAGAAAAGGATCAATACAAGTATTTTGATTTTTATCATTGTCTTTTGTTATGTTATTATTTACATTATTTAATTCATTATTATTGGAATTTATTGTTGAAGAATTATTAATTATATTTGAATCCATTTTACTTTTGGTATTATTATCAGAATTAGTATTTAAAATTTCGGATTCATTATTATTATTGTTATTGATTATAGAGGGAGACGGTGTATTCATTAATATACGCTCATGCTTTATATTGGTATGATAGTTGAATGGACTTACGGTAGGATTCTGCATTCTAGTCCATTCTACAACAATGAAATCAATATGCTCTAATTTAAGGAATGTACTTTTGAGAAGTGGTGCAGCATTTACTAATAAATAGTTATCATGACTATGATAAATTTCAGGGATGGTATCTTCAGTTTGAGGTGCATATTGTGAAGTATGAGTTCTACGTTTAGTTTCGACGCGATGATCTGTGTATGCTACATCAGCAATACCACGAACTTGATGAATATTTTGTACTCTTCTAAACCACATTTCAGCTAATAGATGTGATTCATTTTTTGGTGAAATATCTTTTTGGCCCATCCAAAGATAAAATTTATGTATATACCAATCTGAAGTATCCAATTCAAAGTAATATTCTTTTATACCCTGCATTTCTAAACATTTACCAATCTTGAAATCATCCATATATCGAATAATAGTATCCAATGAATAAATACCTAATAAAAGTTGTTGCTTTTTTTTAGAATTAAAACTTTCATCATTTAAATCATCAAGCATATTATCAAATTTAAATAATGATTCTCCTTTTGAGGTAGGATTCGTTGAACCATTTACTGTTGCTGGAGGGAGAAGTGACTCTCCTTTTGATTTCGTTTGATCCATTTTAAATTTAATTACACAAAAAAAATATAATATAAAATATTTGTTTTGTGATTCAATTAACTAAATAACTATATTAAAATTTATAATAATAAAAAATAATAATAGGTTAAAGAATATGTAAATAATTTTCACATATATATATTTATTTAGTAAATTGAATTGTTTTTATTATATATAAAATAAAACATTTACACATTTATATCATATATAATTTCAATTATTATTTTTTTTAATTCAGTTTATTTTAAATAAAATTGTAAAATTTTGTATTATGGTGAATTAATTATGAAAATTTTAGTAAAATAGAGGATAATGAATTTTATATAGTAACATTAACGAATTAATGTTTTTTTTTTTTTAACTATGATTTCTAGTATTTGAAGAAAATAACTACTTATGATAATTATTAATTTAAAATTTATTTTTGGAGTTATATATTATGTATAGTTTTTCGAGTATTTATATATATATTTTAAGAAGTTAATGATATTATTAATTATTAGTTATTCATTATTATTGTTATATTTTTTTCATACTGTTAAAAATTAATTAACCATTTTTATAATATTATTATAATTATAAATTTTGAATATTATTATTTGAAATGGTAATATATTTCATCTTAAGATTTTACTTTTTTTATTCATTTAATTGATATAAAAGAATCTTAATACTACCATAAATACTATAAATTATTATTATAGTGTTCTTATAAAGAATTACTAAATTCATTAATACATTTTCAATATATATAAAATAATAAAAATATTTCTATACCTTATTTAAGAAATTTCTTTTTTCTTCTATAGCAATATTACTTATTACTTATTATTTTATTATAAACTCATATTATAATTCTTCAATTTTCCTTATAATAGTATATATTTTATATTAACATTATTTTTTTTTTTCTTTTATCTTTTTTTTTTTTTTTAAAAAAAAAGTTTTAATTTCTTTTTTAAAAAACAAAAATATATTTTCGAATTTATTAATAAAGATTAAATAAAATTTGTGAAAATAAAAGTATTAATAAATATACTCTTAAAAACTTTTACCTTTTTATTATCCAAATATAAAGTTATATTAAAATAATAATTATAACAACAATAACAATATATATAAAAAAGATAAAAAGAAAAATATAGAAATTATTGTTAAGTTTTTATTAAAAGATGTATGTATTTTTTTAATAGTATTTAAAGTTTATTAAAAATATTAAAGTTTTAAATTTAATATTGTATAAAACAAAAAACAAAAACAAAAAATAAAAAAAATATTGAATTAAATCTGTAGTTATTATGATAGACAGTAAATGAAATAAGAAATTAATAATTAGAGGATAAGAATTGAAATTCTATATTATAATATCTATTTAATATATATATATATATTTTTTTTTTCCTTTATTATTTAAATAGAAATTTTAAATTAAATTCAATAAATGATTATTATATAGGATTAGACAATCAATAAACTTAGATATGTTTATAAGTATTAAAAATATCAGAGCAAACTATTAATAACCTTCCTTTCTATTGAATTGAAACCACTTTATTTATTCTATAAAATAATAAGTTTAATATGAAATATAAAATAAAGATTATGAAACAGTATTAATTTTTTTTTACAAAAATATACATTATATAAAAATATTCATATATATATATAAACAAAGAAAAGGTATAATATTTATTGGGAGAAATAAAAAAAAAAATCAAAGTAAACTATGTATGAGTAAATATATTAAATTATATATATTATGTAAAACATAATACATTTTATAGTGAAAAGCTTGAAATGTTTAATACTATTTTTTAAAGGAATACTAATAAGAATTCTAATAATGATTTTTTTGTTATATAAAAAGAAAAAGAAAATTTTGATTTGATTTATACTTAAAAAATAATTGTTTTATCAAAACCAATCTTTTCATAATTATTAAAATTAACGATTATTAATCAATATTAAATATATATATTATTAATATTATTATAGTAAAATAATATAATGATTTTAAAAAGTAATGAATTTTTTTTATATATAAATATATGAATGATAAAATTATATAAACTCGAAAAAATAAATTCTAATAAAAAAGAAATACAAATTAATATTAATGACAAATTTAATTAATTTTAAAATCCAAACTTTATTTATAATTAATTAATAAATAGGTAACTCATAAACTTTAGGAATAAAAAGTCAATATTAAGTAGTAGTTCATTTGTTATATAAACAATTTATAATTAATTCTTTTAATCACTACTAAGAATTGCTGCTTCTATTAATGAAATATAAATAGTTAGTGTATATTTGTATATTTGAATATTTCTAATTCTTTAAAATTCAATATGTAATATATGTAATATGGTGTATTTGTAAGAATTTATATTTTAATATTTACCAAAATTTTTATATATTATTTAATATAAATTAAATTCCATAAAATTCTTAAAAATATGAAACAATAATAAAATGTCAAAAAAATTTATTTTTTTAAAAAAATCATATGTCAGAGAAAAAAAAATAAATTAAAAAAAAAAGAGAAAATTAAATTGGTAGTCTTGTCTATTAAAACATTTTTAATGTAAAAGACGAAATAACAAGGTCTTAAATACAACTAATGAACTAATGAATAAATTAATAAATATTTTTTAAATTGAAAAAAGTGACTATTATATTTATTTTATAACTAAAAATTAGGAAATATTAAAATAGTAATATGTATATTTGTAGGCCGAATTAGATTGTCTTTTACCATTTTTATATTATCTAAAATTTTTTACTATTATTCTTGATTTTAATATATATAAAAACTTTACTTTTTATAGAGATGGGATTATAATTTAATTTAAAAATTTTCTTTATAATAATTTATTAATATAATATTGTATTATTCCTTATTACTCTTGTGATTATTTATCATAAGAAACTATTAAATAAATTAGCTTTAGAATTATACTACTTCTGTTATAATAGAATAGTTTTTTATAAAATAAAAAAAAAAAAAATAGATAACATACATACGTACATATATACATACATACATACATACATTATTATATATTTACTGCATAGATATACACATTAAATATAAATATAAATATAATAAATAATGAAATAATTAACTGTATTATATACAAATTATTATGACTAAACATAAATAAAACTGTAATGGAGTTGATATATATAATGAATTGATATATTAATATATGTTACATATATTAAATAAATAGGCTAAATAGGTTTCTTTTTTTTTTTTTTTTTTTTTTTTAAAAAAAAATTAAATTTTCAATCTGAAACCAGATGAAGCTTGCGATTGATAACCAAATAAAGATGATTCAACCTCTTCTGAACCATCATTATATTGTCCTTTAGGTGCTGAAGGCGATAGATAAACTTTTCTCCTATAATATATTGTAATAATAAAATTAATATTGATAATCTTATATATTTATATGAATTAAAATTTTCTTTTTCTTTTTTTAAATAAAAATAACAACACTAACTTCTCTCCATTAGCTTTACTTGGAAATGTTGGGAACATACTTGGATCTTTCGGTAATGGACTTTCTTTAAAGTATGGATGCTTTAAAGCTTCCTCAGCTGTTATACGCTTTTCTGGATCATATGTTAGTAGTTTCGACATTAAATCTAATCCATTTTCAGAGAGAAAGGGAAATCGACTTCTTATATTATTATATCTATATTTTTAATTAAAAAAAAAAAGTTATTTAGTTTTATTAAATTATGTCAAGTATAAATTATTATATTAATTATTAATATAAAATTTTAATTACTTGTAATTTCCAAAAGTAAATGATTTTGTACTCATTAATTTTTCATATCCTGGCCATATTTTTTCATTTGGAGTACCTAATAATTTAAATATCTACATTATTTTAAATTAATATTTTTTCTTCTTCTTTATTTTACTTTATTATTATTATTATTATTATTATCATTATTATTATTTTTTTTTTAAATTTATTCTTTTTCTTTCTTTTAAGATAAAAATTTTCAAACTTACCTTATTAATTTGCTCAATTTCAGTTGTTCCTGGGAATAATGGTGCTTTATTTACTAATTCTGCAAAAATACATCCTATGGACCACAAATCGATAGCTTTTGTATAATTTTTTTCCCCTAATAATAATTCAGGAGCTCTAAAAATAATAAAAACATAAAATAAAATAGCAATAAATTTTAATTATAAAGAATTATATTTTGTATTTTATACCTCATGATTTAACAAAACAAGATAAAAGATTTAAAAAATTTATAATATTATTAATTACCTATACCATAATGTTACAACTAATGGCGTTAATTTATTCATTGAGCTTCCAAATCTTCTAGCAAGACCAAAATCAGCTAATTTTATTTGACCTTTATTATTCATTAAAATATTTGAAGTCTTCAAATCTCGATGGATAATCCAATAATTGTGTAATAATGCAACAGCTGATAGAAGTTGTAGCATTATTGTTTTTATTTCCGATTGAAGAAAAGGATCTTCCATTTCTTCCATTAAACTTTTAAGATCATGTTCGACAAATTCCATAGCAATAAATACTCTTTTTTTATAATAATTATGATTAATAAATATTTACTACTACTACTACTATTAATAAAAATAAAAATAATACTAATAAACTTACTTATTTATATCACTTCCAATTGCAATTTCTTTAACATCAACAATATTTGGATGCTTTGCCATTAATAACATTTGAATTTCTCTTAATGATGTTGTTGGAAAACCAAATTTTTCTTTATCTAATTTTAATTTTTTCAATGCTATAATTTCACCTGTTTCTTTATCTCTTGCACGATATACAACACCATATGCACCTTCTTCAATTCTATTTAATTTTTCATAATTATCGACACTTCTACAAGATATTAATGCTGGTGCAGTTGGGTAAGGTGGTGTTGTGATATAATTATTTGTGTTATTTTCTTCTATAGGTAAATCTTGTTCATTAATTGAAGTTATACTACCAACTGGTGAAGAAGATCTTGATCTTCCCATTATTTGATATTCATCAACACTATTTTTATATGTTTTGTGAAGTGGTGTATTATTACCATGTTTGGTACTATATATTGAATCTATGCTGTCTTTTCTTTCAGGTGAATTTTGTATACTTTGAGATTTTGAATGCTTTTTTGTTCTTTTTTTTCTTTTTTTTTTCTGGTGATTATCTTCCTCATCTTCATTTTCTTCCCAAATTGATTTTGATTTTCTTTTTCCTTCTAATAAATTTTTAAAAAATTGTGAACTATCATTTATTTTATTATTATTTTCTGTTTTATCTTTAGTTTTATCATTGTTATTAATGTCAATGTCTTCAATGTATTTTGAATTTTTATTGTCCATTTCTTTTTTTAATTGATCCTCATAATCCTGTATTTTTTTTAATTTTATATCATCACTATTTTCGAGTTTTAATTTATATGACTTTGGAAAAACTTTATTATCTATCATTTATTTTGTTAAAAAATTTTGTTAATATTAGATATTATTAATAAAAGTATTAAAGTTGAAATTTATGTTTTAATTTTAAAATTTAGTGAATGATTTAAGTAAATTTCTAATGATGAATAAAAATCATTACTTTTTAAATAGGAATTATCATTATTTTTATTATCCTCTTCTTCCTCAATAAGTTCACCTTCTTCTAAATCATCATAATTTATTATTATTCTATTGTTGACTAATACATTGTCTGTTTTATTATATTGAGACATTTTAAATTATGAATATTATATAAATGTTTTTTATTTTTTATTTTTTTTATTAATGCTTTATTATTTAATAGTTATATAAAATAAAAGTTAATTAAAAATACAATTACATTAACAAGGAAGATTTTATTTTTTATATAATAAAGTGTAATCTTTCTTCAATATAATCATAATTAAAAGAAGTAATTCTTATATGAGGAAAAATTTTAATTTAATTTTTTGAATTTTTTTTTTTAAATTATTGATTATTAAATAAATAAATAAATAAATAAATAAATAAATAAATAAATAAATAAATAAATAAATAAATAAATAAATAAATAAATAAATAAATAAATAAATAAATAAATAAATAAATAAATAAATAAATAAATAAATTAATAAATTAATGAATTAATTAAGAGATAAATAAATAGACTTTATTAAAAAAAAAATTAAATTTTTAACCTTTTACATAGTATAATATAAATCGAAGAACATCAAACATTTTATATATTTACTATACAATGAGGAAATTATTATTGTTATATTGATTTTTAGTATAATACCGAAATTTCTATTAAACTCTAAATTTCAATTTTTTTTTAATACTAAGTAATTTCTAAAAATATTATATGTATTTAATATTAAATGTTAAAAAAATTAAATTATATATAATATTTAAAATTTAGATAAAAAGTCATTACAAATATTTTCTTATCATTTATTTTATTAATAAAAAAAAAAAAATCCATAATATCTTACATTGTAACAACTGATATTAATTTGTGAAATATTTTTATATTTATGCAGAAACATTTTATTTATTATAAAAAAGGAAATAAAAATTCATTATTAACCATAAAATTTATAAATATGATATTTACATTTTGATAATTAATAGCTTAAAAAATCTAAAGTTTATATTTTAGCATTTATTTATATTAATTTCATATACCTTATATAAGAATAAAGTTTGATATAAATAACATAAAAAAGTAAAATTCTAATAATTAAATAATGTATATATATAATAATTATTTTTCTATTATTATTTAATTTTATATATTTTAATGTATTTACTAAGTAGAATTTGTCAAATTCTGTTTAAAATATAAAATAGCTATATTTATTTATAAATAAATGTATCAAAACTTTATAATTTAAAGAAAATAAACTTTAATCATATTATAAAAGTTTTTAGAAAAATTAAAATTTAATATTTATATGAGATATATATATATAATTTTTTTTTTTATTTTATGAATTTATAAATATAGAATAGACAAGGATAAACATATTTATTATATCTAATAAATATATATTTTCATTCTTTATATCTTATATATCATTATTTAAATTAATTTTATAAAGTACCTTTCATTTGTATATTATATATTTATTGAAGGCAAATGGAAACAAATGCAAAGCCAGCACAAAATTTGCCTTGGTCTGTTAATCAAAAATTAAAAGACCTTGACAAAGGTTTAAATCATGAATATAATAAACTACATAATTATTATACATATTACTATAATTATTTAATATACATAAGAAGCAATTGAATAATTAATATTTTATTTTTTATTCTTTTTTTGTTAATATATAATGTATCTTATAATGTATTTTATACAATTATCTGTTTTTTTTTTTTTTTTTTTTTTTTTTTCTTTTTAATAAATAATGAATATTAATCAGAATTAAATGATGGTATATTAACAGAACAAGGTTATGAAATGAAAAAGAAATTAATTTTAGATACTTTAACACCAATACAACAACAAATGGTTTCTGTAATATATCATATATTATTAAATACGAAATATACGACATTTTATTTATTTATATTTTTGTATTAATAAAAAAAATTACATTTTTATATATTCGCTTATTTATTTATATCTATGAAAATACTTTTATAATGTATAATAAAACTTTAATCATAATAATATAATTTAAAATAAATACAAAATACAATTTAACAATAATAATGGATATTTATAATTGCTAAATAATGAAAATAAATAATATCCTTATATATCGACTAATTTTAATTCAATTTATAGGAAAAACAAGAAAAACCATTACCATCAATAGAAAAAAATAATTTTATGAAATATGACCAAAAAATTAAAGAATCTAGTGAAATGCAAATGAAACAAATTCCAAGTATGATTTAAACATCAATTTTAAAAAAAATATTTAATATATCAACGTTATATATATGGAATTTATTACAAATTGAATAACAATAATAACAACCTTGTATAAAATAATATTTTTATTTATATAATATATGCTATTAGATAAAAGTAGTTCAAGAAAAACATCAGTTAATAACATTGAATCAAATGGAGGAAGAAAACTATCAAATCAAATGTCAAGACATGCAAGTACATCTAATGCAGAAGAAAATCATGAACTTACCTCCAGTAAACATACTCAATCAGCATCATCAGATTCTGAAAGAAATGAAAAATTCTCAATTGAACAACTTTGTGAAGATTCATTTGGTCAATTATCTGATTTAGAATTGAAAAAAACCATTATGGGATTACCAGATAAAAAACAGAAACAACAGAATCTTAATATGAAATATGATACAGTACAAGATGGTCAAAAGGATGAAGATAGTGATATTGAAGAACTTGTAGATAAGCAAATGAAGCCGTTTATTGTTGGTCCATTAGCAACAAAAGTTGTTGATGACAGTAGTGGAACATTAATGTCTTCATTCTCTACAATTGTTGCTGTTCTTCGTTTTAGAGCTCATTTAGAACAAAAAGAAACAAAAAAAGCAAGTAGTGTTAGTATTGTTGACCAAAAAGGTAAAGAAGTAAGCGTTATGAATTTTGAAAGATTAAATTCAAGATCAGAAAAGATTGCTCAGGTTTTAAAAGAAAGAGGTACATTAAATAAAGGGGATTGTGTTGCTCTTTTATATAAAAATACTGAAATATTAGAATTCATGGTTGCCCTTTTTGGTTGTTTTTATGCTGGTATGGTAGCTATTCCAATTATTACATCATCTGTTAATTCTGAAGATGAAATTAAAGAAATAGAAGCCATATTTTCTCATTCAAATTGTAAATTTGGTTTAACTACTGAAAATTCTTTAAAGTCTTTCCAAAATAAAACATCTCAAGCCAACTTTTCATTCCAAGTTAATTTGCCAAGAATTGAATGGTTAAAGACAGTTGATTTAGGTGTTTACCATCCAAAGAAAAAGGGTGTTGAAGAATTAATTAATATTAATTCTAATGAAATTGCTTATATAAGTTATTCTAAGAATAATGATTATTCTCTCAAAGGAAGTTTAATTGACCATAAAACTATTATGAACACCTGTATGAATATTAAAGGTGTAAACAAATTTACTAGTAATGATATTGTTTTAACTAATATCGAATCAAGAAACAATATAGGATTAATGAATAATATTTTATTCAGTGTATACAATGGTAACGATGTTATTTTTATGGTTGATTCTCCATCAGAAACCGGAAATACCTGGTGTAACGTTGTTTCTAGAAATAAAGGTATTTTAAGTTCATTTTATTATTTAAATATTTATTGAATTTATAATATAATAGAGAAATTTTTTATTAACTTTTTAATCGATAATATCTAATTTAAATATATTATTAAACATATAAATAAGTAACTATTTCAATTTCTAGTTATTCTTCAATGGTTGCCGTTGCAAATAATATAAATAATTCTCCACCAAAAAAGAATCCTATTGATTTATCATCACTTCAAACAATTATTATTCCAACACATATTTCGTATGGTGATGTTAATGAGTATATTGAGAATTCTTTATCTCCATACGGATTACAAAGTAATATTATATGTCCAATGGGTATATTAACTGAATATGGAGGTACAATTTTCTGTATGAGAAATAGAGTTTTAACAAAACAAAACGTCAAATTATTAGATCTTTTTATAAATAATCAATATATGAAATGTAATAAAGTTAAAATTAATGCTCAGTGTTCACCAGGAGCTCAACAACCACCAAATACCACTAGAGCAACTGAACTAGGTTTTATTCTTCCAGAAGGTATATATATAGTAACATTATTTTATTGATACAACAAAATTTCTAAATTTTTTATTTTAAAAACTTCATTTAATTAATCTTTTTAATTTATTAAATTTTGAAATATAGTTAATATTGCTATTGTAAATCCAGCTGATCATTCTTTATGTACATCTCAAGGTATTGGTGAAATTTGGATTTCAGCTCCAAATTATTTACCTTCCAAAATTATTAATATAAATAAACAAGATGAAGAAAATGTGTATCATCCAATTTATTATACTCATGTCCAAACATCCACATCTAAAAGTACTAAGAAGAATGGTGTTTATGCTGAGCAAATTACTGATGATTATATACCAACAGGTATTATTGGTTTTATATTAGAACCAACAAGTCCAAATGAAAATGATCTTCCTAGATTATTCTCATTAGGTCTTAAAAGAGATGTAATTAAGCAATTAAGAATAATTGCTCCACCAAATGTTAACTCTGGATTACCTCCAGAATTGGCTAGAAAGAGATGGGTTACTCATATGTCTAATCATTTAATTAATACAGTTTTATCACAAGTACCACACATCCTTAGTGCTACTACATATATTCTTCCAATTAACAATGATTATTTACCAACAATGATGATTGAAACTAATATTGGAGAAAGTGATTATAAAAACTTAGTTGGACTTGTAATGAAGAAATTAGAAGAAATTCAAGGATACAAGTTATATTGCATAACCTTATCTTCTCCAAATACTTTACCAAGAGAACAAGTTTATAATCATGGTGTAGGTTTTGGCACAACATTTACAAATGCATCGAATATTATTTCCAAATATACAAATGGAAATAATTCATATACATATAGAGCAAGTGATTTATTATTTGATAAAGGATGCCATGAAGAATTTAGAACTGGTAATCTTAATCTTCAATTTTTCTACGTAAATCCAAAGATTGTTAAAGATATTCCAGAATATAATAATACTTCATTAATTGCTAATAGACAAAAATTAATGGCAAAAATTACTTCTGAACATTTACAAGTTATTTGTGGAAAAGACTGTCTTCCAATTCTTGAAGATCATACTCAAGTTAATTTATTAGAATTCAAATCAGTTTTAGATATTTTAGTTTGGAGAGCAAGACAATATCCAAAAGAATTAGTATATAATACAATTGATAATAAGGGTCGTGAAGGAAGAGGTATTACTTTTTTAAAATTATTAACAAAGGTTTATTCTCTTGCCCATTATCTTGCTGAAAAGAAAGGTGTTCGTCCTGGTGATCATGTAATGATTATATTTACTCATGGAATTGATTACATTTATGCATTACATGCTTGTATGTATCTTGGTGCAATTCCTATTCCATTCCAACCTCCAGATATTAACCATTTACCAGAAATCATTCCAAATATGCTTTCAATTATTGAAGAATTTAAGATTAATTTATTATTGGTAAACGAACCTGTAGAAGAAGCATTGAAGGGAAAACGTGTTCAATCAGTAGTTAAAGAAATGTATCAAAAGACATCTGATGGAAGAAGTTCCCCAAAGTTACCAACTATTCTTCTTGCTAGTAAAGCACCAAAAATTAAGCAGTTTAATGTTGATGAAGATTCTCTTTATAAACCAGTTTATGATAATACAAAAGCTGCTCTTGTATTTGTTATTTATGATTCAAATTATCAAAGAGCATGCTTAAAGTTTACAAATGAAGCTATTATGTCTCAGTGTAAGAGTTTAGCACATCATTATCAATTATTAGAAAGTACTTCTCCAAGTGGTTCTAGTGTTCAAAATTCATTTTTACCAAGTTCAAGACCATTACTTAGTTGTGTGAGATCTTATGAAGGTATGGGATTAATTAGTACAGCAATGTTAGGTGTATTCACAGGTGCTATGACTTTATTAATTCCACCATATGATTTCTTCATGAATCCATTAATTTGGTTTGAAACTGTTCATAAATATAAGGGTATGCATATATTGAAATAGAATAATTTATAAATTATTATATTAATAAAATATTATATATATTATAGTTAAGGATGTATTCTGTACTATTCAAATGATGGAACATGCCACTAATGTACTTATTAGCAATGGTTCTATTGATGGAAAAGCATTCTCTCTTCATAATTTAAAGAATCTTGCTATTATATCTTCTGAAAGACCAAAACCGATTGAATGTAAATGATATAAAAAATATATAATATATATAAAAGTACTTCTCTTATTATAAATATTTTTAATACTAATTGTATGTATAATATATTATATAGATGATGCAATCTACAGGGCATTCTATGCAAATAGATTAGATGAAAGATCAATTGCTCCTCTTTATTCATCAGAAGTTAATCCATTTGTTTCTTCAAAGGGTTATACTGATTCAAATCATGCTACTTTATTATTAGATGCTAGTGAATTACGTAAAGGAAAGGTCAAAGTAATTAAGCATATATATGGTGATAAGATGATTATTGAAGAAAGTTACGATAAATTTGTTAAAGAAAGTCATTATGTTAGTGATGGCAGTGATTATGATGAACAATTAATTGGAACAATTCTCGTTAGAGATTCTGGAATTGTAAGTCTATTTTTTTTTTTTATTTAATATTTACCCAAATTCAAATGAGAGTATATTAATGAAATTATTTATGATCTTCAATAATGTATCTTTATGTAATTAGATTACATGTGATTCAAGAGTTGCTATTGTTAATCCTGAAACAAAGAGTATTTGTTTAAAGGGTGAAGTTGGTGAAATTTGGGTAAGAAGTAAGGGTAGCGCAAGTGGATATTATGGATCAGTCTTTGGTGAAAACCATGAAAATTCAAAAAGAGCTAATGATGAAAAATTCAATTCAAGAATTAAGGGTGAAAATAATAGTGATATTGAAGGATATATAAAGACAGGTGATTATGGTTTCTTATGGAATATTCCATTAGATACTAGTGGTAAAACTAATAGTTATGAGTCAGTTTTATTCGTTGTAAGTTCCTTAGACAATATTATAATGATAAACGGATTAAAACATATTTTAAGTGATATTGAACAAACAATTGAAAAAAGTCATGACTCTATTCCAAGATATGGATGGTAATATATAAAAATATAAAAAATATTTTTTTTATAATTTTTAAAATAAACTATATATAGTAATTTTATTAATTATTCAAAATTATTTAACTATCTAAAATATATTAGTGTCGTTTTCCAAACTGATGGAAAAACAATAGCAATAGTTGAATGTAGAAACGAGAATGAAATATATGATATTATATCAAATACCTTAAACTCTGTTCTCGAGCAACACAAATTTATATTAGATGAAATTGTAATTGTAGCTCATGGTAGTTTATGTAAGAACAGATTACATGAAAAACAAAGAAAAAGAATTGAAATGGCATACAAAACTCATAATTTGTAAGTATAACATATAAATAATAATAATAGTTATAATAATCTCACTTTATTAAATTATATTTTTAATATAATCTTTTTTTTTTTTTTTAATATTAACATAATGTATATATATATTATATGTAGACCAATTATTAAGACCTTTAATTCTTCACTTGGATATTAAGCATTTTTAAAATAGATATATAACAAATTCTTATTATTTATTTATTATTTATTTATTAATATTTTAATTATTATGTAATTAAAATTAAACTATAATATATATATATTATTTTTATAAATTTTTTATGAATTTATATAGAAATACTGGATTAGAAAAAATGAATTTTTTTTTAAAAAAAAAAAAAAAAAAAAAATAATAGAATATACTACTAATTTTTATTAAAAACACTAATAATATGATAAAGATCTTTTATGTAGTGTAATTTTTATTTTTATTTTTTATTATTTATTTTATTTTTATTATATAATTTATTTAAATTATTTATTCAGTTATTAATGTATTATAAAAAAAAACCATCAATTAAAATTTAATGTTTAATTTATTAAATTTTTGTTTAAAAATATTTATAGTAATAATTTCAGTAATAGTATTTTATTTTACATGATGCATTTTAATGTTTTATAGCCGATATCATTTCTCTTGAAACGTTCTGCTTTTATTTTATTTAAATTATTTTGATATAATTTTTCGTTGTTTTCTAATTGGGATTTATAATGCAATTCTAATTCTTCTATTATTAAATTTAATTTATTATTATA
Organism: Piromyces finnis; assembly: GCA_002104945.1. Classification (NCBI taxonomy): domain Eukaryota; kingdom Fungi; phylum Neocallimastigomycota; class Neocallimastigomycetes; order Neocallimastigales; family Neocallimastigaceae; genus Piromyces; species Piromyces finnis. Next base: position 200,031 of record MCFH01000035.1, read on the forward strand.
TTTATTTCTATATTCAATGAATTTTTGTAAATGCTCTTGTCTTTTAGTTTCAATTTCTTTTTGTTTTGCTTGGAATATTTTATTAATTATTTTATAAGAATTTTCTATTCTTTGTTCTATTGCTACTCTTCTTGATATAATATTTAGATCAGAAGAATAGTACCATGATAAAAAGTTATCTATTTCATTATCATCCTTTTGATAGTAATTATTTATACTAACATCATTGTTATTTGAATAACTTTGATTATTTAATTTATTATTATTATTATTATTATTATTATTATTTGATGGGAAAATAGCAAAATCTTCATTATCATGATTATATTCATAATAGTTTTCTGATTTTGATGATAATGATTTTAATTTTTCAAAAACAACATCATCTTGAATTATTGTTTGTATTATTTCACTATTTATTGGTATAGGCATAATGTTATTAATTAAAATATTACCTATCATACTTTGAACATTATAATACTCATGAGAATGATGGAAAAGTCTTAATACAAATAGTAATCCATCATTTTCTCTAAATTTTGATTGATTAGCAAGAATCTCAAATGAAAATTTTTCTAAAAAGTATTGGACATCTTCAAGAAAAACCTCCGATTTTAAAATATCAATAATTAAATCATCTCTTATCTCAAAGAAATGTAAAGTTTTCATTAAAGTTCTAATGGTTGAATTATTATGACATGCTAAATGATTTATAACGTTTGCAAAATGATAATTTAGTTGAATTGAGAATGATAATGATTCTTTCATATATTTGTATAAATGAATCATATTATTAATGATATATTGTGATTTTTCTTGTTGAAGGAATGGATTATTATCAAAGTAAATTAATACATTGACTATAATACGACTTTGCATGTCATCATCCTCAGATAAAGCACCTTTTTTTGATTCAGTTACTGAATTACTTCTAGATAAATCATAAATCATCATTTTTTGTATTATAGAATCAATAACATTAATTATGTGATACATACTATTATCATTATAATTTTGCATATTTTGCAAAAAGATATATGTCCATTCAATCCATGGATATTCCCATAATTTCTCCATGTTATCTTTTGACAATAACTTTTCAATATCATTTAATACTTGAATAACTAAATCACCATTCTCCACATTTTCTAATAATTCAATAATAAGATATATCATTCTTGGATAAATTAAAACATCTATATCAACACCTTGTTCAATGTTTAAACTTTCGTCACTTTTATTTCTTTTATGTTTATTTTTCTTTGAGGATGAAATATCTTCTAAAATGCTTGAGGTTAATTCCATTGAATATTGATTTAATGCCATACTAATTAAAACCTCGGCTAATTCTGGTGTAATTGGATAAGGTAATAAATAATATTTAATTACATCATAACCAACAATTTTATCAAGTAATTCTTCACTGTGTTCAATATTTGTTTTCATTAAAATACCAATCATTTTTAAGATAAGAATTCTAAAGCGTTCATTTTGACAATCTAATAGTGGAATTAAAAGTGATATACCACCAATTTCACGAAGTTGCTCTACAGATTGTTTGCTATTAGAAATATGTCTATAGAGTAATTCTAATATATCACATTTAAATTCAATGTTTTGTTCCCTTTGTGAAGATATATAAAGACATGATTTTTCCAATTCTTTTATTGTAAAGTCTTTCATCATGACATCTAAAATTCTTAATATAAATGGATGTGAACGTGATTGTAAAAATGAAGCAAATTCAAAAATAACATCTATACCGATATGCTCACGCCAAGTTTTCATATTTTCTGGAACATCAACTAATATAAATGTAATTAATCTTAATACTGCAATTTGAATATGATTTGGTGAAATGATTAAAAGATCATTAATGACATTTAAGCAATCAATAATTGTTATAACTAATTGATTATTTTTAATAATATCGTCGCTCATTATATCAAATAAAACATCAAATATTTCAGCGGAAATGTTTTCAATATTCTTTTGAAGTAAATATCCTAATACATGAAAACCATTAGCTTTTCTAAATCTTTCTACATTTTCTGGGCATTTATAGAGTAAAGATGATATAATTTTTAAACTTGTTAACTGATATTCCCCTTTATATTCCAAGAATGGTAAACACAATTGAATGTCACCTACTTTATCAATAATATCTTTAATGGAAATAACAATATGAGAAGTACATCCACCTTCACAAGAACCATAAATTTTTGGTTCTAAATCATTTATTTCTTTTTCCATTTTTTCGTAAATACATTTTATAGTTGTAGTATTTTCCTTTTCTTCATTTTCATTATTTTCTGTTTTTTCAGATTGATTCTCTATATCTTTTTCTTCATTATTTTTATTATCATCATTGATACTATTAATTTGATTATTTTGATTATTTATAGTATTTGTTATAACCTTAATACTATCACTAATTTCTCCGTTATTACTAGTATTATTTTTCTTTTCTTTGTTTTTTAAAGTTATTGAATTTAATAATTTGTTATATGTATCTAAACTAAAACCATATTTTGTTTCTTTGAGATATAAGTGAGGATAAATGGTTATAAGTTCTCTTGTTGGTAGTTTTAAGTCTTTATAAGAATAGGCGGGTCCTTTATTATAAATCATTTCACATGTAGCTTCATTCCATATTCCTTCAGCAAAATGAACTGTTCCAATCAAACCACAGAAATATCCTTTAGAACTATTATTGCCATTATTTTGAATATCACTTTTTTTACCAATAATTACATCGAAATCTTTATCACTATTTGTAAATTTTTGGAAATTTGATGTTTCATATGTTTGAATTAAATCACCATCAACATATAATACGGATGTTTTACCATCATATGTAAACATAATGTAATGCCATACACCTATTTCTGAAAAATCAAATCCATCAAACACAAAGTCTTCAGGTGGTAAAGGCCAATGTTGTATACGCATACACAAACAATAATGACCTGAATTACTGAAAGATTTAAAGAAAACTTCAAGAGGAATACCTAGTTTTTGTTGATTTTCGAAGTAAATTAATCCGATTTCGTTATCAATAAAAGCACGAATATTAATCCAACAACTGAATGTATAACCTTGGTTTAAAATTATACTATCATTAAAGGTGTTAATTCTAAAGTATCCATCAATTCCATCAAAATTAAAGAAACAGAATGGATTGGCTTTTTCGGATAGTTTTTCAATTGTATATAACATATTTAATTGAATTTTGGATAGATCATCATTTATTTCATCTTCATTCATAACACTGTTACTTATATTACTATCAAAATTTTGACTAACATCTATTATTATACCATCTTGATCGAAAAAGTCATTTCTTATATTACCACCATTTTCTTCAAATAAATTATTTACATTTTCTATTTTATTTACTTGATTGAAATTATTATCTAAGTTATCTATATTTACTGTTTCATTATATGCTTCGTTAAGAGACAATATATCAATTTCTTCGTATTCTTGCGATTTATTTTCGTCTTTTTGTAATGCTTTAAAATCTTTTTCCATTGATTGAATTATCTCAATTGGATTATAGGCTACTTGGAATAATAGTTTTACTATATCTGGTGTAATACTGTAAGTACCCAAAACATTTACTAATTCAATATAAGCAGGAGAGCCACTTCTATATTCCATATCCATCAAAGATTGAGTATAACTTTCATTAATTTCATCATCTGTTAATCGAGTAACAACTCCCATTTCGACACCTTTTCTTCTTTGATTTTCTTTCATCATTGATTTATGAAGATATATATTACAAATATTTAATACTTGTGAACTAGATAGAATTAATTCTATGATAAATTTAATTGCATTGTTTTGACACATAAGTTCTTTATTTTTTGGATTAATATCTAATAATAACAGTAATACATTGAAATAATCATGTTGTGTTTCAAAATCATCATTATCAGACAATATGGCTAAGAGTTTCAATGAAATTTTTGAAGTAATAACATCTCTAAATGTTATATTAACAACTTTTTTAATTATTTTTTTATTATAATAATTTAACATACTTTCATTTCCAAAGTTCACACCTGCATAATTCTTTATACTACTTCTTCTTCTATAGAGTTGATTCAACTTTTGAATCTTTTTAACATGAACTGGTTTTGGATCTGTATTAATATTCTGATAATCTTCAATAGTATTTTGTGAAGTATTATTTAATATTAGACTTGGACTTGGCATTGGTTTTAAAGAATAATCAAGTTGAAGTGAACCCTTTTTATATATATTATTCTTTTGATTTTCTAATGAGGAATTTCCCACCTTTAAATGTTTAATATCATCTGTCACTGAGTCAATAATATTACTTATTCTTGGAGAATTATCTATTTGATAATCTTCGATATCACCAACACTATTAATATAACTTTCTGTATCACTAGTTTGACTATAAAAAGTAATAAAAAAATTAGATAATTGTTATTATGTACTATAATATTAATAATATTTATAATATTTATGCTTACTAGGTCATTGGTATAAAATCAGGGAATAGTAGTCTAAAAAAAATAATAAAGATAGAAATTTAAATTAAAATTAGAGAAAATAATTATAAAGTCGACTTTTGTTTATTATTGTTTAATAATTAAATGAATTGTGAACATACGTTGGATACATTATTTCTTCAATTAATGAATTAACGGAATATGATATAATAAAACGTTCACAGTTCTGATTAAATAAACCTGTATCATCATATTGAGATGTAATTTGATTTGGGGCTAAGTTGCTATCGTTAGTTATTCTTGAGTTTAATAACTCATTTAATACATCAATTATTCCTCCAGTCGTACATAATTCCAATATAATACCATAACAAGTTCTTTATATAAAATGAAAATAAAAGTGAAAAAAAAATATATATATATATATATATATATTAAAATAACAATCCTAACAACGCCAACAAATTGTGTGATTTAGATAATTAGTTTTAGTTACCTATCTAGAGGAATATCAGAATTTAACAAATTATTTATAAATCTATCATAACCATATTCATTAGCTAATTATTTATGAATAATAAAAAAAAAATTAATATATAAAATAAAAAACTATATATATTATTTTAATAATAACATTAAGATTTACCAATATATTCTTTAATATATAAACTATTTTTGATCATATCTCCAACAGTTATAACAGCTGTGCTTGCAATTTCATCATATGATACAGTTAAAATATTTAACAATATTGTTGTACCTCCCTTTTCTGAAAATAATTTTCTTGATTCATTAAATATATCATTTTTTCTAAAGATGGATGATGTAACTTGAAGAATCTTTATATATAATTTTGTTTTATAAACCTCATTACATTTATCCTGTATTTTTCTGAAATATGAATGTGATTCGTTTTTTTTATTAATTGGTATACTAATATCTTTTTTCATTTCTTCATATATATATTCTAGTAATTTTACAATTAGCTAAATTTAAGTTATAAGAATTTTTTTATATAATTAGATTTTGATAATATGACAATATATTATTTATAACCCAAATAAAGGCTAATTAATATATCTACTTACATTCATATTTTTTAAGCCATCTTCATTATAAATTAAATATTCTCTTATGAGCCATAATGAAAAATCTGTTAATTCTATTTTTAAATTGTTTTCTATGTCACATATGAATTGTATACGAGATTCATTTTGTGATTGAATTCCCAATTCATCTGAATCTACTAATTTTGGTGGATTTAAAAGAATTGAATATAAAATTTCGAATCCATTATTTTGGGAAAATAATTTTATATTTCTTTCATTAACTTTTAAATGTATATAATAATGAAGTTTAATATTACAAATCCGGGTTAATATTATGTATTATAATTATTGTAATACCTTCTATTATTAGACCTATGATTTGTAAGAATAGTTTATATCTTTCTGATAAAATATTATATTCACTAATATCAAAAAAATCTATTTCCAATGGAATAAGAGTATCTTTTAATAATTTTAAATAATGTTTCAATACTTTAGGCATTCCTTTTATTTTTCTCGAATTAAAATCCTACAAAAAAAAAAAAAACAAAAATATTGAAAAGTATAAGAATTATTAATATTATTTATTATATTATGGTTTGTTATAAAATTATATATAAAACTTTAAAAATTAATTAATGATCTACAATTAACACTCGCGATATCGAACACAATATTATATTTATTGTATAGTTAGGAACTCCCATTTTTACATTTTTTAGTATTTCAATATATTCCTATAAAATTTATATATATAACAAATATTATAGTCAGTAAAATAATATTTTTTTAGTCATTTTTATTTTTGTTTTTACTATTTCATTATATACTTACAACTATTAGTTCTTTATCATAATTTGTTAACATTATTATTAGATAATCAATTAATTGTACCATTCTCCATATATATTGATAAATATCTGATGATAAATATTCAGATGGAGGTTTTAATAACTTCTGATTCAGTATTATACTAAATTTTTTATTGTATTTAGAAGTTGATTTTGATTTTCCAACTGATGATGTTGATCTTTTTCGTGAATGAGAGTTAGGAAATGGTTTTATATTCTATTAATATATATGTTGGATTTAATACATAATTTTATTAACAATATTTAAGAATTATATTTTTGAAAAAATAAATATACTAAATTAAATTATACCAATATTTTTTTCATGTCTTCAAAACCTAATTGATCTTTTGTTAATGTTAATGATTTTGATAAGACATTCATCATTTGCTTAAAACCAATTTTATAAATTATTACAGCATTCTGTGGGTTTAATATTATTATATTCTATTTTATAATGTAATAATATTATATTTATTTAGAAAAAAAAATAGAAATTATTTGACAAATATTATTTGTTATTTATTTTAAATATGATTATTTATATATATAATAACATTATATAGTTAATAATATATATTTATATTAATTTTACTTCAATACAATAAAGTGCGTTATGTCTCAAACAAAGATAACTTGAACTAGTTGCAAAATCAAATAATAATTTCATCACATCCTTATTGGTAATTTCCATATTAGAATTTCCATCAAAAACAAGAGACAATAATATTGTGAAGAAATTCTTTATTTATATTTATGAGTATTAATAGATATTGTGAAATATTAAGTTATTATTCATTAATTTCATATTAAATAAATACCTCTAAAAATTTACAACATTTTTTGTTGTCTTTTAAATTACAATTGTTGAAATACTTTTTAATAAATTCAAACCCTTCTAGCTTTTTGAATTCAATATTATTGGGTGAATTTTTATATATAAGTTGACTTAATACGTAAATAATATTCTCAACATCTTCATTAATTTCTTCATTAAAATTCTCTAAAAGTGATACAAATGATTTTAATACATTTTGTTCTCTCATTAAGTTTTTAAGTGTATCTGATAATGATTCATTTTGTTTGTTATCTTTCAAAAAAATCCGGAAAGTTTTAGATAGATTTGAATCTGATGAAGATGGTGAACTCTTATCCTTTTTTTTCTGTCTTGGATCATTATTATTATATCTTTTTAACATAACATCTATTTCTTTTTGATGTAATACATCCGTTCTTTAAAGTATAAATAAAAATATTAATTATCAATATTTATTTAAAAACTATCTCAAATTTTATTACTTTATAAAGTATTATTTAATGTACCTCTTTTTCATGGTTTCATTATGATTTCTAGATTTATTATCTGTAAGTATAGTTATAACTTTACCAAACTCATTTTTAAGTTTTGATCCTATACTTTTTACTCCGTTAGCTTTTTAAATAATATATATATTATTATATATTAATAATTTAAAATCTTTATAAAATAAACTACGTTATTTAGTTATATTTTAAAAATATTAAATGAATATATACTTGATTCATTTTCATATGGATAAATAGAATCAGTCTATTAAATACATTGATAAATAAGAACTTAGTAAATTACTCAATTATTTATGATATTAAACAATAAAAATACTTTTCTTAAATACTATTATTACATATGCAATATTTCCTAATATATGCTTATATGTTAATATAACTTCATGTTCTAGAAGTGGATCATTAAGTTTTAGTAAATTCTCTATTTTCTTAAATCCTCTTAAATGACCTTTTTTATATATTATATATTTATATGTATGAAAATAATATTAAGTTATAATATATTTTTATCATTAAACATTTTTTAAAAATATTTATTTTACCTATTTCAACAGCTGTATTTACATTGTCACAAAGTGTACATATTATTTCAAGTAATATTTTCTTTCCAGCAGTATTTTTTATTTTATCTATCAATGATAATATAGAATCTAATAAATCTGAACTATCGGTTATAATTTGTCGATATTTTTTATCCTATTTGTAAATATTTATATATATTATAATAAGTTTACTATTAATTATTCAATTAAAATATATTTTGTTTATAAAAATGAAATTATAAAGAAAGAAAAAAAAAAGGATTTTATTAATTTTTAAATTTACTTTTAATAATATATCAACAACTTGTAAAGAATCGTTGATTATATTTTCGTATTCTAATACATTAGTTCCACTGTAAAATAATAAAATTTAATTATAAAGAGATTAATTATATATATTATATAAATATATCATAAATTAATTTTTTAATTAATAAATATAAAAATTTGTAAAGAATATTTTAGTTTTTAAAATATTATATATATAATAATTGTGACAACAATAATAATTATACTTAATAGATGAAATATAAAAGAAATTTTTACTTTATTATAAAATCTAGTAAATCCAATAATATATTTGTACATTCTCCAAAAATTGAATCAAATGAACATTCTTTTTCATTGTCAATTGGGTTGGTATCAATCCATTCATTATATGAATTTTTAACTGATATTAAAAATATACCTAATTTTTCTTTAATTTCGGATATATTTCTATTAATATACATAGTATGAATATAAAAAAAAAATAAAAATTAATTTTATTTTTGTTATATTTTTTTTAAAAAAGTTATAAATTATAAAACTTACTTTGAATTTTTAACTTCGACATAATCTTGATATAACTTTTGTGTTTGTTTATATGCTTTATATGAGGCCCATTTATTTTTTAATGTATTCATTATTTATTTTCCCCCCTTTATATTTAATAATTTTAAATGTTTTATTATTGCTATTATCATTCAAAACTTTTATTTTTATAATATTTTATAAAAATATGTTAATTTTTTATATAAATATTATTTAAAAAAATATATATGTATATATTTTTTTCATTTATTTATATTATTAATTCCATATATTTTATGATTTTTCTTTTTTGTCCTTTCTTTCTTTTTAATTTATTAATTATTAAACTTATTTTGTATTAATATTTTAATTTAATTATATTTATATTTAAAATATGTATATCTTTCAAATAACTTATTTTTTTGACAATATTTCCTTGAAATAAATAATATGATTACTTTTTTTTAAAAAAATAAATGTTGCAATTATTTTTAAAATATTTTTTGATAAAAATAGTACTTCAAACTTGTAGCAACAAAAAAGTATCTCAATAATTATAACATTTTATATTTAACATAAATATAGTACTGAAAATAATATTATATGTATTGCATATACTTTATTCGAAATTAAAAACCATCTACATACATATAATATTAATAGATTATGTAATTCATTATTATTTTAAATAATTACCTCTTAATATTTTAATGATTAATTTTGAAATTTTAATTATTAATTTGATTTAAACAATGAACATTACTTTCTTAAAGAAAAAAATCCCAAAAATTTAACTGAAGAAAATTTTAAGAAAATTCTATATATTATAATATATAGAATCATATATATAATATATACTTTTTTAATCTAATTTTTATTATTAAATCAAACTAATTATTTTTTAATAAATAATAAGATTTTTTATTTATATACAAAGTTCATGTGTAATATATATAAAAATATTTTACACATATAAATGTTTACTGTTAGAAAAATCCTTTTTTTTTTTTAGTATTTTCATATTCAAATTATTATTTTATGATGATGGTTCACATTAATATTAATAAGAATAAAGTCTTAAATAATACTTTAAGTAATTGAAAAATATTAATTAGGTTAATAACTTATAATTTAATGTTAATGTAATTTTAAAGCTAACTTAATAAAGAAGTAATTTTATGTATTTTAATTGAAGTTTGCAACTACTTATAAGCCAATATAAAAAAAAATAAAACTATTGAATATTTTCTTATTATTACAAGTATTACAAGGTTTTTTTTTATTTTCGAACTTATGTAAAACTTTTATTTTTATTTGAGATTTTTAAAAACAATTATTCAGTTTTTTTATTTTTTATGAACATATTTATCACATTAATAAATATTGATGGTATACATTTTTAAATATTCAAAGAAATATTTGTTAAATATAAATTTTATATAATTCACATAAAACCTCTATTAATTGATATTAATTAAAATAAATAGTAAGAATTCTATGAAAGAGCTCTATGTTTTCTCTGCTATTTGTAATATTTAAAATAATTTTTAATTTTCTTTATTTGTTAGGTATTAAGTATCAATGTTTAAAATAATTGTAGAATAATTTTTTTTTTAAAAAAAAAAGGAATAATTTGTCCACTTTCATAAATTAATTTTTTTACTTAGCATATCAAAATAATTTGAGATATAGAAAAATTTTCTAATTATTACTCTTTTATTGTAAGATTTTTAATTAATTATTTTAATTTAATTTTGAGGTTTTATTTTTAATTAGTATTAAAAATATACCTAAAACAGTAGAATACACAATAATAGAGAAAAAAAATCATTTAATTTTATATAATCTATATTGAACATTTTAAATAACATGTCAAGTAATTATTATACTTTTACTTTTTTTTTCTTATTAAACATTAATTTTTTTAAAATTTTAATTATGTTCACAGAATTATCATTATTATTACTATTTATTATTATTTTTTACTTTCATATTGTTTTTATTGTAATACTGATAATATTATAGTATTTAAGCAAATGGAAATTAATAAAAATTGCGATTTATTAAATTCATAATGTATATAGATTCAAATTTTAATTACGAATATAATAACCAAGATGGATTTTCATCTTCAATGGATACCTCCAATAATGCAAGAAAGGTAATATATTTATTATCATTCTAATAATTATAACAATAAATATTACACTATTTTATTTGCATTTTATTTTAATATAAGTAATTGAATTTAGTAATAAAAATAGTTAAAATTTAATTAAAAATGTAATTCTAAATTTAATTACATTTTATATTTGAAAAGTAAAGTTCATTATTTGTATACGAATAAATCTAAAGGAAAAAACGAAAAAATAATAATTTTAATAATTTAAATTTAGGATCTTTCAAATCAAAATTTAAGACCAATTACAATTAAGCAAATTTATAATGCTGAAAGACCAGTTCCAGACGGATCATTTAAAATAAATGGAAAAGATCTTGACCATGTATGTATTTTTAGTAAAAGAGATATTATAATTAGTATAATTGTTTTTACAATATTTTTAAAATTTTGTTGAAATTATTTAAATATAAAAAAGATTTCTATAATTGGAAAAATTCAAAATGTTCAATCCTTATCAACAAATACAATTTACACAATTGAAGATGGTACTGGCTCAATCGATGTAAGAATCTGGATTGATACTAATGATAATGAAGCTCAAAAACGTTCTTTATGGAGGTACATCAATAATTACATTATAATAAATACAATTTAAATAAATTTTTAATCAATAATAAATTCAAAATGATGTAATTAATAAATATAAACAGTGAAGGCGCTTATGTTAGAGTTATTGGTTCAGCAAGAGTATATCATGAAAAAAGAAGTGTTATGGCATTTCATATTCATTTAATTGAAGATTTTAATGAAGTTACAGCCCATTTCCTTGAAGTCATTAAGATTAATTTAGAAGAAAGAAGAAATAATGTAAATTATTAATAAATTATATAATATGTTTTAAAAAACTACATACATTTTTATTTTTATTTTCTAAAATGTAAATATTATAAAATTATAATTTTAAAGGACTCTTTTAGAAATGCTGATAAAAATTTACCATCATTTGATAATTCTAATTATGCACCACAAAACTATAACGATAATAATAACAACAATATGGAATCAATAAGTGGTTATTCCCCATGTCAACAAGCTATTATTAATTTATTTAAGACTCAAAAATTAGGCGAAGAAGGAATGCATATTGATACTATTGTATCTATGCTTCGTAGTAGATTTGATGAAGATGAAATTAAGTAAGTATAACTTGACCAAAGATTAATCAAAGAATAATTTGTTAAAATATATATATATGTTTCATAAAAACAAAAAGGTAGATAAATAAATTATTTATAACAAATAAATTATATTATTACTAATAATCAATAGGGGATCAATTGAATGGCTTGTTTCCGAATGTCATTTATATAACACTACCGTTGATGAATCCCATGTTAATGTAATGTATTCACATTATATATTTTTGTCTATTCTTATATGTTATATTTAATTAACTTATTAATTTCCCCTTATATATTTTAATATAGATTGTTGGATTTTAATGAAAATAATAAAAGATTTTATCTTTTTAATAGAAATATTAATTATAATGCTATAATTGAAGAAGTAATCATCATAACAATCATAACAAAAATACTAAAGCGAACAAGAAAATTAAATGAAAGTTTTACTAAACATATATGTAATAGTTTTATAAAATATTAATTCATATTCTATAATATTTATATCTTATTGTTAATAATATCTCAAGATTATCCTTTAATATAAATTATCCTTGTTTTATATATTTAATTAATTAAATGCATTAATAAATAATTTAAAAAAATAAAAATAAAAAAAAAAGCAATATTTTTATGTCTATATTTTATTTTTATTGAAGTGTAGTATCAACTTTTTCAAAAATTAATTCAATAGATATATTATCATTATTAAGAAAAAGATAATTTAAAACCAAATACATCAATATATAGATTAAAAAAAAATAACATAACCTTTTAAAAATAATAATAATAATAATAATAATAATAATAATAATAATAATAATAATAATAATAATAATAATAATAATAATAACAAAAGCAATAATAATAATAATAATAATAATAATAATAATAATAATAATAATAATAATAATAATAATAATAATAATAATAATAATAATAATAATAATAATAATAATAATAATAGATATTATTTACATAAGACTATAATTTATATATATATATAATTATTCAACACTTCTCATTGTTATCCTTGAATAATTAAAATGTTTGTTTTATTTTCAATATTTTATATATTATATTTGAATAGCGAAATAATGATAATAATGTGATAAAATTTAAAAATAAAAAAAGATAAAAATGAATATGAGTTTTAAATATAAAAATATTAAAATTGAAAGAAATAATAATTAAAACATAGTAGTAGCAATGATTTTCTTGAATAAATATAGAATATATACAACATTATATATTTAATTATAAAAAACCCTTAAAATATATATTTTTGAATAAATATTTTTTTTTAACCTTTTCTTTTTTTTTTATTACAGAATTTCCTAAATTTTCTTTTTTTTTTATTATAAATCATATTTGATAAACTTTTCTTATGAAATATATATTATTTTTCGAATTAATTAAAAAAAAATATATATTTTAGATGATGAATATTCTATTCATTGCTAATATTCCTTTTTTTTTTTTTTTTTTTTTTTTAATTAAATAAACTTTCTACTAATTATTTTATTATTATTCGAGGATAGCCACATCTTCTTTTAAACTTTCAAAATTTTAAAATTTCATTTATTATTCTTTTTTATTAATGATTATTATTGTATATTAAGCAAGTTTTAGTTTTTTAGTTAAATATAACTAGATCAAATCAAAATGTATGATGTAAGAATTATTCTATGCCTGTATAGTAGTAATTTCTCACTATTCAAATAGATTATTTTCTGTTGGACAATTGATAGATTTAATTATTTTAGTGTATAAAATATTAAAATGCTATCCCATTTTTAATATAAATTGTATTTGAATATTACAAATTTAAATAAATAGTATAAAAAAAAATAAGTAGTATAAATTCAAACAAGATTGCCTTAGAATTTACAGATGCATTAATTAAAAAATATAGCTATTGATTGATTTTATGTTTTAATTTAAGCGAGTAAAATAAAAAAAAAATAAAAAATAACTTTATATACTTTTTTAAATTATTATTACTCATAATTTTAATTTAAAAAAAAAAAAAAAAAAAAATTAATCATGTATTTAATCAAATAATATGTATAAAAAAATGTATATGTATCATATATTATTAATATATATTATATATAAACTATTAATTAATTTTTTTTTATACTATAAAGTTATACAATGAAGTAAAATCTTCTTTTATCAACCTCCAATACTGATTATTTCTATTTATTTTTATTTTAATAATTATCTTTTTATTATTATAAATAACAGATTTCATAAAATTATTTATAAACAACTTTTTTTTTATTATAGAATGTTTAATAAAAAAAAGTATAATTTGATGTGATAAGTACAATACTCCGAATACTAAATAATGATTGGAAAATAAAGTATTCATATTTAAATTACATATAAAATTTAATGCCACTCTTCGTCTTAGGTAGCTTCAAATACATTAAAAAAAATTACTGTTGATTAAATAATATATACAAAATATGTATTAATATAAGTTGGAATATTTAATTTAAAAAATTACCTTATTTGTTGAATCTTTTCCATTTTATATAAAGTATATGTATATATTTTTTTAATTATACTTTTTATCTTTTTATTTAATCACCAAATGTACAGTTTCATGTTTACATCATATTAAAGAAAAACATGCTTATATTAAAAAATTAACATGAAAGTAATAAAGGGGTATCTATTTTGATTTTCATAATTATAGATTTAATTTAAATTATATATTTTGATTTTTAAACACAACATACTGAAATACTGAAATACAATTTTTAATTGTATTTTATATTGAATTTTTTACACTAAAGTCTTTTTATCATTAACAAATAGTGTATTACATATGCATTACATATGGTTATTTTATAAAAAAAGTAAATAATAGAGTATTGTATTTATCTACTTTATAAAAAAAATTTCAATATTATATAAATATAAATATCAAATAAATCTTAACAAATATAAAGATTAATAAACTTATTTGTTTCCAATCTGTATTTTAATATAATTTACTGGAGACATTTATAAATTAAATATTAAAAATGCCATGCCACTGGTTTTAAAAATTATATATTTCCTATATAATCAAATATATAAAATAATATGTTTTTATTATTATTGATTAAATAGTAAATATTTTAATTATTATAATTATTATTATTATAAAAATAATTTGAATATTTTTATTTTTTAAAATATTACCTAAAATAAAAATAATTCAATTAATTTATAAAACGTTTTTTTTTTAATACTAATCATATTTCTTTTCTCCTTAAAAATAAAAAAATTTTTTTTAGTGTATTTTATGATTCTATTTAGATTCTATTTAGTCGTCATTTAATGTGCTATATTATATTAGCTTTTCATTTTTATAGGATGAATATTCCTTAGATGGTAAAATTTTAATATATATAATACTAATAACTCAATTTTTAATAAATAATTTAAAATGGAAAATTTATAATACAATATATTATTAGCTAATATTTCATTTAATAAGGAATCCAATTTATAATTGATAGAAGGCCATACGATTGGTTATAAATTAAAATGAAATACACATTTTCAAGATTAATATATAAAAAGTTAATATATTGTAATTAGTTAAATATAAAAAATGTAAACGATTATTTTATTCCATATGTAATAGTATTTTGTTTCCAATAATTAATTATTATATAATTCTTGGTAAGAAATGTATTAATATTGTATTTCTTATTAATTAATAATATTTAACTAATGTTACAGATAATAAAACAATAATTGAATGATTATCCTTTCTATACTATTTCCTCATTTTTTTAAAATATTAGCAAAATATTAGTATAGTAATCAATAATTTTTTATAATTTTATTTTATATTTAACTTATTTTTTAACATATCATACTAAAACTTTGAAAGAATGTATACATATTTTTATAAGATTATTTTGTTAACTTCTTTATACCCATTTAATTATTTTTTTGTGTATAGATAAATAAGACATAATAGATATTTGTTTTTAATGGAATAAGATGGATATTTGTTCTTTTATGATAATATGATAATATAATAATATTTATACATAATAAGATAATTTTAATAATTGACCATATGGTTTTGGTTCTTTAAAATAAAGTTTAGATAAGATTAACTCCTCTAAGTTACAAATAAATTTCATTTAAACATTTTTTTAAAAACAATTTAATTTAATTGGATATATAATATTTGTGATACAAATTACTACAATTTTATTTATTCCCATATAATTATATACTCTTCAAATTATTTCTTTTAATTTTAACCAAATAAACTCATATTAAAAAGTTTAAGTCAAGTCATTATTGCAAATAATACTTTCTTTTATATATAATAAAGTATGTTAACTACATTTTATTTAATAATTATGATTACGAATGATGATTTATATGCTTTTTGAATATATATTTTTTAGTTATAAATTTCTTTTTTTATTTTTAAATGCTTTATAATAGATAATAGTCATTATTACAAGTAGTAATTTTGTATCATTTCTTTATTTTTTAATTGAACTTTAAATAATATTAATTATTAATTGATTTCAATATATTAATATTAGTGATATATATATTGTAATATATTAAATCAATAGTTTAAATTGAACCTTATTTATATAATTTTAATAATTATAATATAGAAAAATTTATGAAAAAAAAAGTATATTTATCATAAAAATAACCGCTTTTTAAATTGATATATGTTCTTTTCTCGTAATTATTATACTAAGGAAACTTAATAGAAAATTTATTAGTGATGATAATATAAAAATAATTGAAGAATTTCACTATTTATTAATGTGAAAGTTATATAGAATTTCTCCTTAATCATAAAATAAGTAGATTCTAATAGAAGCATAAATGGTTCTGTATAATTATTTTCTTTTTATACATATATTGCTATTCAATGTATATTAAAATATATTGAATGATAATATAATATAATACACAATATATTGATAAATATATTAAATATATCATGTTTATTTATATCAGTAGCAATGTTATTTAAATTTAATTAAATTACCTTTTATATTTGTAACAAAATAAATAGAAAAATGGAAATGAATTTTCATATTTTAAAATATACAAATTACAAATATATTAAAGTTTTATTAATTTTTTTGATAAAAAAAAAAAAACAATTTGTAAAAACTATTTAAATAAGATTTCCTCTCTTTATTATATATTTATTCTTTTTTTTTTTTTTAAATATATTTTTTTTTATATTAATTTATTTTTTATTAAAATACCAAAGGTGAATATAATATTTTAATATAATAATGATGGTTAAGATGTAATAAACCGAAATATTATAAATTAGAAGTAGTGACACTTTAATACAGCATAAAGGTCGATGAGCAATAAAGAATAAAATTAATTTTATAATTATTCGTCAATAATTTTTAAAAAAAATAACAAAGATAACATAAAATAAGAAATAAATTCAAAATAGAGAAAAACAGTGAAATAAAATAATTTAATATATTTAATACTTAAAAATAGTTAAAGTTATTGCCTATATATTAATATTAATAAAATTGACATATGTTACAAATTTATATTTAAGAAAAAGAGCTTTATGTTATTGTGAAGAAAATATAATTAATATTTATCAATATAATATTAACTAATTTTATGTTTTTTAAAAAATAAATAAATAATAATAATAATAATTAGTATAATATTAATTTAATAGAATATATATTATCCTTTACCTAAAGGATATTAAAGCTATAATTTTGATTTATAGAATAAAAAAACAAATGTAAGTTATATAAATTAATATTATAATACATGTTATTATGTAATTTGTATTATATAATTCGAAGTATTAATAACTCATTTATATAAAGTAATGTAATTTAAATAAGAATATTAATGGCATTATTTTTAATATTTTCTTTTACATTTTTATGATTTTTAGGAGAACGTTATTTTTTTTTGAAAAAAAAAAGATTTAAAATATATGTATAAATGAAAAGAAAAAATTTATGTAAATGCAATAAATCGTAAAATGACAGATAGTAGCGGCAAATACTAATAAATATAATAATTAAAAAAGAAAAAGCAAAAACAAAGAATAAAAGAATTAAAGAATTAAAGTAATATATTAAATAACAGAAAACAAATAATTATAAAATTAGGGCAACTATTTAAAATATATAACATTTTATTAGCAATCAATAAAATTAACATTAATATTTTAAGCCTACTATTACAAGGCATGAAAAAAAGTTTTGAATTGACTTTATTATCAAATAATTATTATCATTAATTCAATAGAATAATAAAACACATAAGGTAATAAAACTCTTATTTTAATTTTTTTTATTATAATAATAAAACAGTATTTAATCTTTTTTTTTTTTCTAAAAAGATATAAAATTATACTAGAAATTAAAATTGTTTATTAGAATATTAATAAAATTGTATATTTTAAAGAACAAAAAGTCATGAATACTGAAAGAAATAAAGGTACACCAAATATTAATATTTTTATTGTTAATATAAAATAGATTAAATAATTTGAAATCGAAAAATAATGGTGGGAAAATGATTGAAAAACTATAATCAAATTATGAAATTGAAAAAAAAATTCTTCAATTATTTAGTCTTATATTTTTGTTAAGATAAAATAATGATTTTTTTTTAAATAAAATAATAATTTATATAGTATTTGAAATTATTTATCTATTATTTAAAAAAAATACAATATAAATATATATAAAATGATGTATTAATATATTTCTATAATAAACAATATTACATAATTATTTTTTAGTTCTATTTATAAGATAATTATCAATCATAAAAATAATATTAACAACAATAGTACATAGTTTATATTTCCAAATATAGTAAAATTAAAGATTTATAGATTGATATTGATAATTTGAAATAAGTAGTTAAAAAAAAAAAAAAGCGAATAACTGTGAATAAAAATTAAAAAAGAAATATAGTTAAAATAGAAATCATATATAATATAAAATACATATATCTAAATTTTTGAAATATGCACAAACAGAAGTAATTAAAATAACAATATAATAATGACATTATAATTTCAGCAGAAATAATGAAATACAAATATTTTAATATGATAAAAAGACAAATTATTAAAAAGAAAACAATATTATATTACAATTAATACTGTTGAAAAATTTAATTAAAAAAAAAGAATAATATATTAAGTATATAAATTAATTAAATAATTTATATTATCGTATGAAAAAGTAAAACACTTTATATATGTATAACTTTCATATTCTTTTTTCTTTTTTTTTTTTTTTTAAATGAAACACTTAGAATGAGTCATAAAATATCAATTTATTAATATTAACATATATCAAATAGAAGACTTAATGATATAAAATTAGTAAATGAGTTAAAAACAAGTGAATTTATTATAAAAATTTTATATAAAAGTTAAATATATATCTATATACAATAAAATTGTTGGAACATATAATTTTATAAATTTGTATAAGGAAAAACTTAATTAAATCAATAGTACTATAAAAATATAAGACAATTTCATTTTTTAGTTTAAAAACTTTAAATATTATGTAAAGAAGAAAAAATTTTCGACTTCTGATTTTCAAAACAATAATGCTCAGCTGAATTTTTTTTTTTAAATCAATAATCATAATAACATTATTGTGCATAAATATCTATTTAAATGGAATTAAAAAATTCTAATTTACCATTTATATAAACAATATAATATAATATTTAAAGTTTATTATAAATTAAAAAAATAAATTAATTAAAATATTGGAAATAATCATAATATATAAAACTAATAATTAAAATAATTAATATATCTTTAATGTCTTTTGAATTAAAAAAAATATTGAAAATCGATTGTTATTTTTCTTTCTTTCTTTCTTTTTTTTTTTAAACTAAAAAATATCTTTTTATTAAAGTTAATGAAAGTATATTTCTATTAAAAAAAAAAACAATATGAATATAGAAATGATTTTTAATATGATATAATAACATATTGACAATAATAAGAATTGAAAATTATCATTTTATTTCATTCGATACTTATTTGTACTAAAATTAAAGAAATTTACTAATATAAAAACTAACAATATTTATATATAATATCTTTCTTTATATATTTTTATTGATTTATAACACAATTTTTGGAAATCTCAATTCTTTTCATTTAAAATTCAACTTTTTAAAAATTAATTCAAATTATTTACAATTTTTTGGATATTGATATTTTATTATCAACACTTTTGGATAAAACTATAAAATTTTATTATATTCAAATTTTGAACAATTTTGGAAACTATAAATTATATTTATAACAACTTATCAATTATATATATATAACAATTTTGAAAATATAAAAACAAATACATATACAATATATTCATATATTTTTTATAATTAAAAAAAGTCAATTTATATAAAATATCTATTAAAAATCTTTATTTTTGAGAAGATTTTATTGTACGATCTTTATAAAAACATCATATATTTTCACATACTTACAATATATAGATAATACATAATTTATAAAAATTTTAAAATATTATTTTTTAAAAAGTTAATTTAAAAACTTAATCAAAGTATTATTTTAATTTTTCCAAAAAAAAAAAAAAAAAGAAAAAAAAAGAAAAAACATAAGACATAAAAAAATATCTATCGTTTATTTAAATTAATATATTTGGTTAAGCTTTTTATTTTTTAAGAATATTATATACCATATAATTAAATTAGTCAACATTATATAAATATATTAATATATTAGTTCAATATGTCATCCTCAAAAGAAAGTGATCCATATGAAGAATATATGAGAGTTTATAATAACTTTACAGAGTTAAATAATAATTCAATGCTATCATTATCGACAACATCATCGACAAAATCAAAATGTGGAATAAGGCAGCTTTATTTAAAGAAAATTATACCTAATTCATTATCATCTAGTGGTAATCATAATAAAATTAATGATGATAAGAATTTAGTAAATAATAAATCCTTTGATTCAAAGATTCCAGTTGGAAGAAGTAATACTGTACCAAATCCAAAATCCCTACATGATTCTCAAATTTTTGCAACACCAGCTAGATTATCTATGATACCTTATTTAGAAAAAGGACAAGTTAATAATAATATTACTAATAATATAGATATTATATCAATTAATGAGGATGATAATACGGAATCAAGTGGGTTTGTATCGGATAAAGTTTTTTTGGAAATTGAGCAAGAATTAAATAATGAAATAGAGTGTACTTCAATACCGTTTTATAATAGCAAAGATATAAAAGAATGTAATATTGAAAGTGATAATGAGGATGAAGATGATAATGGAGGGGGTATTGTTTTAAAAGAAAAAATAATTAGGGAAAAGACAGATATAAAGATAAATAAAAAGGATGATACAAGCAGTATTGGTGTTTTAAAGGTTAAAACTGATAATAGTAATGAAAATAATAAGACAAAAAGTATTAAAATAAAAGGTAAATCAAAATCTCTTGATTATTTAAAAAACTATAATAAGGGAGATGATAAAGAAGACAAAGATACTATATATGATTCACAAGCTATACCTGTTTGGCCAATATCAACAATAGGTAAAGAGGAAGATGATATTTGGTCTGCAAATATTCATCAACGATTGAAATCACTGGAAAGAACGAAAAAAACAGATAATCTTTCTAATTCTTCATTAGATCGTTACCGTCCCTTAAATAGAAAAGATCATATATCTATATCATCCTTTTCAAACTCCTCTTCTTTACTCACTCTTATCAATACTAATCAAGAAATTGATAGTAATTGTAGTACACCACAGAGTTCAATAACCTCCTCTGTACCTAGTTCAAGAAAATTTGATTCTTTGGATTGTGAAAAAAATAATTTAGAAAAAGGTACACTGAATTCAAGTGTAAATACAGTTTCATCACCTTCCAGTGAGTTTAAATCCACATTTAGATATTCACCAGAATCTAATGTGTCATCAAATAATGAAAATCAAAAAGAAACAATTATTGAAAATATACTACCAAATACAAAATCAAATTATCAGCAAAAATCATTAAATACAAAATTTGAAATTAAGAATATAAATTTTTTAAAAGTTGAAAATGAATCATCAATTAATAATATAGATATTGAAAATGCTGATTGCAGGTTCAAAACCGAGAATAAAAATAGCGAGGTACCTTTTTCAAATATCGATTCAAAAGCATATTATAAGGATTCAAATATAAATAATGAAAAAAGTTCAAGTGAAGATACAGATTTTATTAAAGAAATTATTATTAATGATAAATGTACAGAATCTATTCTTAATGTAAATCCATTAACAACGAATCATGATTCCAAAACAATTTTAACTAATACTAAAGGATTGGAAAGAATTCATCAAATTCGCCAATCTTCTTCAACTCCAAATTTATCATCATTGTCTTATGTACATGGCCAAAAATTGTCACATAATTCCGAATCATCAAATTCAAAATCTATTTCTAATTTAGAAAAAGAAAAAATATCAGATTTGAAGATAGATTCGACAATTAATTTAAAAAGTGAGAATTGTTTTGAATCTCAAACAGAAAATGAAAAAGATTTTGATAATCATAATAAACATACTATCTCTTATCTCCCTCTTTACAATAATACATGTATGAATGAAGACCCTAATAATAAGTTATTTACTGATGGTATTACTCCTTGTCCTAGCCTAATATTTGATAGTGATAATCTAGAACAAGGTAAAGATAAGGAATCAGATGCTTCTCTCCATGTTTCCAATATTACTCATGGCCTGTATCATCCAGAAAACCTGTCTTTCAAATCATTACATGATGTAAATGAAGATCCAAATACACATGATCAAAAATTATTATTACTATCTGATTCGGATTTTCTTAGTAGTGGTAGTAATAGTGGTAATGAGAGTAATGATAATATAGAAGTATCTCTTAGAACTATGGAGTCATCTGCTAGTATGTATCCCTCTTCCTTTAATACATCAAAATTTCATCCTCAATTAACTTTTAATTCACTAAGTTCTATAGTACCAAAACCTAATTTTGAAAAATTAAATTCGGAGACTGTAATTTCATCTGATAGTGAATTGGAAGATAATATTAATGAATGTAATAAGGGTTCAATAGAAATAATAAAACTATCAAGACCAGAAGAAAATAAGAATAATTTCCCAAATTTTGCAAAGAAAATATTAGCTTTGAAAAAAGAAGATAAAGATATAGCTAAAAATTCTTTAGCAGCAGTACCTGCTAATATTAATACAGAACCCGTTTCATTCAAAAAAGAAGAGTGGAAACCATCGTTTGATGGTAGTAAATTTCAAAAGCCACCCAGGAAATTTCGTCCATTAAATAAAAAAGAAAATGGAAAATCAAAAGAAATTTATTTTAATAAGGAAAAGGAATTGGCTTTAGGAAGTAGAAAACAAATGGAATATGGAAAAATTATTGATACTATGAACTCCTTAATTAAAAAGAATATTCAAAAAGATCAAGAAATCATGGATTTAACTTTTATAGATGATATTCATATTTTTGATGAACCGGATTCCAAAAGGAACATTATTTATGATAGTCACAAACATAATTTCACTGGTGAAAGTGAAAAAGTTATAGTTGCTGGTACAGCTTATAAATTAATTCAATATTTAACAAATTCTATTGACTATGGGTTTGTATATGATTTTTTGTTAGTGTATCGTTTTTTTCTAACTCCATATCAACTTGGAAGACTTTTAATTACTCGCTATTGTTGGGCATTAGCTGAAGATGATAATCAAGAAAAAAAGAAAGTGAGAATACGTCTTTTTGTTGTGTTAAGAAAATGGATTTCTCAATTTTGGGATATAGACTTTAAAAATAACCAGAATTTAGTTGAGTTGGTACTACAGTTTATAAAAGAAATTAGCCAACTCTCTTTTGTTAAAGAGTCAATATATGATAGAAAAATTAATGAAACTCTATATCATTTGATTATTGAAAAATCTAATGAATCAAGTAATCAGAAAAAAAAGATTTCCAAACAGAATCCATCTAACTCAAATATTGATTCAAAAAATTATTCTCCAATTCATGAACCAAAAAGTATAAAACATTCTTCTTCTTTTAGTTTACCATCTACTGAGAAAAGCAAACTGATTACGGATGATGTCAATAATAACAATGAAGAGATAAATATTTCTCTTTGTGATATGGATGTTTCTGGAAATCGTATTAATGATCGCTCATCAAAATATTACTTATACAATAGTGAAGTTAATGCTAGTGATAATGATTCTGGTTCATCTTCATTAATTAACGTTGAAAGTTTAAGTGAAAATTCATTTAGTATTACTAAACCTAAAAATTGGAAAAAAATTATGTCATCCAAAGTATCAAATTTTAAAAGAAAAGCCCAATCGGTTTTTTCTGGTCCTGAAGATATAGATAATGAATTTGACTATGATTTTGAATATGGATTACAAAGTGAGGATGAAAATGATAACAATCGTTTGAGACGTAACGATTTTAGAAAAAGTTTCAATTATAATATTGATGTTTATGATGAAGCCACAATTGATTGGTCAAATAAAAAGGATAGTTATGTTTCCGGAACTTCTAGAGAAGAACCTACAGATAATAGTAATCGATTAAGCCATCATTCCCGTTCTCAAAGTAGAAGTGGTGGTTATGCTCGTAAAAATGCTATTTTTAAACATATGTCAAGTAAAAATAGTAGCTCGAAATCCTTTGTATTAGGAATTCGTTCAGAAGATTTTGCTAAGCAGTGTTGTTTAATTGAGCAAATATTACTTCGTCGCGTCCATTGGATTGAACTATTAGATGTTAATAATTGGACAAAAACTGGGATTAACAGAAATGGAAATGAATTTGGAATATTTCATAGCTTTCATGATAAAAAAGATCAAAATAGTCGCAAAGGGAATAGTAAACATTCAAATCAAAATAATACCGACAATTATGATGAAGAAAATATCAATAAAAATGAAATGAATGAAAAGTTCCATAATTCTGATAATTCAAAGATGGGTATTATCTGTCTTATTGAACGTTTTAATGATGTAAGTCAATGGGTGGCATCTGAAGTTTTAAGAACTTCAAGCTTAGATTTAAGAGCAAAACTCATTGGTAAATTTATTAGAATTGCTCAAAAATGCTATCGTATGAATAATTTCTGTACTTTAAGTCAAATTATTTATGGTCTTCAAAATCCGTATGTTGAACGTCTTAAGCATACGTGGGAAAAAGTAAGTTCTACTGAAAGTGGAATTTTTAAAAAATTAGTAGAGTTTACTAATCCATTTTCAAATTTTCGTAAAGTTCGTGAAGCAATGGATAAGTTTACTTGTAATGAAGTATACTTTTGGAATAACACTAATAATCCATTTAGTTATGATGAACACCATCAATATTTTGTAAAGTCCAATTCATCTAATAATAATTCAAAGCCAGCCGATAATCCTCCTCATAATTCATTACCCCCCACACCTCTAAAAAAAACAAAATCAGTAACAATGAGTCAAGGATCTATTACTCAGACATCAATTAACAGTGATTTTAAGAGTCTTGGCTCCTTGAAATCAAATTCCACCTTTTTTTCTAATACAACTTCTTCAGTTTCTAATAACAACAAACATAATCAAGCCGCTACAAGTGAGGCAAATTCTCTCTGTATCTCAGATGATACTATTGGTGAAAATAACATAGACACTTCGTATACCCTTATTGAAAAAGAAGCTGTTGATAATAATATAAAGAATTACTCATCTCATACAACTTCTTTGAATTCTGATGTCACTAATTCATCCATTGTCACTACAAATAATCAATTAATGATATCAAGTTTTTCTGGAACTCCTTCCACAATAAATGTCATTAATAATGAAATTAATGTTAATGTTAATGTTAATAGAAATAGTAATAGTAGTTCAATGGTGAATACAAATTCATCTATGTTAAAGAATGATATTACTTTAAATATTATGGTTAATAATACTATCAATACTCATACAAACACTGCTTCTTCATCTTTAAATAGACCAGTAAATCTTGAGAAGAATACTCATAAAACTTCTTATTCTTTATCTTCTCTATCTTCTGTTGATATAATGAATAAAAGGTACAGTAATACTAGTTATAATAGTTCAGCTTCTGGAAGTGTTGTAATGAATCATTTGCCAATGAATTCTACTACAACAACAATCAATAATAATAATATTCTTAACCCATCTGATATAATTGATAAGGACAGTATTGGTGCTTTACCATTTACTGGTATATTTTTATCTGATTTAGTTCATCTTATTGAATTACCGTCCTTTCTTAAAAATTCCAAACGTCGTAAGAATAAAAAGAATGATAAAGGAAAATGTTCACCGTTACTAAATACAAAAAGATCAAATGGGTCATTAAATACTATTATTTCTAATAGTAGTGGTACAACAGTTCACCTATCAAATAAGCCTTCTAATGGTTCACTTAATGCATTATCAACATCACCAATATCTTCCCCATATCTATTAGAAAGTTATTATTCTAATAAGTCCGATAGTAATATTTCTTCTTCATCCTTTACATCGAAAAAGACAAAGAAAACAGGCAAAGAGTATGAAGCGTTTAATGATGATTCTTTGATTAATTTCCAAAAGTTCAGACAAATTGCACAATTAATTCGTAAATTTATTACATTCCAAAGTCCAAATCATATGTATAACTATGAATATATTCCGTCCATTTTCCAAAAGTGTCAATTCCTCTATATTTTAGAGGATGATGTTATGAAGGAATTATGTAAAGAATATGAATCTAATAGAAGTGAAAGTAGAAGTCGTAGCAAAAGTAGAAGTCGTAGTAAAAGTAGAGTTCGTAGTAAAAGTAGAAGTAATCGTTTTGAAGATTCTAATACTTCAAAGGTATCAGCAAGAAGTAAAAGCCGTGGAAGACGTACTAAAAAGGAAGAAATAGAAGAAAATGGAAATTCTAAAATCCGTTCTCGCTCTGAAGATCCAAAATTATCAATTTATATGAAAAATGATACTGAAAGTAGTAATGTGAAAGCATTAAATAAACCAGACATGATTGATCCTAAAAATATTTCAACTTTATCATCAAAAAGTTCTAAGAAACATTTTCGTAGTAAAAGTTTAGGTCGTTTTAATTTAATCCATTATCATAGAGACTCAAGTAAAGAACGTGATCCGAGTGAATTAAACAGAGATAATAATGGATTTGTTTTTCGTAGTCATCGAAATAAAGATAATATCGATTTTCACTATACAAATTATGAAGAAACAATATCTTTTTCAAATGATTATGTCGATTCTTATGCTAACTGGAGTGAGGCATCTTTTTCCGAAAATATTATCAATAACTTCCATCAGAATGAAACAAAGGTATCACTGGATGATAATAATGCAAATCATATTAATACACATAATACTTCAAATGCCCAAAGTGATTTACAAATTAGAAATAATGAACTTTCTCGAATGTTAGGTTTGCCTCTTCCACCTAGTTCAGTTATTGCGAACAAAACGCTTCATCAAACATCTGGATATAATAAATCTACAGTGAATGTGTTACCATTCAATAATTCTCGAGTGAATCCTGGTTCCTATGAGAATAATATAACTATCTCACAAGACAAGGCTAGTTTATTTAATCAAGTAAAATATAGTAGTTTGAATAAAATGACCTATTCAAATATCCGTAATGCCAAAAGCCAATTTAGAAAAAATAATCAATTGAATATGAAACATTCAATGCCAGTTCTTTCAACCAATAGAATGTATAGTGGTATGATAAACCAAGCTACACCTTCCATAGCATTATCCTCTACTAATAATTCAAATATTTCATCATTAAATTTATTATCCTCAAATACTAATTTAAATAGTATTCATAGTAATATGAAACCAGATATGAACAATACTTATTCAAACATCAATACATTTACTAATTTATCTAATATAATCAATAATGGTCATTCTACCATTTCTGGTAATAGTCAAAACATAGCATCTTTATTAAATAATCAAAATATTTCATCATTACCTACTTCATCTTTAGCTGGAGCAACTTCAGTGAATTATCAATCCATTCAATTACAATTACAACAACAACAACAAAAACAAAAAGAATTAATTAATAAAATAAAAATCCTTCAGCAACATAAACTTTCACAACAACAACAATAACATTTTAAACAGATACATATTAAGAATGAACAATAGTGATTTCATTTCATTTCTTATCAGAAACATCTTAAATCATATTTATACATTTATAGACATTAACTTTAATATATTTTACTTCATCTAAATTTATTCTTTAACCCATTAAATGAAATTATCATAATTTTATTTTATCTCAAATTTTTTTTGAAATCTTATTAATAATTATAATTAGGGTTATTATCTATTATATACTTTATTATAATTAATATCATATAGGATTATATGATAACTTTTGATATCTTTATATATATATATATATATATATATTTAATTATTTTATATTTTATTATTTTTTATTTTTTTTTTTTTTTTATTTTTTTTTTTTACTATTCTATTATTTATTAATTTATTTTATATTATTTATTGTTATCATTAATAGATAAATAGTATTTATAGTAAACTCATTTTAATATTAAATATATTAAATATACCTAAAATTATTTCATAAAATAACTCAAGAAAAGTTAACAGACTAATCCAATAAAAAAATTATATAATAAAAATAAAAATAAAAATTTGACTAATAATGTATATAGTTATGTATATATTATATAAAATAATACTATTTATAATATAAAAGATATTACTTTTGTTATAATATATGTAAATATATGTTAAATAAAATAAAAAAAAAAAAAAAAAAAAAATTTAAAATTTTATATTTGAATTTATCAAATAAAGAACAATTTTTTTTAGTAAAAGAAAAAAAGGGGAAAAAAGTACTATTTATTAATTTTTTAAAAGAATGAAGTTTTGTAGATGTAGTATAGATTTTGAACTCTCTACTCCAAATTATAAAGCTTCAGGTCCGGATGGTATTCCAATTGAATTTTACAAAGCATTAATTCCATCAAGTAATGATTCTAATAATGCTACAGGTAATAATTCTTCCGGTAATACCACTTCAGATAATGATGCTCATGGTTTAAATTTTATTCTTAAATTATTCAACCGTATTTGGGATGGAGATTTCCCCAGCTCTTGGAATGAATCCAGTATTGTTTCCATTCCTAAGAAGGGAGATTTGACAGATTGTGATAACTATCGAGGTATATCACTTATCAATAATGGTATTAAGTTGATTTCCAAAATTGTCACCACTAGAATCTCAGAATATGGTTTAAAGAATAATTTCATTAGACCTGAATAATTTGGTTTTCGAAAAAAGGAAGAAAGTATCAGTCTTTTCATTTCAATCCAAGAAATATGCCGTAGACGTCAATTAGATAATAAAGAGACATATTTGGCCTTTTTAGATCTCAGGAAAGCATACGATTCAACCCCAATCGGTAATATTCTCCATAAATTAGATTGTTTAGGAATCCGAGGTAAGAGTTTACAATTTATCAAAAATTTATATTTAACATCTAAGGCTAATGTCAAATTAGATGGACAATTTTCGAAATCTTTTGATGTGAAGAAATGAGTCCGTCAAGGTTGCCCACTTTTTCCTATTCTCTTTAATCTCTTTATTAATGATATATTTAAAGAGTGCGAAGATCTAGGAGTCAGTTTAGGTGACACTCGATGCTGTGGTGGACTTTTTGCAGATGATATAGTTATTTGTGCTCCAACAAGAGGATGCTTAAAAAAGATGCTTAGAAGAGTTAATGAATGGGCCTTATATAATGAAATGGAATTTGGTATCCAGATATGTTCAACGATGGTGATTCGTCCTGAATCAATAGAAAATCAGAACAAGAGAGATCCAACATTTTACTTAGCAGGACAACCCATTCCAACTACTGATTGCTATACTTATCTTGGTGTTCCATTTGATAAGAATTTGTCCCTTAAACCAGTAATTAAAGCTCTTAATAACAAAGTTTTGAAAGGACTTTTCTCAGTCAGTAAATTCTTAAGAAACCCTAATATTCCTATTCCTTTCAAAAAACTAGTACTTAACTCACAAGTAATCAGCAGAGTTTCATACTTTGCACCATTACTTGGATCCAACAAAGCTAGGTCTAGGATTGCTCAGAAACATGTTAATAAAGGAATACGATGGGTTGCTGGAGTTCGTAAAGCTGTATCGTTTATATCTTTATACTCTATATCAAAAGATTTGAATATTCCTCCATTGTCAGCCAAATGTGCGTTAGCTCAGGTTAGATGTTTTAACAAATGGAAAAACTCAAATTGTATTATCTCACACCTTGTCAATTACATTCCTAAATTTAGAAAATACACGTGGTGCAAATCAAGTAGGACACTTGATAAAAAACTAAAGAAACATGGAGATGTTAAAGCAGTTAAAAACTTTTATTGGAAAGATCTCAAAGGTAATTCAATCAAAGCGCAATATTATGATGATAATAAATTTATTGAAACTAAAGATTTTATTAAATTATGTTATGAATACCTAGAGTTTGCCTATGGCTTCTACTGGCTATTGAAAGCAAGAAGCGGATACAAGTTGGATACTAGAGTTGCCAAAGCTGCTAAATTTATTGATCCAGTTTGTCCTAACTACTGTCCATGTTGCAAGTGTGGTGTTCAAAGTATTAAACATTGGTTATTAGATTGTCCAACATTTAGAGATATCCGTATTAAACATTATGATTCTATAGTCCAGCTATTAAATTTTTTCAGTCAACGTAATTCCAATAGTCCTATCAATAATAATGAAAATGTTAATATCAGTAGAGATAGCAATAACATTAATAGTAATAGTATCAATAGTAATAATAACAATAGTAATAGTAACAATAGTAATAATAACAATAGTAATAATAACAATAGTAATAATAACAATAGTAATAATAACAATAGTAGTAATAGAATTAATAATATTAGTAATGATAGCAATAGTGAAGATAATAATTCTAATTTAGATAGTAATTTAGTTAATGATAGTAATAGTTTTAATAATCCGGTGAATATTAATGTGTATGATTATTCTAGTGTGTGCAGTAAAATATTTAAATTCCTTTTTGGGGGAAGAAGTTTTAACAATATCAATTACAATTCAAGGGAATGGAAAGAACTTTGTAAGCGTCAGATTCAATCTGGTACTAATGAAGGAACACCATTCTTGACGGTAACCGCGGAACTTCTAACCAAAATCATGCCTTTTGCTATTGGCCAGCAATGGTCAATGTTCAAAAGGTTTGAAGCAACATCCAAGAGCGTCAATGCTGAAGAAACAGTAAGACAGGCCAGGAGGGCCAGCGCAACCAATGGAGATCATAATTTTGTTCCATGACAAAATTTTGATCTTTGGCTCGGTGTCCCATTGGAAGTCAAATACAATTATTATACTTTAGTATAATAGTGGCTTTCTTACTTTAATTAAAATTACTAGAATACATTATACCCAATTTTTATTCATTTGTGTTTATTTAAGCATATTTTTTTTTTTATTTTTATTTTTATTTTTAATTTTTATATTACATGTATTATAATTTTAATTAAATTAATAATAAAGTTAAAAATATTTGATGCCGTTAAAAAAAAAAAAAAAAAAAAAAAAGTATAGATTTTGAAGATACTAATATTTACATAGAAAGTTAAATAATGTAATTATATTGTTATTATTGTTTATATATAATTAAAAAAAAAAAAAAAAAAAAAAAAAAAGATTATTTATATATTTTCATAATTATAATATATTAATATTAATATATTATATTAAAAATAGGAGGGAAAGTAGTTTATCTTATAAATTAAATTTTAATTTTTTTTTCGTGCTTGTATCACAATATTAAAATATAATTAAATATTTAAAGTATAAGTATTGTTTATATTATTAAAATTTAAATAATACAGTAACGATGGTAAAATTATTTTGTTAATTGTTGTATAATCATCAAAATTGAAAAAATCTTTCAGTTCGTAAAAATAAATATTATCTATTACTTTAGATTTTTCAATTATTTCTATAATTCTAGATTTAGTAAAATCTCCAGAAATATTTAAGGAACCTTTATTATCCCACCTTAACCATTTTGATATATTATAGGGGTTCATTTCATTGTTATTATTTCTTGCAATCCTATCACAAAAAGTAACATTATTAATAGAATTATGGATTAAATCATTTTGATAATCAGCATTTAATAAATAAATTCCCATAGTTAATAGAAAGTATAAATCATTTTCATTATCTAATTCATAATATTCACTATTTCTTAATTTAATATTATAAAATGTATAATATTGATATATACAATCTTTTGAATATACAGATATTTTACTAGAATTAATATGCATATTCGTGTATTTATAATTTAATTTGGAATCAAATGTTTTTATTATTAATGTTAGAAATTCAATATATTTATCAAATTGTTCATACTCTAGATTTATTGTAGGTATTATATTGCTTTTTAAATCATTTTTATTTTTGAATTGTTTAATTTTATCAAAATTTACAATTTCTAATATTTGTCTTGACATTGAATAATTAATTTGAGATATCAAAATATACCTTATATAGTCACTATTTGGATAATTTTTATAAAATTCTAATCTACTGGTTAAATAAAAATTATAAAAGGTTTTACTTCTTTCATCACCATAACTTTTTAAAACTTTTTTAATTCCCCAATAATTAAACATTCTTTCATAATTATTAATATTTTCCAAATTCATATCATCTTTTATATTAAATAAAATACAATCCCCTAATATAAAATCTGGCCTAGATATTTCATATTCCCAATTTTTGCTTCTTAAGTTAAATTTTTTTAGAGTTTCATTATTATTTAAAAAATATTCCTTTACATCTTTATTTTTAATCTCTTCTATTTTTTTATTTATAATTTCATAATTATATATCAATGAAACATTCCTTAAAAACATATTATATTCATTTTGAAGATTTTTTTTAATATCAGTATTCATCATATAAAGAATTCTTTTATCAACACTTATACAATAAGGTACATCACATGATCTTATATAAAATTTATCCAATATGAATTTATTAAACAGATTTAAAAAATTCTTATTTAAAAATTTTTCATTCTTCAATTTTTTAATCCTTTCTTCATAAATCGTTTCTCTATAATCTATATTACTAATTTCACTAATATTATCATTCTCTATAAAAGTATTATATTTTTCATAATTGTCGCCACTTTCATCATCACTTTCATCATCACTTTCATCATCACTTTCATTATCACTTTCATTATCACTTTCATTATTACTTTCATTATTACTTTCATTATTACTTTCATCATCAATTTCAGCATCATTTTCATCATCACTTTCAATATTAAATTTCAGATAATAATCATAATCTAAAAAAATGTATAATGTTTTTATTGTTTTATTTGACTGTATATAATTTATTTCACTTAATAAATGTATAATAATATTTATATAATCATTATTGAAAATATTACTCAATTGATTATAAATATAGCTGAAAAATAAATTTATATTATTATTAAAAAAATGATTTATAAAACTTCGATCTTCGCTACCACTGCTTTTTTTATTTTTTAAAGACATTTCTTCACTATCCGTAAAGCGTCTCTCCGTTCCTAAAAATTCGTTTTCTTCCTTGGAATTTTTACATAAACTATATAACTTTTTAAACATCGAATAATCAAAGTAAAAATAATTTAATTTATTCAAATAGATATCTTTAGAGCTAATTTTATTTAAATTATATGCATCTTCATTAATCATTTTAATATAAATATTAAATGATTTACAAATACCAATAATTTCGTCATATAAATTTGAAGCATTTTCATTGTCAATGTATAATACTTTTGTAATAGGCTTTGAATTTACAAAATTATTTAATATATTGAAATGTTTTTCCATTGAACAGGTTTTATTAAAAAAGGAAAAATATTTTTTTATAAATTCCAAAAAATCTTTTAATTTAATTAAATTTTTTCTTTCCCTAAAATTAAATGTAAATAAAACGATTATTTTCAATAAATTATTTATTATAAAATTTTCATTCCTCTTTGCTTTATCTTCCTTATTTAAATTATCTTCTAAATTTTTACAATCATCGTTATTCAATTTTGATAATCGATTTATTTTTGAAGAGCTAATGTACTTAACAAATTTAATAACTAAATATTCTATTAACTCATCATTTTTATTATTAATTAAACATATTGATTTATTATTATCTTTTTTATTTTTAAATTTACCTCTTTTTTCATATGTATCAACATCTATCATTCTTTTATTATTATTATTATTATTATTATTTTTATTATTTCTAAATCTTTGATACTGTTTTCTGATTTTATTCAATTCAATATGATAATTATCCACCATTACATTTTTAAATTTTTCATTTTCAATTTCAGTTTCTTTTATTTCCTTTTTTATATAAATACACGCTTGTTCAATATTATATTTAATAGTATCTATATATTCAATAATATATTGATCAGGATTATTCTTATAATTGTTGTTTATTACTGTAAAGGGTATTTCATATTTATCACTAATATAATATTTATCTTTTTTTCGAAATGGACATCGAACTTTTTCACTTGAATATTTTTTGTCCATATTAATATAATCCTTTCTCATCCTTTTCCCTGATATTGATTTTAAAATATTCAGTGTATAATAATCTAAATTCATTACCGTTTTATAATAATAAATTTCATATAAATTATTAAAATCATATTTTTTATTCAGCAATTTCTTGTCATTAATATTATTTAATATAAAATCAATTTCTTTTAATACGCAATTGGTATAACCTAGTCTATATTCACGTACATTTTTAATTTTATTAACTTTACTAAAAATAAAATCTTTGTCCTCTTCGATGTTTTCTATAAAATATGCTTCTGATAAAATTGTATCAAATTCTACTTTGTGCTTAGCATAAGTTAATTTAATCTTTGAATTATCTTTTATTATTTCTTTATAGAAATCAGTTCTTTTCACGAATTCCCAATAATTTTTTATCCAGTCAATATTATCATTTTTAAAAAATTCTTCTACTGCAAATTGTTCTAAATATTCGGTTTCATCAAAGTCGTTTTCTTCCTTGAAATCTAAATTTTGGCTAAAACCACACTGGCTACTATTACTATATTCTTTTATTATTAACTCATATAAATAATCTTCCAATAAATCATTATCTATTGTATTTTCAAGTAATGAACTTATATTATTTGTATTTATTTTTTTAATAAATCTGTCTTTTATATGTTTTTGTTGATAATAGAAAATAAAGTCTATGACGATTATTTTTCTTACTTTTATCTTTAGATAATATAAATAAAGCTTTATTAAAAAAAGTAAATTAATATAACTATCGAATTCGCCTTTTTTAATTAAATAGTTCGAATAATATCTACTTTTCTTAAAAAAGTCAAATTTTTTTAATATTTTTATATCTGTTATATATATTTCAAGAACATCGTAAATACTATTTACTCCATAAAACGAATTGCTTTGAATACATTTAAGAATCGAATTTTTATTATAAACAATATAGAGAAAATAAGGTATAATGCTATTTGCCTTTTCACATATTTTTATTAATATATCCTTTGGGAATAAATACAAGTTAACCTTTTTTTTAGGAAATACATGTGTAATATCCATAGTTTAAGATTTGTTTTATTAGACCAATAGAGTTATCTTTCATATACATATATATACGTATATATATAATATAAAAATATTAATAATAACATTGAATATTTATTTTTACCTTTAAAATAATAAAAATAGTATGATTATTTTTTTTTAAATTCAATGCCTATTAGATATTATTAAATAAAAAATACCTCTTTTTTTTTTTTTTTTTTTTTTTTTTTAAATAGTTAAGTCCTATCTTTTTATTGAATCAAGAATAAAAAAAAAAAAAAAAGTATATATAAATATCTATTAAAATGAATATATATTATATTATATTATATATTATATATTGTATATTTTAAATATTATATATTTTTAAAAATAAATTTATTTTTATTTATTATTATATATATTTATAATATATTTATAATATAATATATTATGTTAATATATTAATAATATAAATATTAATTCATTTTAATATATTTAATTTTCCATATTAATTTATAATTGAATTATAAAATTAACATTTTATGTTAAAATATCATAAATCAAACCGAATCCATTTAAAAATATATAAAATAAAAACAAAAATATTGTTAATTATTTTTCTCAATTTTTTATTTATCTTTATAATAATTCATCCAACTTTTATTTATATTATATATATAATATAAATAAAAAAAAAAAAAAAATATGAAATATATATTTAATAATACTTTACTATGATATTATAGTTTAAGTTATATATATTCTAATTTTAAATAGATTCAATTATCTTATATATTGGTGATATAATTTCAATATAGCTCTTTAATTGATCCTTTTCAGTGGGAAAAGAATTATCTTCTTGAACATTAATAATATCCTTATTTAAATTAATTGATATCATTTCACCAATATATTTCAAATATTTATTTATATAAATGATATCGTCATTTGATAATAGCATACTATTTACTACTCTATTTACCTTTTTATAAAATTTCAAAAGGGAAGAATAATCATTGATATTTAAAGTTTTTATATTAGTAATATCCATAACTAAACCGTAGTAAAATTTTACCAATATATTTTCTATATTATCTAATAACTTATCTTTTATTTCACGTTTATTATATATCTGATCAATGTCAATATTGGCAAGTTTATCTTTTCTAACAATTGGTTTTATATTCATAATATATCTCATTAACCAGTATCTGTATTTTTCGTAGATATAACCATTAATGTTATCATTGAAATCAATAACTTTATTTAATGATATTTCTATCTCTTGTTTATCACTATTTTCAATGAAAGAGGTACATCCATAAAATGGAATAGAATACTTTGTATCTGGACACTTGGAACTCATTTCACTTGTATTTAAAATTTCTGTATATACTAAAGATTGATAATAATTGTATAAAATCTCCAAATATTTATTTATTATAGTTTTCACTTTAAGTTCAATTTCAAAAATTATTAAATAACAAAACATAAAGGCAAATTTATAGTTTACACTTTAAGTTCAAGTTCAAACATTATTAAATCACAAAAACAAAAAAGAAAATTTATAGTTTTCACTTTAAGTTCAATTTAAAACATTATTAAATACCAAAACATAAAGGCAAATTTATAGTTTTCACTTTAAGTTCAAGTTCAAACATTATTAAATCAAAAAAAACAAAAAAGAAAATTTATAGTTTACACTTTAAGTTCAATTTCAAAAATTATTAAATAACAAAACATAAAGGCAAATTTATAGTTTTCACTTTAAGTTCAATTTCAATCATTATTAAATCACAAAAACAAAAAAGAAAATTTATAGTTTACACTTTAAGTTCAATTTCAAAAATTATTAAATAACAAAACATAAAGGCAAATTTATAGTTTTCACTTTATCAAAGGAAAAATGAATGAAGTTTTTAATGGAAATATTTTTAATATATATATACAAAAAGTAATAAAGAATAGTTGATAATAACCAATAACAAAAACAATAATATAAAGTATAGGAAATAGTTTTTTATATATCTTTATGCTAATATATATATAATAAAATTGGATTTAAAGAAGAAAAAAAATGACAATTAATGTGGAAAATTTTAATAATATTAGGAATGAAAGTAATGAAACATCTTTATTATTAAGTGAAAAGTTAAACATAAATAGTGACCAATCTATAATTGAAATAGAACATAAATGTGAATATCCCAATAATCAGAGAAAAAGAAATATATTTAAAAGATCTTTTTTTCTAATTATAATTGTTTTAATTTATTATGTCATTATATCTGTGATTCTATTTAATAAATATAAAGATTCACATAATTCTGTTAAAATTAAAGAAGACAAAATTAAAAATTTAAATGACATTCAATTTTTGGAAGCTAGCCGAACAATTCTGATAGATATTAAAAATGTAACAGGTAATCTAAAATCTAAAGAAAAAGAAATTCCTTTAAGAAATTTGACAGAATCAGAGGCTTTTAAAAAAATATTTAATGATGATAAATATAAGACATTATATTATTATGGTTTTTATTATTGTAATAATACAGATGGACCAATCACAATTAATTTAAATTTTGATGATGGAACCAAAACCAATTTATATACCCGTTTAAATAAAAGATTTGCCTCAAAGCAATTTACTGCATATAAGGTTGACAAAAATTTTTATGATTCATTAGATAATAGGACAATAACAAAAAGAACTTTATTTTGTGAAATACCCCAAATTGCAACGCCTGAAAGTTTTCATGGTTATAAATTAATATGTCCCAAATATTATACATTAAGGATCGAAGATGCATATTATGGAATTCATAACCAAGATGATAATTTTTGTCAAAAGGGTAAATATATAGGAAAATATAGAGAAAATGAAAATACCAAAGAAAATAGTGAAATAACGGAATATGAATCAAAGGAAAACTTCAAGGAAAGACAAAAAAAGTTTAAAAAAAGATTAGAGAATCTTGAGAACTCTGGAAATCCTAAAATTAAAAAATTTAATTCGTTATATATAGGAAATTCAGAAAACTTAGAAAATGACGCTGATAAAATCCAGACAGCAAAAAATATTAATAACATTCCTTCTACTGAAAAATCAACTACAATAAATTTAATTGATAAATTATCACTAGTGAATCAAATAATTCCAACTGAATTTTCTTGTGATTCATATCCAGTAGATACTGTTAGACATAAATGTGAAGGTAAATCTAGCTGTACTATAAAACCTATTGGGTCAATTTTCGGTTATCCATGTGATAGATTTAATAAATATTTAGAAATTCAATATCACTGTGAAAAGGAAGTAAGTTTTATATTAAAAAATTAACTATATATATATATATATATTAGAAAATAAATGAAAATATATAATAAAATAAATAAAAAATATTTTTATTACAATAACATCAACTTTAGATTGTAAAACAACCTCGTATAGCAATAATTACATTTATAGATAAATTTAAGGTAAACTCTATAAGTGAGAATGCAATCAGTGAATTATATCAATATGCCAAAATTCATGGCTATGATTTCTTTATTGATCATGAAGTATACTATGCCGAGAGAGAAATATATTATATGAAAACGAATACAATAATTAAATATTTATTAAGATTTTTGGAAGAAAAAACATATGATTGGATTTTGTAAGTTAAGATGAATAAAAATGATTTTTAATAAAATAATAATAACAAAAAAAAAAAAAAAAAAAAAAAGAAAGAAAGAAAAAAAGAAAACAATAATAATAATTTAGAAAAAGAAATAGGATATTAAGTTATTTTTATTATATAATATTTAATAATAGCTGGGTTGATTCTGATGTAGTTATGGTTAATCCGAATATAAAACTAGAGACATTTTTACCTCCAATTGAAAAAAATGATATTCATTTAATTATTTCAGGTGATAGTAATGGAATAAATGCGGGTGTTTTCTTTTTACGTATTAATTCATGGTCATTAACTTATATGATGCGAACAGTTTCATATGCATATAATCATAAGACAAGTCTTATATTTTATTCAGATCAAACATCAATGAATAATGTCTTATTAGAGAATTATGAAGTGGAAACTGATCATTTTGTTTTAGTACCACAAAAATGGTTTAATATGTATATAGATGAAACGACACCAGGTTATTTTTTAATACATTTTGCTGGTGTTGTAATGAAAGATATAATAGCGAAGAGTGTCCGTGAATTCTTATTAAATAATACTGAGTATTATATGAAAACTTCTGAAGAAATGAGAAAGGAAGTTGAAGAGTATTATAATAATCCGTTGGAAAATAAATTGGTGAAAGGCCAATAAAGTAAAATAAAATAATATATATATATATAAAGAAAGAAGACTGGAATAATATTATATAATAAATTTCTTCAATTTTTAATAACATTAATATGCATAATTATTTTACATCAAAAAAAAGTTTATATATGAATAATTTATTATTTTATTATTTAAGTATTTAATTTTACTATATTCATATTTAAGAGTAGAATAGATAAGGGCTATAAATTATCAATTCATTAATGAATTAAAAAAAAAAAAGTTTTTAGATGAATTATAAAGACAAAAATAAAAGTTAAAGTACAATATTAATTTATGAATAGGATTATTAAATAAAAGCTTTTTATAAGTATGATTAAATTATAAGTATATTATTTTTATTGTGTAAAATAATTAATAATAAAATTTAGAGATTTTTCTTTTTTGATGAATAATAAAAAATTTAATGAAACAAGTATACTTTTTTTTTTATTTTTTAAATTTTTCGATATGTCAGTTTTCGGTTCATTTTAAATTATTTTTAGAATTCTGTGAACATTTTAAGTTCATATTATTTCATTATATATATTATATATATTATATATATTATTCACTAATTAGCATTAACTATTTGTATGATATTATTAAAAATGAATATATTTTAAATTTAGTAATGGAATAATTAAATAATGTTAAATATTATTAATGAATAAAATATATAAAAAGTATATAATAAAGTTTGATTCATGAGAATTTTTTTATAATTAATTACTTTAATATGATAATTATTAATCATTAAAGTTAAGTATTAATATATATAAAGAATACTAAATTATATTTCAATATATTTTCTTATTATTTTTTTCTTATTAAATAAAATATAAAAACTTTTGATATAATTTATATTCAATATATATAAACCACTATACAATTCATGTTTTTATTTGTAATGATAAAGGAGTAAAATTATAAATATTATTTAATACCAAATCAAAAAAAATCCCAACAATAATATTTATTATAGTTATTATCATATTTATTTTACTCTTATTGTAAGATTTTTAGAGATTATTCTTTTATATATTAACAAAATACCAAAAACTTTTTATATTACTCATACTATCTTAATATATAAATTTATAATATATCAGTTTTCGATTCAATATAACATTTCAATCTCATATTTAATACTATTAACTTAAAAAATCTTTATACATTATTAACAATTAACAATACAATTAAAAAAAAAAGATTATTATTTTCAGTGAAAATTATTATGTATTAAGAAAATATATCGAATTTATGGGTTTAATTACAAGAAATCAGACTAATATTGAAAAAAACGAGTCAATTCCGTCGGGAGGTGATTCAAATAATGCTTCATTAAATTCATCTCAGTATCATGAAGGTTTTCATGAAAATGTTTATGGAGATATTGATGATTTATTAGGACTTGATATTTTAGAAACATGTTATGAATCACCGGAGGAGATTAGTCCAATTGCAAAATATAATAATATAGATTGTGATGATAAAATAAATGAAAATGGAAAATTAGTAACTATTAATTCATTCTGTTCTGAAACTAGTAGTTTAAGAAAAAATATATTGGACAATTCAACTAATAATAGTAATATGAGTTTAACGAATAATCCATCCTATACCCAACATCATTCCTTTTATCGAAGTCATTCCTCAGTAAAAAGATCTTCATCTGCTACATCACCAGAAACAGGTCCTAAAGTTACTATTTTTACTGATGATGATTACAAATATATGGATGTTATTCGTGATGAATCTGAATCTGTATTAAATACCCCAAGTTTAAATAATGTAAGTGATTCAAAAAGGAATATCAATTATAATAATAAAAATAACGAAATAAATTCACCACTATCAGCAACTGAAACTGGCGAATTTGTTCATCGAAATTCTATATCTAATTTCTTTAATAATCACTTTAAAGGAAAAAAATCGAAAAAAAAGGAAGAATATAAATCTAATCCAGAATTATTAAATAATAATAATAATTCATTTTATAATGATAATCATAAATCACCGAGAGGTGAATATCATAATGTAAAACAACGAAGTAATACTTTAGGATCAATCTCTCCAATAAAATCTGTACTAAGTATGAATAAGCGTTCTTCATTTATTGATATAAAAAGACAAAATGGAATGAATAGTCCAAATAAAATAATATCGCCATTATCTCCATTGGGTTATGATAATCATACATCTAAAAAAATAGATTCATCAAAAAATGATATTGATTCAATATTAGTATTGGCAGATGAAAAAGAGAATGTGGAAAATAATGTTAATTCTACGGTAACTTCTCCAAAAAATAAAAAATTAGAAAATAAAGCACTATCAAATTCTACCTTTTTCTCACATATAAAACGCCGAAAAGATCGTAAAAGTATGAATAGTTTAAATTGTATTACAACCAACATAGATATTATGCAAAGAAAAAAATCATTTATATATTCAGCTGATATTATTTCTGGTTCGAATTATGGATCAGTAGTACTTCCATCTGCCACAACTCCAAATCCTAGTATGGTAACTACAACTCAGAATTCAAATTCACAAATTATATTAAATGAGGATACACTAAATTCATCACCAAAATCAGCGAATGGTAAACATAATGAATTTTATCATCTTCCAGATTATTCTGATTTATTAGTTATGTCTGAAAGTGATATTGAAGGCATATACAATACAATGATAGGCGATAATGATAAAGTGAATCAAAAGAAAAAAAGAAAAAATAATATTATAAAAGAAAAGGAAGTTAAAGATAAAGAATTTACAACCATAATACCATTAAAAACTGTTGAGGATAAAGATGAATGTACGTCACCAATGTCGGTACCTTCTATAGTCATACCAGTGGTACAAAATAATAAAGAAGATCCGTTAAGAAAATCATATAAAGTATTAAATGAATCCTTTCAGATGGGAAGTATTTATGATGTTAATACACCACAAGCAGAGGAGAAAAATCTAACCCTTAGCATTGATGATGATAATATTTTAGTGGTGATTAATCCATTTGGAATTCGTGATATTGATTTTTCTACTCGTCGAGTATTACCAGTAACAAATAAAGAAAACTGTTCTGAAGATGTTGATGACTTATTTAATATTGAAAATGATGATAAATACAAAACTTCAGTGAAGAAGTTAATTGAAATAGAATCTAATTATAAACATTGTAAATGTAATTCTGATGTTGCTGTTAATGATCCAGATCAACCGAATGATATTGATAATTTGTTTTTATTAAGTTCAAGTCTAGAAAAGAAGATGTCTGTGATGGATTCATTAATTGTTATTGATGATATTCAGGAAAATATTAGACCTGATATTTCTGATTTAATAAGTATTGGTACAAATGATAATGATAGCGGGTCAAAGTTAACAAAAAGTAGCTTAAGTTCAAGTACACCAAATTCAATTAATAATTCAAGGAATATATTTAGACGCTTTTCAAAGAGCTTTTCTTTCTCAAACAATAAATTAAATTCAAGAGTTATTGAAAGTTCACCATTAAATGCTGAAGGTAATACTTTATTTATATTGAAAAATAATAAAATTAATAATTTATTAATAATTATTTTAATATGTAATTGATTTTATTTCTTTTTTTTTTTTATTCATTATCAACTTTTATTCAATTGGAAATTTATTGACATATTTACAACACACCATACATGAATTAAACATGATCAATGAAAATAATTTAAAT
The DNA here is from genome assembly GCA_002104945.1 of Piromyces finnis. NCBI lineage: Eukaryota > Fungi > Neocallimastigomycota > Neocallimastigomycetes > Neocallimastigales > Neocallimastigaceae > Piromyces > Piromyces finnis. The sequence goes on from MCFH01000035.1 coordinate 244,209, forward strand.
TACTTTTTAAAAGATTATAACTATAAAATGGAAAGGGTGCTAACTCAAAAGAATGTATTAGTTATCCCATCATATACAGATATTAGTAAAAGTAATAATGATTTATTTGAAAAGAAAAGTACTCAAAATAGTAATATAGATATAAGTACTCCCTCACAAAACGATCTTAAATACAGTAATGATTTACTAAATAATAAGAATATGTCAGTATCTCTTAGTAGAAGTTGTAATCAAAGTTATGAAGAAGAAGACAAAAATTCTCCAAGTATGGATAGAATTAATTCTCCAATTATTCCAAGAAAATCTAACATTAATGCTTTAAATTATATTCATTCCATCTCAAAATCATTTTCAAATGATGGTTTAGTAGTTATTCGTTCTAATGATAATATTAGAGATGAAAACAATAATGAAGAAAGAATAGACTATATCTATTATAATCGGGATAATGATAAGCGGAAGACTAAAAATGGTTCTGTTATGGACGATTTTATAGAATTCTCTACTATAAATAATAATTTAAAGAAAAAAATTATTAATGATTCAATATCTACTTTTAGAACAGCCTATAGTACAGTAAAGGATTATTATAATATGTCAATGAATGAATCTATGTATAGTGCCATAAACTATAATAGCATTAATTCAAATTTCTCTATTGCAAATAATTCTAATACGGTAAACTATTATAGACAAAGAGATCGCTTACCTACTTCAATGAACATTAAAAATGAGTTATACTATAGTGACTACATAAATAATAATAATTCATCTTCAATTAATAATTTAAAATTGAAAAATGAAGATATAAGTGTAATTGGATATAATCCAAGTATATTTAGTAGTATTGGTATTAATTATTATACTCCGATAAATTCACCAAGTTCTTTAGTGGATGTAAATGATAAGAGCAAATATAACATTTCAAATAAAACTAAATCTGATTCTCGCGATGTTATTAATGAAACCAATCAAGCTCTTATAGATAATTCCATTTTTCCAAATAGCATAGTGAATAAAAATACAGGAATTAGTTGTTATTTGAATATTTCCAATGTAATGAATGATTCTATAAAGAATCATAAAAATACTTCATTAGAAATTCCCCAGTTCACAACAGGCTATGATATTAGCAATACCTATATTTCCAGAATGCATCTAGCATCTTCTATTGATATTTTTAATCGATTAGAAATTTTGAATAGCTCAAATAAGAATTATCAAAATAAAACAAATCCTCAAAAATATTTAGTAAATAGTAAAAATAATTCAATTACATTAGCCAATAATTATAAGCGTCTAGAATTAAAGCAGTAAACTATAAATTATATATATAGTTATATAGTTTTAATGGTTACCAATATTTTTTGAATCTTTATAATATTTAAAAGTTTTAATATATACATCACCACCACTACCAACAACAACAACAACAACAACAACAAAAATACGTATATATATATATATATATATAATCAAAAATATAAAAGAATACGAATGAATAAAAATTAATATGGTTTTAATTAGAAGGAAGACCATTATTACACATTAATGTAATAACTGTATTTGTATTTATTGGTGATATTGACCATATTGATTTATCATACTGCATTTTCAGTATAGCTGCTCTCAGTTATTATTTTAGCTTGAACATTGTCTATTATCATTATACTCGATTTAGTTTAATATTCATAGAAATATTTTCCATTATACTTTACTCTTTTAATTTTATATTTTTTTCCTTTTAAAAAATATTTTAAATTCTTTAATTGCACCTACCAGAATAATTACATACATTAATAATTCATTACTGAATTAATAGACCTATCAACTAAATTATTGCTTAAAATTTAAAGAATTAAAATAAATACCTTTCATATTATTATAATAAAAATTGAAAAATGATAAAATAAACATATTTATATATATTATTATAAATATTTGTTATGAGAATTATAATAAATGTACATATATTTATTTAGTTTAGTAAATAATTAATGTTTGGTCTTCTTCACTAATTACAATAACAGAAATTCAAAAAAAAAAAAAAAATTTATTTGTTATTTGTTATTTTTTATTTTTTATTTTTTTTTTTTTGATTATGATTACATAATTACATTAGGTATATTATAAAATTTAGTAAAATTTTTTATGTATATGTTATTTATTTTTAAAGATTTTTTTTTATTTTTTATTTTTTATTTTATTTTATTGATTTAAAGTAGCTATAAATATTTTATATACTTTATTTAAATAGCAAGAGTTTCACGTTTTAACCAATCTAATGCAAGTTGATCATCTAGAAGTAATGGTGAAATCTTTTCCCAGCATTCTTTATTGTAGTTGTTAACCCAATCAATTTCACTTTGATCCATAATTTCTCTCTTGATACATTTTGTTTGAACTGGGAAGAAGGTAATACGTTCACAACCATAATAATCTTTGTTAGCAAAATTGTTTGGAAGATCTTTTTTAACAATAATGACCATACTTTCAGTTCTAATACCAAATTGACCATCTAAATAGAAACCTGGTTCATTAGTAACAATCATACCTGGTTGAAGAGCAACTTCATTGTAGGCTGGGCGACTACCAAAACCTTGTGGACCTTCATGTACATTTAAGAAATGTCCTACACCATGACCAGTTCCGTGAAGATAATCTAAACCAACTTGCCATAAAGCTTTTCTAGCAACAACATCAAGTTGGAAACCGGTAGTACCCTTTGGGAAAATAATAGTATCAATACCAATATGACCCTTGAGTACACGAGTATAACAATCTTTTTCTAAATCAGATGGTTGTCCAAAGTGAACGGTACGAGTAACATCAGTAGTACCGTTTAAGTATTGACCTCCGGAATCACATAAATAAAATTGATCCTTGTCAATAATATTACATTGTTCCTTAGTTGGGCTGTAATGGATAATAGCACCATTTGGACCTGTAGAGGAAATAGTTTCAAAACTTAAACCCATAAACTTTGGAAGTTTAGATCTAAATTCTTCTAATTTTTCAGCAGCAGCAAATTCAGTTAATTCGGTATTATTTTTAACACAAAGTTCATTTTCTAACCATGCAAAGTATTTAACTAAAGCAGAAATATCATAACGGTTACATTCACGGAAACCATTTAATTCAACTTCATTCTTAATAGCTTTTGGAAGAGAAAGTGGTGATTTTACAACTTTAGTCTTCTTACTTCCACCTAAGGCTTCGTATAAAGCAAGGTTACATTTATCACTAACCCATAAGTTTTTAATAGATTCAAGGTTACTAAATTCCTTTAATTCTTCATAGACAACATCATATGGACGAACACGAACAGAAGAGCCTAAATGAGTATATATTTCTTTTGGAATCTTTCCATTACCAGTGTATAAAACAGCATCAGTTTTAGTAATAGCAGCAAATGAATAAAAAACTGGATTATATTCAACATCAGAACCTCTAATATTAAATAACCCTATTAAAAAAACAGTTAAAAAAATGTGTTAATATAATAATAATAATAATAATAATAATAGTGTAATAAAGACAATAAAAACATAAAAAAAGTTTAAAATATTCTAGATTAACTCATTTTTAATATAAAGCTAAAAATTATTGTATAATTATAACAGTTTTTTTTTTTTAATAATAGTGAAGTTTATAAAAATTACTTACAAGCAATTTCATCTAAAGCAGTTAAAATATATCCATCTATATCTTTTTCTTCAAAAACTTTACGAAGATCAGCAAGCTTATCATTAATAGATTTACCAGTGTATTCAATACCAAGTGGAATAAGTTTACCATTAGGTTGAGCTGGACGATCAGACCATACTTGATCTACAAGATTTTCCTTGATATTAGTAACTAATTGAAGTTGTTTTGGAGATTCAGATAATTTTTTACTAAGAGCTTCAGATTCAGATATAGAAATAAGTTTTGGGTCAATAGCAACCTTAGCCTTATTTGGTAGAGTATCAATAAGCCATTTTTCCTTAGTTGGAACATCAGCAAGACCACTCTTCATTAATGTCCAATTCTTATCTAATTGCTTAGAAGCTTGTAAATGGTATCTACCATCAGTCCAAAGGCAAGCAAAATCACCAGCTTTACCTTGGGTAACGATAACTAAACCAGCGGAACCATTAAAGCCAGAAATGAATTCGCGACGTTTATCACAGTCAGAAATATATTCACTTTGGTGGGCGTCTTCAGAAGGAATGATATAAGCCTGAATATCATGCTTTTTCATTAAATTCCTTAACTTTTGTAAGCGTTCAGTGGTATCAATTTGATTCATTTTCTTATTAATTTTTATATTATTTTTTTTTTCAGTGGTATAGAATTTTTTACTTTGATATGGGGATACCAGATTTTTATTAATATAATTATTAAAACCAGGAATGATACTTTTATTGAAAGAATTATACGTGAAAGTATTATTACTACAATCGGTTGGTAAAATAGGTGTTTGTAATAATTTGTATTTATAATAATTACTTTCTTTAATTTTTTTATAAATAAAAATTGTAACCAAAAATAAAATAGATAAAATGAAAAATATATACATTAATAAATTTTGATTATGTAAAAAAGATATGATAAAATAATAATTTTTATAATTATAATTATTGATTAATTGATATTATATGTGTATATGTTTTTTTTTTTTTTTTTTTATTATTGTTATTCTAATAATTTTAACAATTTCTTTTTCTTCTCTCTCCCTCTCTCTCTCTTTTTTTTTTTTTTTTTTTTTATTAATTTTTATTTCTTATTTTATTATATTCTTTTAAAATAAATTTAATTCTAAATTTCAAAATAATTCATATTTAACTATAAAACCAAAATTATATAATATAAAAAAAAGTCAATAAATAAAAATATTCAATAAATTATTTAAAAGTTTATTTAAAGTTTATTATTTTTTTTAAATTTATATATACTTTTATTATTTTTGTATTTAATAAATAATCTTTTCAAACTTTACTGTTCTTTATTTAATAAAATTATTTTAATATATACAATAAAATAATAAAATTGATAATTATTCATTTATTAAATATTATATAATTAATTTATATAATTAATATCCTATTAGTATCTAATATTTGCATTAAATAATTTTTATTAATTCTTTATTTTATTTCTATTTTTCATTTATTACTTTTTTGTAACTTTTATTTATATAATATAAAACTTCATTTAATAGTGTTTTATTTAAAAATACTCTAACTATCTAAAAATTGATGGTAAATCCATTTAATCAATTAAATCATACTTTGCCTTTTAATTATTATTTTAAAATCTGAAAATATTCAATTTAATTTATTATTTTAATAATTCCCACAATTTTTTTTTACTTAATTTTACCTTTTTTCCTTTTTTTTTACTTTTCTTTTTTTTTTTTTTCTTTATTATAAATATTATAATTATTATTATTAATTTTATAATTCTTTTTGGAAAATAAAAAAAAAGGTATAGAGTGACAATTTTTTTAAATAAAAATTAATAAATTTTAAACATTTTTTTTACCTGATATATTTCTATTTATATTAATAAGCCTCAACAAAATTTTATTTGATAATAAGTTATTAGGATTATTAAAATTTAATTTTGAATTTAATTGATTACAAGCCATATTAATTAGTACTTTCTTTTTAATAAATTTGAAATTTTTTAAAAAAAAAATAAAGAGGAAATTGAAAAAATATTTTTTTATTTTGAAATTTTCTTATTATTAAATAGTTACGCAGATTAGATTGAAGGATATTTTATTTAAAAAAGAATTATAAAGTTTTTTTTTTATCAATAATAAAATATTAATGAAAATAAAAAGATTCAAAGAAACTATTAAAAATAGATTATTGTATTATTGTATTCCTAATAAAAAAATATGAAAATAAAATACAACAAATATAAAATAAAAATCCTTGTTTTTTTTAAAAAAAAAAAAAGTTTTTTAATATGTTTTTAATATTATATATACTACTAGTTTATTAATAAAAAAATATTTAAACTAAATAGTAATATAGAATGAAATTATTTATAATAGGTGAGCATTCCGAAAATAATTTTTTTTATAAAAACTTTATAAATTATAAAAATAATGCATTACTTTGTGAATAGAAAAAATACATTCATTATTTCAATATTATAAAAAAATAATTATCAATTATATCATTATTTTTATATAGATTCTTTATGATATACTTTAATATTGTTATTAATGCTTTTTGAGAATAAATATTTAATTAATAATAATTTGAATAAAAAAAAATATAATATAAAATCAAATAAACATAATCATTAATAAGATATTTTTTTTTATATATAATTTAAAAAATAAATTATCATTTAATTCAACATTTTTATTTTTTCTAATTTTTAAGAACTCAATGAATTATACATAGGATTATAGTTATAATGAGTATAATTAGAGCTATGCAAGCAAACTCTTGTTAATTTAATTGTAATTATAATTAAACTAACAAAAGTTTGTTTACATAGCTCTAACTGTAACATTATAATCTGAAGGATAACCAATAGAAGAATTTAAACTATCATATATTTTAATATCTTCACCATTTTTTTTTTTTGAAGAGCATTCACTTTTTGTTTCATATGGAACATCACTTGGTTTACCACTTAAGCGGAATCGTACAGCTAGGTTCAAAATTCAACTACAAGCTTTTTAGCTACAACAACTTTAATATACGAAATTGCCGCGGTTGCTGGCACCAGACTTGCCCTCCAATTGTTCTTCGATAAGAGGTTTAAATTGTTCTCATTCAATTACAAGACTATAAAAACCCTGTATTATTATTTATTGTCACTACCTCCCTGTGTCATGATTGGATAATTTACGCACCTGCTTCCTTCCTTAGATGTACCGTCAAACTATCTTTTTTGAAATAAGATAGTTTGACGGTACATTTGTAATTCTATAAGAAAAAAAGTTTAAGAAAATACAGTTCAAATAATATTTTCTTTTCTATATAAAGAAAGAAAAAAATTTTTGCGGTAAAAAAGTAATAAACTTACATTAAAGAATCTTCTAAAAAAAAAGAAAATATTCGTTAAATCTGAACCAATGAATATTTATTATTTTTTAGGTGTGAAAAAAAGAAAAAAAAAGAAATTACTATTATGATAATAAAGGAGATATATTAAGAAAATAATGTAAATTGAATACTAGGGTTGGGTTAAAAAGACTAAAAAAACCTTTGTAAGTGTAAAAATGATTAAAAATTCATATTATTTTTATTTCTTATGTATTTCTTTAAAAATCAATCATATAAAAGAAATATATTATAATTGTGAAAGAATATAATAATATCTTTTAATGGAATGAAAAAACTTTATAGTATCGTATTTATAAACATTTAAATGATACAATTCATTAATTACATTAAGTATTAAGTATTTTTGTAATACGGTACAATTCACTAGTATATACAACACATATTACTTAATATTGAGCCATTTATAATTTAATTTTTGTTTAAATTAAAATCCATCCGCTTTATTATCTTTTATAATTAACTTTATCTTAAAAAAAACTGAACCTTATTTCAAATAATTTAATGATTTAATATTTTATAAAAACAATTGTGAAATAAATAGTATGAGTGGATGATAAATATTTTTAAAGATAAATTAAAAATTAAATAGAAAATGAATAAGCAATTCATTAATTATATTAATTAATATATTTGACAAAATATTACTTTTGTATTTTATATACTAATGAATTGTTATATCTATACTTCTTATTTATTATGATTAAATTTACATATTAACCATACAACTTTCCAATTTATATTACTGGTGTATTTTTAAGATTTTAGCCAAATAAATTAAAAAAAAAATTAATTGTTTTACTTTATTCTTTTAATTAAAAATTATTAATTACATTATAACCCTAATTGGTTTTTTTTTTTAGTTACACAAATTAAAAACTTAAAAATATTATTAAATCTTATTATATATATTTTTGGTATTTTTTGTAATCAGAAATTTTCTTTATCCATATAAAATTTCATTATTTTTTCTTTTATTTTTTTTAAATAAATAAAAAATAATAAAAGTAATTATTACTTAAACAGTTTAATTACTAATATACAGGAAATTTTTAAAGTATCACTAAATATTTTAAATGTTCCTAATTACACAATAATCAAAATAAAATAATAATAAAAAAAAAAAAATGAAATCAAATAAATCTGAAAAGGTCCATAATAAAAAGGAAAATAGGGGAAAAAAGGAAAAAAAAGAAAAAAAACCGATAATTTTCGGTGATGAAGAAGTCCAAAATATTCCTTTTTCTCAAATTTTTAAATATTCTAATGGGAAAGAAAAATTAATGACCTTATTTGGTATTATAAGTTCCATCATTCAAGGTTGTGCTTTTCCATTAATGTAAGCTTATTTAAATATTCATTGATACAGGAGATAAATAAAATTTTCATTAATATTAAAAAATAATATTAATATTAATATATTTATTTATCTAAAAAGAAAATTATGATACCTATATTAATAATTATCAATTCTAAAATAAAAAAAAAAATATGATACTAATTTACTCTTTTGTTACAGTATTTATAATTTAGGTGATATGACAGATTCTTTCATTTCTCTCGTTGTTAACTTAAAGTTAAAAAAAATTACAGGGATTGATAATGATAATGTTTTGCAAGACATAATGAGTGTGGTTAGTTCCGGTAATCTTACTAATGTTGTAAATCTCGAACAAAAATATCCCAATTATGATCTTCAAAACCTTTATAATAATTTTAGACAATCCGATTATGCTAGTTATGATTTTAATGCCACCAATGGATTTGAATTCAAAAAAGTTGACGATATTTTCCATGAATTATACAAATATTTTGTTTTATTTGCTGTCATTGCCATAGTTTCCTTTATCACCACATTTATCTATAATGCCTTTTTAGATGTTTCAGCTCTTCGTCAATCAACTAAAATACGTTCTTTAGTCTTTAAATCTTTAATGAAACAAGATATTCCATGGCATGAAAAAGCCAATCCCGGAGAATTATCATCTAGAATAATTAGTGATACCTTATTAATTGAAGATGGTATCGGTTCAAAAATTGGTATGTTATATCAAAATCTTACCACATTTGTTTTTTGCATGATAATTGCATTTATCAGCGGTTGGAAATTATCGTTATACATGTCAGGAACTTTCATTTTAGTAACTATTGTAGTTATCATCATGAGTACTGTTTTAGCTAATATCACTAAAAAGGCTCAAGATTCCTATGCTACTGCTGGTGGTATTGCCCAAGAAACATTTTCTCAAGCTCGTACTGTTGTTTCATTCGGTAATGAGCAAAAAGAAAGTGATCGCTATACCCAAAAATTAATGCCAACCTTAAAGTTAGGTATGAAAAAATCACATATTTTAGGTATCAGTATGGGTTTGATTTTTGGTGTTGCATACTTTTCCTACAGTATTGCATTTATTAAAGGTGGACAATTTGTTAATAAGGGAGAATTGATTGCTGGTGATGTTCTTAAGATTTTAATGAGTGTTATGTTTGGTGCTTCTTCCTTCGGTATGTGTGGTACTTCTTTCACAGCTATTAGCGCTGCTACTGGCGCTGCTGCTATTTTATTCCACATTATCCAAAGAGAACCAAAAATTAATAAAGAATCAGGAGAATGCCCATCCCAACCTCTTAAAGGTCATATCGAATTCCGCGATGTCCATTTCACTTATCCTTCCAGACCGGATACCGAAATTTTAAAGGGCATTAATTTCAAATGTCTCCCGGGACAAACAATTGCCTTAGTAGGTGCTTCCGGTTCTGGTAAATCTACAATTGTTCAACTCTTGGAAAGATACTATGAAAAAAGCGATGGTCAAATTTTAATCGATGGTAAAGAAATTGAAGGCTATAACATTCCATGGTTACGCTCACAAATTGGATTAGTATCACAAGAACCAATCTTATTTGATGCTACTATTGCTGAAAACATTGCTATTACCTGCCCAGGTGCTACTCCAGAACAAATTGAAACAGCTGCCAAATTAGCTAATGCTCATGAATTTATTTCTAAATTAAGTCATGGTTATCAAACAAAGACTGGAGAAAAGGGATTACAATTAAGTGGAGGACAAAAACAACGTATTTGTATAGCTCGTGCATTAATTTCCAATCCAAATATTTTGTTATTGGATGAAGCCACCTCAGCCTTAGATAATCAATCAGAAAAAATTATTCAAAAAGCTTTAGATTCTGTTTCGGTTGGAAGAACCACGATTGTTATTGCCCATCGTCTTACAACAGTAAGAAATGCTCATTGCATTATCGTTATGAATAAGGGCACTATAGTTGAATGTGGTACTCATGAAGAATTAATGGCTAAGGGAAATACATACTATCATCTTGTCAAGAACCAAGAATTAAAGGCTGAAAATATTAAAGATTTAACCAATGAGATGACCGAAGAAATTAATGATGATTCTATAAAATATTCCGATGCTAATGATAATTTTGAAAACATTGCCTCATCCAATTCTGAACTTATCGTTAAGCAAAAAGGCACAGGATCCGAAGCTCAATCAACTTCTATAAATGAATCTAAAAATATTGACTGGCGTCGTCCTTACCTTGATTACAATAAACCTGTTTGGTTTAAAAATATCATCGGTATCATTGGATCATTATTCAACGGTTGTATGCAACCTGTATGCGCCTACATTTACGCTTCTGCTATCAATGCCTTCAACAAACAAGGCAATGATTTATTAGACAGTACCAAATTCTGGGGTTTAATGTTTATGGTATTAGCACTTGCTAATTTCATTGCAGCTTACTTTAAGAATTATGGTTTCTCTTCTGCTGGTGAATATTTATTATATATTTTCCGTAAAGAAATGTATGATTCTATGATTAAACAAGATATTAGTTTCTTTGATACTGGCGATAAATTATTCGCCGATAGTAATAACAACTCCTCTACAAATGTCAACTCCAATGATAGTAGTAATAATACTAGCGTCGGTACTTTAACGGCTAAACTTTCAACTGAAACAACTTTAGCTCAAGGTTTAAACCTTAACTTTGGAACCATTCTTGAAACTATCACTGGTGTTATTGTTTGTTTTGTCATTGCTTTCTGTCACGGATGGAAACTTTCATTAATTTTATTAGCCTTCACACCTTTCCTTTTCATCGGGGTCTACATCCAAATGAAGGAAATGGCAAGTAAGAATGATGAAAAACGTCGCATCTTTGAAAATAGTACAAAGATTGCAGTTGAAGCTATTCTTGGAGTTAAGACAGTCAATGCTCTTAACTTAGAAGATCGTTTCTCCACCCTATATGATAATAATTTGGTAGAGCCACAAAAACGCATTGAACATAAGCATTATACATCTGGTCTTGGAATTGGTTTTGGTAACGCAATGAGTTTCATTTCCTATGGTGTTGGATTTTATTTTGGTTTTGTTTTCCTTAAGAACGGTGAATTAGATTTTGAAAGTATGTTTAGAGTCGTCATGGCTATTATTTTCACATCTAATACTATTGGACAAGCTAGTACTGCTGGTCCTGATTTTGTTAAAGCTGTAGATGCTTTCAAACGTATCCTTCGTATGATCAGTCGTCAACCAAAGATTGATGCAAGTGATCCAAAGGGTATTCAAAAAGAATCATTTAATGGTAAAGTTTCTTTCAATCAACTTCGTTTCTCATATCCATCTCGTCCAGATATTACTGTATTACGTATGGGAAGTGAAAATATTGAAATACAAAAAGGCAAGACATTAGCTCTTGTTGGTGGATCTGGTTGTGGTAAAAGTACATTAATTGGTTTATTATTACGTTGGTATGACGCCCAATGTGGTGATATTAAAATTGACGGAGAGAAAAATACAAATTATAATATTAAATGGTTACGTCAACAGATTGGTATTGTAAGTCAAGAGCCATGTCTTTTCAATATTTCCATAAAGGATAATATTCGTTATGGTAAGGATGATGCTAGTGATGAAGAAATTCAAGAGGCTGCTAAAAAAGCCAATATTCATAACTTTATCATGTCCTTACCAGAAGGTTATGATACTTTAGTAGGTGGAGAAGGTACATCCCAAATGAGTGGTGGACAAAAACAACGTATTGCCATTGCTCGTGCTATTATTCGTAGCCCAAAAATATTATTATTAGACGAAGCTACTTCCGCCTTAGATGCCGAATCCGAATTGGTTGTTCAAAACGCTTTAGAAGAAGCTTCCCAAGGACGTACTATTATTACCATTGCTCATCGTTTATCCACTATTAAAAATGCTGATATTATTGTCGTTATGAGAGAAGGTAGAATTGTCGAAAAAGGTAATCACGAAGAATTATTAAAAAAGAAAGGTGATTATTATGAAATGATTTTAGCCGGTGATAACGGAGTTTAACCTTAATACCAATATTTATAAAATCAAAAAAAAATTTAAATCCATCCTAATATATATCAATATTTATTTTTTTTATCAAAAAACAAATAATTAATATTTTATTATAAAAAAATAACAATAATAATAATAATAATAATAATAATAATAATAATAATAATAATAATAATAATAATAATAATAATAATAATAATAATAATAATAATAATAATAATAATAATAATAATTTAATAATAATAATAATAATAATAATAATAATAATAATAATAATAATAATAATAATAATAATAATAATAATAATAAGATAATAATAAGTAATAGTAATACATTAAGGATAAGGTAATAATAATTAATAAATATTATTATATAAAAAATAATATTTATAAGAAAATTCTAATTATTTATTATCAAATTTATATATAAAAAGTAAAAAAAAAAAAAAGTTATTTATTAATTCATTATAGAATGAAATGAACAATAATGATTAATGTTATAACAAAAATAATATAAAATCACATTAAAAACTAATAATATAATAAGTAAATAATTATAATTATTTAATTTATTATAAAATTATAAATACAATTATTGAATAAATATATAAATTAATATAAAAAAAAAAAAAAAAAAAAAAAATTCTTCGTAGAAAAGAAATGTTTAAGTTAATTTATCTTGAATATTAATAAATAAATATTAATGTTTGTTAATGTGTTTAAATAAAAATATTATTTTATATTATTTTATTAAATAATGCTTAATTTATTTTGGCTAAAACTAAAAACTACTTATTTTGTATGTTTCAGTTTTCTCTAAAATTTAATATAATTTTTTTTAATTTTTTATGTTTTATAACAATTAGAGTTTATATTTTAGATTCATTGGTGTTTCAGTGTTATGGAAATTTAATATATTTCTTATTCATAATATTTATTTTATTAGCATTTAAGGTTTTTAATATATTTGTCATTAAAAATTTAAATACGTGTAAAGTTATTTTCTTAAATATGATATGCTACTTTATTGTACAACAAATACAGGTTTTAATAATGTGATTAAATCAAAAATCTTAAATAATATTAAAATATATATATTTTTTTTTTATTTCTTTATCATCCATTAAAACAAATTAATTTTATTGTATTATATTGTATTATATGGTAAAAAATGATAATCCATACAAAACATATATATCTAAAAATTTTCTATTGTTTTTTTTGAAAAATGATACATTTTTTATAATTAATATGTAAAAAAAAAAAAAAAAAAAAAATTGAAGATGAATTATAAAATGAAAGAAAAAGTTTTCTATTTTTTTTATTTAATAAAAATACCAAAATAAATAAATTATAAAAAAAAAGTAAATGTAAAATATTCATTATTAATATTATTTAAAATAATAAATTATACTATTTTTCATAAAATATATCATACTTAAAAAAACTATTCTATATATTATAAATAACTAAACATATAAATATATAAACATATAGCATAAATTATCATATATTATCATTTATCTTTATTATATAAATTTTTAAAAAATAATTAAAAATTATAAATATTTTTAGAATTATTTTTTTTTTCATTATATAAGTATTTAAATTTGTTTGTAAATATTTTAAATAAATTCTTTTATTGAATAAAAGGGAAATAAAAATATTAATAATTTTATATTAATTATTTAAAAATATATCTATAATTAGTAATATTCAATATCATTAGATAAAATAAAAAATTATACTTTATATTTTTTTTTAAAAAAATTAATAAAAAACAATGCTTGATGTTAATACTATAAAAACTAAAATGTCAAAAGACAGTTTAGATGCAATAATTAAAAAATTAATGAAGAATTTCTTGGTGAAAAAAATAAAATTTCAAGATTATCTTCACAAAGTTCAAAGAAAAACTCTATTGATACTATAAAAATTAAAAAGGCAAGAGAAAGTTTAGATGCAATACTTAAAAAATTTAATGAAGAATTTCTTGGTGAAAAAAATAAAATTTCAAGGTTATCCTCACATAGTTCAAAGAAAGCTTCTATTGATTTAGATGTGTCTTCTAAAAAAAAGAAACGTTGGGGACATATATTTTTACCAGAAGATATTTCCAATTTTCAAAAATTAAAAGAAATAGATTCTGAAAATAAGGAAAATAAGATAAAAAATGAATTAATAAAATGTCTAAGTTTATATATTGATAAATTAGATAAAGAAATTTTATATAAAGAAAGTGAAAAAGGACATTTATTTATAAATAAAAGTGTCTATAGAAAAGCGAATTCTAAAAAAAGGTTATTTTTTGGATGCATATGCATGAATCAAAAACTATCAAATTTTTCTGAAAAAAGAAAAGATAATTATATTCACAAAAACATACTAACTGTTAAAGGTATAATAAATATTAATGATATTATAATTAATAATGTTTGTCTATCAACTATTATTAATGAGAAAGACATTATTAATCATAAAGTTAATATGGAAAATGTTTTAATAGGATATATTGAAAATTTAGTTAATAATATAAAAATATTTATTATTAGTGGTTATCAACGTTCTTATGTTAATATGGGAGAATATATAGAATTGATAGAAAAAATTATTAATACAATAAAGGTTTTAGTTCATAAAAGTATTTATTGGGATGTTTTAAAAACTTACAGGAATATAATTAATTATTTATTGTGTATTATTAAGAATTCCTTGGATAATAATGAAGGTATAAATTCTAAAATAGATATGTTTACATATTTATTATTAAAACTTGCTAAAACAATTAGTAAATATAATGAAAAATGCCAAACTCAATATTCAGAGCTGATTGATAGCTTAAATAAAATTGTGGAATATAATCCTACTGTCAAATCATTAATTAATGATTTAAATGAAAATGATTCTTGTTTAACTAGTAATGAAATTATTGTATTAACTTTTGATAAGTTAGTTCAATTTATAGATGAAAGTTTAGATGATAAATTTAACCAATTAAAAATTGGAAATAGTGAGGATGATAATCAATGCAACAATTATAATGGAAATAAAAATGATCGTAACCTTAATCAAATTATTAACCACAATAAAATCAAAAATTTAAGTATCAATAAAGATGATCAATTTAATGATGATAACAAATCTAATAATGAAAAATCTGAAGTTGAAGATGAATCTAATATTGAAAAATCTGAAGTTGAAGATGAATCTAATATTGAAAAATCTGAAGTTGAAGATGAATCCAATATTGAAAAATATGAAGTTGAAGATGAATCTAATAATGAAAAATCTGAAGTTGAAGATGAATCTAATATTGAAAAATCTGAAGTTGAAGATGAATCTAGTATTGAAAAATCTGAAGTTGAAGATGAATCTAGTATTGAAAAATCTGAAGTTGAAGATGAATCTAGTATTGAAAAATCTGAAGTTGAAGATGAATCTAATAATGAAAAATCTGAAGTTGAAGATGAATCTAATAATGAAAAATCTGAAGTTGAAGATGAATCTAATATTGAAAAATCTGAAGTTGAAGATGAATCTAATATTGAAAAATCTGAAGTTGAAGATGAATCTAATATTGAAAAATCTGAAGTTGAAGATGAATCTAGTATTGAAAAATCTGAAGTTGAAGATGAATCTAATATTGAAAAATCTGAAGTTGAAGATGAATCTAATATTGAAAAATCTGAAGTTGAAGATGAATCCAATAATGAAAAATCTGAAGTTGAAGACGAATCTAATATTTCAATTAATGAAATAAGAAAAACCTTATTTATTTATGAATATAATATTACTAGTAAAAACAATTTACAATTCATTAATAATATTAATAATGTCAAAGTTTCTTCCGATGAATAATTTTATTCTTAAATCGAAAGTAATATTAATCGTCAAAATAATATTATGAACAAGTTTCTCACTCAATAAGTGTAGGTAATACAACTACAACTATTCAAATATTAAATAATTAATGATAAAAAAATTTATTTTTTTTATTATACTAGGTTTT
This sequence comes from Piromyces finnis, assembly GCA_002104945.1. Lineage (NCBI taxonomy): Eukaryota > Fungi > Neocallimastigomycota > Neocallimastigomycetes > Neocallimastigales > Neocallimastigaceae > Piromyces > Piromyces finnis. Next base: position 260,641 of record MCFH01000035.1, read on the forward strand.
TTTTTGTTCTGTTAAAATATTATTAAATATTATTATTACTTGAAAGACAATAATTATTTTTAATTTAATGGAACATTAAAATTATATTCTAGTTATTTTCTGGAAAATTGGATCTAGTGAATGATTTTAAAAAAAAAAATCATTTCTAATTTCTAATTTCAAAGGAAAAATTAGAAATTATAAATTAAAACCTATTAAAAATTCTAGTATTAGTAATATGTAATTTTAAAAACAATGAATATCTATTTTATAATCAAATGATTAATATGAAAAATTATAAATTGAGGTGAAATTAAAAGTATATTTACACTATTTCAAAAAAAAAAAAAAAAAAAAAAACTTATATATATTTAAACGCATAATTGCAATACAATGCCAATATTTTATTTAATTATATTTTACTTAAAATCATTTACTTAACAAATTATAAGCATATTTTATCATATCTTATCATATCTTATTATATTATCATTATCATGACAGTTTAAAAAAAAAAACATATTTATATCATATTAGTATCATATTATATTTTTTTAATCATATATTATCAATATTATCAATATTATCAAATTTATTTTTTTTTTTATGTAAATACATCATATTTTAAAAAACAACCAACCAACCAACCAAGCAAACAAAAACAAAAAAAAAACAAACATAAAAAACTAAAAATAAAAACAAAGTACATATTTATGAATGCTAATAAAGAGCATAAAATAAATATAATAAATGTTATTAAAAAAAAAAAAAATAAAAAAAACATTAGTTATATAATATTATTATGTAGCTCTTGTTGTTTTTAAACAATATATATAAAAATAAATAAAAATTAAAAAACAAAACAAAACAAAACAAAATGAAATGTGTAAATTTATTAAAATAATTTTTAATATTTTAACATAAAATTTTTGGATAAAAAATTTTTTATTTGGTTATAATTTTTAATATAATTTATTGCTTTATTTTTATTTTATTTTAAATAGATTTTAAGGATGAAAAGAATTCTTTATTTCCATTGTTTATTGAAAATATATTATTTTCATTCATATATTCATCAAATATATTTGGATTGTATTTCATTAAAACTTTAATTAAATTATAATTATGATGATCAAATGAAACAGTAAGAGCTGAATCCTTACAACGATCCTGTATATTGACGTTAGCTTCATGTTCTAACAGATAGCTTACAATATCAATATTTCCTTGTTCACATGCATAAATTAAGGGTGTATCATTAAATTTATTTTGATGATTTACTTTTGCACCATGTTCGATGAAGTATTTAATTTTAAGTATATGTCCTTCTTCACAGGCTTTCATTAATGGAGTACTACCATATTCATTCTGAATATTAATTTCCGCGCCTTGATTAATTAAATCAACCAATAAGTTATAATAAATTGGTAAATCTTTAAAAATGTTCTTATTATTCATTTGTATCATAAATTGGTTTTTATCCGCACCATGCTCTATAAGATAGTTAACAATAGAATATTGATTATTTTCATAGGCAATTATTAATGCTGAATGGCCGGATGAATTAATTTGATTGACATTGACTTTATGGTCTATTAAATATTTTACAATAGACATAAAACCAAATTTACAGGCCTTCATTAAAGCAGAATATTGACTTTTTGTCGAACTATTAACGTCAACCCCATGATGGACCAAAAATTGAACAGTCTCAATATCACCTTTTTCACATGCCATTAGAAGTACCGACCTTCCATAGACATCCTTCTTATTGAGATCCATTTGATCACAATAATCAAAACATTGGGTAATAAGACTAAAATACCCTTTTTTATAGGCATTAATAATGAATTGATCGTCTATACTTGAAACTAGTTCTTTTAAACTATAATTTTCAGGATCTTTGATCCATTTCTTTATATTCATCGTCTCTTTTGTAATATGAATTAATAGGATAATTCCATAGGTTTCCGATACAGTAATGTCTTTGGCATATCTTATAATAAATTTACATAAATTGATATTAATAGAGGTCAATGGTATAATAAATACTTGTAATCCTTCATCAATTTCTTCCTCCTCCTCCTCCTCCTCTTCTTCTTCAATGTTTTCTTCTTCTTCTTCTTCTTCCATTGTCCTAATTAAATAATGAACAATGTCGTAATGAGCGTTTTTATAAGCATAAATTACAGCTGAATCATCTTTAACATCACAAAAATCAATAAAAGCATTATTTTCTATTAAATATTTTACAATCCTTAAATTTCCTTGCTGACATGCTAGCATTAAGGAAGATTGACCTAAATCATTGGTAGTATTAATGTTTGCTTTTTTTTGAATTAAATATTGAACTCGAGATAATTGTCCACTTTTACATGCGTACATAAGTGCTGTGAATCCATGTTTATCTTTTTGATTAATATCTAGCCCATGATCAATAACAATTTTAGCTATTTCAAAATCCTTTGTATATTGAGATGCAAATAAGCTTTGATAATTTGAATTCTTTAGGTTTGAAATGTCGATACCACATTCAATAAAATATTTTAAACCTTCTAAATGACGACTATTGAAAGATTGTATTATGGCTTTGGTCCTATTGAAATTTCCAATATTGTTACCTTCCACTAAACGTTTTATCAATTTAAGATTGTTATTTTCACAAGCATATAATAATGCAGTATACTTATAATTATTGATTACTTCTGTTATGGCACCTTCATGAATTAAATAATTTGCAATTTCATAATTATTTTTTTGACATGAAATAATTAAAGCGGTATTATCGTTTCCATCAACTGCATTAATATGAGCACCTCTTTCAACCAAATATTTTACAATTTCCAGACTATTGATATTACATGCAAACATTAATAAAGTTTTTCCAAAATGATTTGAGGAATTAAGATTAGCACCGTTTTCATTTAAATATCTAATAATTTCAAAAATATCATTTAACATTTTAGTATCTACACAATAATTATTATTCTCTTCAAATGTGAAGCTAAGTAAATGATGTGCCGCATTACTATTAATATCGGTTCTGTTGACATCCGCATGATGTTCAACTAAATATTTCACCATATTAACATTAATATTTTCACAAGCAAACATTAATGCTGTTTGTTTTGAACTATTGGTAACGTTGATGTTGGCACCATGTTCAACCAAATATTCTACCATAGGTAAATCATTATTTTTACTAGCTATTAATAAACCTTCAACAATATAATTTGTATAATTTTTAACAATTAAATTATTTTGTATCAAGTATTGCATAGTTTCCGTATGATTATTTTCAAAAGCTAGGGTTAATGCGGATTTTTGAAAAACATCATAGGTATTAAGATTAGCTCCATGTTCAATCAAATATTTAGATAGCTTAAAATAATTATTTTTTAATGCTTTCATCAGGCCCGTTCTTCGCTTAATGTCACATTGATTTACATCAGCACCATGCTCTATTAAATATTTAACAATATTATATTGGTTATGTTCACAAGCCATTATTAAAGCAGTCATTCCATCCTTTGCCCGATGATGAATATTTGCACCATGTTTAATTAAAAGTTCTATAACTTCAATATTATTATTTTTACATGCCAAAGTTAATGCCTGATATCCAAAATCATTTGAGTGGGTAACTTCTGAACCATGTTCAATTAAATAATGAACGATATCGTAATTTCCATTTTCACTAGCATACATTAATCCAGTATTTTTAACATTATCCATGGCATTGACATCAGAATGATATTGAATTAAATGCTTTACTATATTAAAGTTATTACTTTGACATCCTTTAATTAGTTCAGATTCACCATACTTTCCTTTCCTATTCATGATACTATTATTTTTTAATAATAATTCAACAATGGAATCATTTCCACCTTCACAAGCACATAATAATGCCGTTAATCCGTATTTACTAATACTATTCATATCAGCATGATGGTCAATCAAATATTTTACAATTTTATAATTACCATTTTTGCATGCGTACATTAATGCTGTTCTTTTTTTGATATCTTTTGAATTAACATTAGCCCCCATATCTATCAAAAATGAAGCTATTTCGTAACAGCCTTGCTCACATGCCATCATTAATAGAGTCTTTTTAGAATAATCATGAATTGTTTCAATATCACCGCCACTATTTACTAGGCGTTTGAATAGCATTACATTATTATTTTCGCATGCTTTTGTTAATGCTGTTATACCATACCTATTAAACATGTTAATATTTGCATTATTTTTAATTAAATAATCAACAATTTCTATAGAATTATTTTCACAAGCAATAATTAAAGCTGTGTTGCTACTCTCATTATTCTTATTAACATCAGCACCATGATCAATTAAATACTTTACAATTTCAATTTGATTATTACTACAACATTTCATTAATAGAGTATTTTGGGTACGATCACAATGAATATTAACATTGGCACCATTATCAATTAATCGTCTTATTATTGCCATATTATTATTTTTACAAGCTATATAAAGCGCACTATGGCGTTTATAATCATTAGTATTATAAATATTTACATTTCCACCATGATTTAATAAATAATTTATCATTTCAATATTATTATTTTCACATGCCATGATTAATGCGGTATCTCCAATTTTATTTTGATAGTTAATATTCATTCCCATTTCAATCAAGTATTTCATTAATTCCATTTGATTGTTTTTACACGCCATAATTAGTGCATTATTATTTTGTATATGGTGGGCCCAAATATCTGGTTGCATTTCCATTAAATATTTTGTTATCCTTATATTATTTTCTTGACATGCTATAAGAAGAGCCGAATTTTTTTTGAAAGTATTATATTTATTGATATTTGCGCCATGTTCTACTAAATATTTAACCATTAGTAAATTATTATTTTGACATGCATAGAAAAGAGGTGTGAATCCTTCTTTATCTTCTTGATTTACATCAATTTTTTGTTCTACTAAATAATTAACAATACTCATATTATTTGATTTGCATGCATAAATTAAATTGGTAGTACCATCATTTGTCACTGAATTTATATCTGCTCCATGCTCCACTAAATATTTTACTACATCTATATCATTAGTTTGGCATGCCAATAAAAGGGCTGTGTATCCAGAACTACTACAACAATTAATATCAGCGCCATGATCCACTAAATATTTTACTATTTTAATATTACTACTGCTTTTACATATGTACATCAATGCAGTAAAACCATGCTTATTCAATTTATTAATTTCTACATCATGCTCTACTAAATAAGAAATAATATCAAAATTATTATTTTTACAAGCTAATATTAATTCAGTATCTTCAAAAGCGTTTTCATTATTTAAATTAGCATGATGATCAATTAAATATTTTGTAACTTCAGTATCATTATTTTCGATAGCAAACATCAAGGCTGTATAATTTAAATTGTTTGATTTATTAATATCTGCGCCGTGATGGACAAGGTATTTTACAATTTCAATATTTTTTTTGATACAAGCTTTCATTAGTGGAGTTGAGCCATGATCATCCACCTCATTGACATTATACCCATTTTTTACTAAAATATCCACTGATTCAATATCATTTAATAAGCACTTATTTATTAACACGTTATTTCCTAGAGTGTACTCATTATGGACATTGAATTGTCTTTTTTTTTCAAAAAGATAAACTATATCCCAATGACCATGGTCAAATGCCACCATTTGTGGTTGATTACTATAACTATTATACAATTCAATTTTAATATTTTTTTCTAACAGATATTGAACAATATCATAGTACCCCTTCTCACATGCAAATACAATTGGTGTTACACCATAATGATCTGCTTTATTAATATCTGCGCCATGATCTACCAAATATTTTACTAATTCTAAGTCTGGAAAAGCTTTCATTAATGCAGTACCTTGGTAATACGAATGTTCATTTAAATCAGCATCATGTTCAACAAGATATTTAATCATTTTAAGATCTTTTCTTTCACATGAAATCATTAATAAGGTATCTTCGTAATCTGGTTTTACGTTAGGATCTGCATTCTTCTCCATTAAATAATTTACTAAATCGTCGTTATCATATTTATAGGCTAAATAAAGTAACGACTGATTATTAAAACCGAGTACATTAACTGTTCCAAATTTCTTAATAATAAATTTTATCATATCCATATCTCTTGAAACTACAAACTCTTCAATTGGAACACAAAAATCCTTTGGATTAACATAGGTACTATAATCTATAATAGTTTTACAAACGGATGGATATTTAATGTTTCTGCCAATTTCTTTATATATATTAATACCATATTCAATTAAATACTTATAAAATGTATGATCTTTTTTTTTAACATATTGTAAATTTAGATAGTAATCATTGTATGAACTAACACCATGATTTAATAAAAATTTAATGGTATTGAGATCGGTAGAATTTCCATAATAATAATATTTATTTATTATATATGAAATACCAGATTCTCCATCAAAATTATTTTTTATAGATGTGTCAGCACCATGTAGAGTTAGATATTCAATAGATTTTGAATTTCCATTTCCACATTCATCTACAAAAATAGTTTTTGAGTAATGATCGCTGGTATCATATTTATCGAGGTCTAAACCTTGTTCCATCATAAAGTCAGCTATTTCATAATCATTATTATAAAAGCATGAACTTAACATATCTATATAATAAAAATGTCTATTGAATATATTAGGGTCGGCTTTAAAATTCCGCAAGGACTTCAAAACCTCGATAGAGCTGGTTTTCTTTACATTTTTTGAAAAACTATTATAAAATATTTTGACACCCTTTTTTATATAATTATTTATATCCGTATCATGAGTTTTTTCCTTTACCATATCATAAAGATAGTTAAATGGTATTTTTACGACACCAATTTCTGTATATTCCTTATGTATTTTATTTAATTGGGTATCGGACCATGCTATTTTATTTTTTGAATTTTGAACTAATATCAAGGCATATTTTTCAATATTTTTATTATATTCCTTTATAGCTATGTTTAAATATTTATCAAAATTAGTTTTATTCTTTGATTTATTGCTTTCTGTAATTTCTTCTATTTCTCCTGTTTCTGTTTCTTCACTATCTAGTAAATTACCAGAAGCAGCATACAATCTTTCTAGAAAATAATTTATATTAACTTTTCTGTGATATAAAAATTTAAATATATAATCATTTAATAAATTATTATTATAAAGATATATCAATAAATTTTCTCCATATTTATTACAGAAATTAATATCAGCACCATGTTCCTCCAATAAATTAAATATTTTTACGTATTGTTTTATTAAAAAAAAGGAAGTTGAGTTTTTCGGAATTGCTTTCTCAAAAGCGACAAATAATGGCACCTCATTTTCTTTCGTTTCATAATTCAAACTTGTTTTATACTTTTTACAATTCTTTATTATATATTCAATAATATCGATTGAACCGTTATTATTTATTGCATATACTAATAAATCAAAATCTTTGTTATTTATATCGTCAATTTTAAATATATCTTTATTTACTTCTAAAAATAATTGAAAATTGTTTAATACATTCTCTTCTTTTGAATTTAATATTTTTTTAATTTCAATTGTCTTGTCGTAATTATCATTATTATTATATAAATTCATATTTTATTACTTTTTAATAATATGAAAAGAAAAGAGAATGTTATATGTTATTATGAAAAAAATATGTAAAATATTCTCCTTTTCTTTATTTATAAATATTCCAAATTGAAAATTTACTGTCCTTTTATAATTCAATTATTTATTAATATGTTTGTTTTAATTTAGTTAATTAAAAAATCCAATTAATATTTAAAATTTTAAAAAAATATTGTAAATACATTAAACGAATAATGTATACAAATGTATTAAACTAATGTATATTAAATATATAAACTTTAAATATCAGAAATATAAATAATACTTTATATACATTGCAAATATTACAGTTATATAATGATATGATATGTTAGGTCATGTAATCGTATTACTTTTTTTTTTTATTTAAAAAGAAAGAAAAGCATGAATTTAATAAAGAAAAATCAAAAAATTATAAATATTATTTTTTATTTTTTATAAAAAAATGAAATGTTTTTTTTTTTTATTATTAAATTTTATTTTATTTTATTTTATTTTACTTTTTATATAATTATAAAGAATAGTCTTTTGTCAAATTTCAAGTAGATTATAATAAATGTATCGAGAATAAATAGAGTTTTGAAAATATATTACATACTTTTATATATTGGATTTTTTTTTTTTTTTTTGTTAATTTTACTTTTTGATAAAAAAAAATAAAAATAAAAAATATTCTGAATTAATGAATTAATATAATACTAAATTGAAAATTATATATATAATATATATATATGATATATATGATATATACTATTTCTATTTATTATTATTTTGTATTTTGTATATATTATTGCTGTTTTTTTTTTTTTTTTTTTTTTTTTTTTTTGTATTCGTTCATTTTGTTTTTTAATTTTTTTTATTCTAAAATTTTACTTATACTTTAATTTTATTTATCGTTATTAAATGTGTGAAGATAATAATGAAAAATGAAAAAATGAAAAAAAAAAATTATATATTTATATATTATAAATATTATTAGCTATATATAATATATTATATATATTTAATAATACTTAATTAAGTCCTGGAGTGGTCCAAACAGAAATTCTTTTGTCACTCTTACGAGTCATATTAGTAGATGGGTATTTTTCGCTCATTAATTTAGAAACAACTTGTTGGTGTTCAATCTTCATTCTCTTACCAACACGATCATATCTAACTAATGGATCAATTGAATAACGTTCTTGACGTTGAATATTATCACAGGTACAACCTAATAATTGCCAGTACATCTTTTCATGTTTGGTAAGAACAGATGGTCCATCAATACCATCATTACTTTCAGCATACCAGTTTTCTGGTTCACCCATCATTTGTAATACCCAAGCTAAATCCATAGCGGATAAAGTAGAGTAAGCTAAACCATTTCCTTGTTCCCAGAATGGTTCAACTAAGGCATCACCTATCATGGCAACAAATAAGGCCTTCTTTGGTGTGTTATCCTTATTTTCTTTTAATAATTTTTCATTCTTTGCAATTTCAGCTTCACGACGAAGACGAGCGGCTTCTTCTTCATCAATAGCCTTTTGCTTTTCTTTCTTTTTATTAAGTTCAAGAGCTTCTTTTTCAAATTCTTCTGGAAGAACCTTTACATGGTTTCTTTCTTCTTCTTCCTTTAAGAGTCTTAATCTTTCCTTTTCAGCTTCCTTTGCCTTTCTTTGTTCTTCAAGGGCTTCCTTAATTAAAATTTCATCTTCTTCTCTACCCTTTCTAAGGACTTCTTCCTTTCTTTTCTTTTCTTCTTCTTCCTTTTTCTTTAATTCCTTTTGCTTTTCACTCCATGTTGGTCCTGTTTGAACTGGTGCTGGAGCTGGATTTTCCTTTTTCTTTTCTTCTTCTTTTTGTTGAGCAAAAGCTTTTTGTCTTTCACTCCATGTTGGTCCAGTGCTCTTTGGAATCTTAAGATCCTTTTCCTTTGGCTTATCAGCGTTTGCAGTAATAGATTCCCATTTATTGACATTAATTTTTGAAACCTTCTTTACTAGTTCAGGCTTCTTAACATTATTGTCATCAGAAACTTGAGCAAAGAAACTCATTCTTTTAGAAACTAAACCTGATAAGTTTTTAGATGGGAAATCTTTTGGCTTGCTGGAGAAACTCTTTTGTTGCTGTTGTTGTTGTTGCTGTTCGAAAGCACGAAGAGAATTTCTTGAAAGTGGTCTTGGAATTGGACTAGAAGAACCACCTCTTCTTCTTAATTCATTCATTAATCTAGCATCTTCATCCATTTTTTTCTTAGCAAGAGCAGCTTCTTCCATTCTTCTTTTAGCATCTTCTTCAGCTCTCTTCTTTCTTGCTTCTTCTTCGGCCTTTCTCTTAGCTTCTTCTTCAGCTTTTCTCTTAGCTTCTTCTTCGGCCTTCTTTTTAGCTTCTTCTTCGACCTTCTTTCTAGCTTCTTCTTCGGCTTTTCTTCTGGCTTCTTCTTCTGCCTTTCTTCTAGCTTCTTCTTCTGCCTTTCTTCTGGCTTCTTCTTCCTTACGCTTTCTTTCAATTTCTAATTCCATTTCTCTTCTGCGCTTCATTCTATCATTATATATTTCTTCCTTTTCAATTCTTTCTTTATTTGGAATTCTCTTTATAATTTTTTGTGGTGGTTCAACCTTTGGTGGAGTATATTCAAATGGCTAAAAAAAAAATTTATAAAATAATTATATATCATAAGTATTATTATAAATTAATTTAAATAGAATACATTTATAGTTATTCTTGTGTTGCCTTTTTTTAAAATGACTTTTTAAAGTAAAAATCGAAAATAAATAAATAAAAAAAATATTTCTTATATTACCTCAACTAAGAATTTACTTGGTTTATTAGAACAATGACGTTCTGAAATATTATAAATTCCAATGAATGGTTTATTAGATTTATTTGAAATAGATAAAAGACAGGTAGCTGGGATTTTACATTTATCAGCAACTCTTCTAAGATAGGTTGCTAAAATGTCGTAATTTACATTTTCTGGTTCTAATAATTCATCTAAATCATCTCTATCTTCATTTAAAACACCAGTTTCTAATAAGTTTTCCTTACTAGGAGTGGTTAAAATGAAATGTGTTTCATCAGCATTGTAAATAATATTTGAAAATTGAACAGCACAAACACCATGTTTAAATGGAGCATATTTAGCTTTACTTAAATTTGAAATACTGTTATCAGTATCAAAATTTGCAGTTATAGCAATATCATGAAGACCAGGAATAACTTGTCTTTCAAAGTTAAATTCCTTCATTATATTTGTATTATGACCTGAAGCATCAACTAATACATTAAATTCATAATTTTTAAGTTCTTCATGTTCAGTTTCAAAAGTAGCAGTATAATATGGTGATTTTTTGTTATCGAAACGATTAACATATTTATATTCGGAATTTGGATAAACTATTTAATAGTGAGATGAAAAGTTTTTTTAAAGAAAACAGAAAATGAAAAGGATTATTTGAGTTATTTATAATATTTTATATAAAATTTTATAACAAAATATGGCAATATTAAAATAAAATATTATATATTAATAGTTAATTATAAATTTGTGTTTCTAAAATAATTACCTCTTACACCAAGAATAAGTGCAATTTTTAATAAGCAAAGTTGAAGTCTCTTTGTAGAGATTAAATCGTGTCCATGAACACCAAATTCTTTATAGAGATCTCGAACACCCAAATCACGAAGATCGATAAGATCGAAATCCCAAGCTTCTAAAATTTCAGTTCTATCAAAGAAATTCTTCTTTTCAGCAACAACGATATTATTGAATTTTAAAAAGGCAGCTTCAATAGCCATTCTAAGACCGGCTGGACCTGCCCCGATAATAAGAATGTTTCTTTCTTGTGGATATATTTTTTTATTATCTTCACGATATTCTTCTCTTTTTCTTAAGAATTCTTCGTAAACTTTTGCACTTTTTTGGTATTCTTGGGCTTCAAAATGATTATCTAAACCTTTCCATAGTGGACGTAAGTGTGGAATAGTACGGATACTTGCCTTTTTTAAATTGTTATAAACAATTTGTGGTTCTTTTGTTTTAACGCTGAAAGTATCATTTTTGACTATTTCTTCAATTTCAAGGAATTCTGGTAAATTTCTCCAAGATTCATCTTCTGGAACAGATAAATCAATTGGTGTTGTATCTCTCTTTGGTTGTGGTTTTGATATTGGTTGAATGTTTCTATTGAAAATATTTGCTATTTCATTAGTATTACCACCACCTTCCTTCATTTTTTCTAATTTATCTACACAAGATTGTTTGTATTCTTGGAAAGCCTCTAAGGTTTCTTCTAAATCATCAGCTTCAACAAATTTTATTAAATTTTCTTTGACATTTGAAGTGTCAGTCTTTAAAGCAGTAATTCCACCCAACATTTTTTTTTAATTTATTTATTTAATTAGAATGTACTGTATAATAATAAATTTGTTTTTATAATTATTTTATTTTTGAAATTTAGTTTTGTTTTTTGTTTGATAAATAATTACAATTAGTTTCTATTTGAATCGTTTTATTATTATTAATTGTTGGATAATATTATTTATTATATATTATATATAATATAAATTAGTGGTATTAATCCGAGGTGTTAATATTTTATAAATAGTGGTTTTCAGTGTCAAGAAATTATAATTTAATATATAATAAATAACAATTAATCCTTTTAATTTTCTGTTATTAAAAGCATTCATAATTTAACATATATTTTTAATAATTATTTATACAATATATATACTTACTTCAAGATAGAAGAGTTAAAAATTTTCTTGATATGTGAAAAAAAAAAAAATACCTTTAAAATATTATCTTTATTAACAATTTTGATTATTTATTATTAATAATACAAAATGAAAGCCTTTTTTCTCTCTTTTTTTTTTTTTTAATAATTTATATACACAAAAAGGATTATTATTATTTCTTGTTTCTATAATATTTGTGTTTTTTTTTTTTCTTTCTTATATTATTTTTATATCTTCTTTCTTTTTATATTTTATACTATTAACCATTTATTTTAATATGTTATAAATAGTTAATGGTATAAAATTGATATATTTATTGTTATATTAATAACTTTGTCTTTATACTTTAATTATTATTATTTTAAAATAAATGTTATGTTTTATCTTTTTTGTTTTTTATTATTGTTATTGTTATATTATTATTGTATTGACTTTTTTTTATATATTTTTAATGAAAGAAAGAAAAAAAGAAAAAATAGAAATAAAAAAAAAAAAAGTATTTTTTATTTCAATACATAATAAAACTTTATATGATAATAAATTCAAATCTCTAATTATAAGATTCTTAATTTATTAAAAAAATTTTTTATTGAAAAAAAAAAAAAATGCAAAACAAGGTCAAAAGATAAAAAGTAATAAAAATGTTTAAAAGTATTGAATAATTATAAAATTAATTAATGATAAATAAAAAGTAATATTAATTATTTGTAAATGAATAGAAAAAGAGTTTTATATAAATCTCGTTTTTTTTTTCTTTTATTAATAGTAATGATTAAAAAAAGAAAAAGAGTAGTTATAATGAAGTTATATTTTTATTTAATAACTACAAATAAATTTAAAAATTTTGTTTTGTTTTTTTTATTTTATTTTATTAAAAATTAAATGACGGTCAATATAATTTTATATATAATTATTCTATATTATTGATTATATTGCAATATATTTATTTATATATTGCTAAATTAAATGTTCAATAAGATACTCTTTTTAGTAAAAAAAGAAATAAAACAAAAAAGGAAATTGTGTAATGTAAAACCAAAAAAATAATTTAATTAATAACATATATTAAAATCAATTGAAAATATATTAAAATAAATTTGTAATATATTTTATAAAGATATATAAAAAATTAATATTAATAGAATATATTAAATTTAATTTACTTTTCTATATATGATAATATATGAAATAAATAATATTGGATTATTTGATATAATATATTACTACTAAATTAATTTAATTTAATATATTTAAAAATAGATAGATTAAAATTATATTGAATGATAGCTTTTGAAGTTTCAGTTTTTTTTTGTGTCATAAAGTAGATGAAGAAAAGAAACGTAACAAAAGAAAAGTTGACTATGAATTGTATGAATATGTGAATATTTTATTTTGTTTCTGTTATTAATTACTATAATTATTAATATCTAACATAAAGTGGTATATAAAATAATAATTAATTGTTTTCATTACTCTATAGAATAAAAATTATTCATGACCATATATTTAATAAATTTTTATTTCAATAAATTAATAATATGCCTTTCATCATAAATCAATCTTTATAATTAATATTTTATAATAAATAGTATATTTCATTTTATATATATTAGAGAAGCTTTCATGCCACCTGTCATTTACTTTTATAAAGCTGAGAGATTAATGAATGTTTTACCATACTTCCTATTTAAAGTTTTTAAATATTTATTTAATTTAGAGAAATAATTGTAAAAAAAAATTACCTTATTTATATTAAATGAACTTAATACATGAAAATCTTGTATAAAAACTTTATCTTTTTAGTTTATACAAAAAAAAAAAAAAAAAAAGAAATAATAAACGTGACATAAACCTATTTTTGACCTATTACTACTAATAATGGTAGTATTTAATTATTTATTATTATATTATAATAATGATAATTAACAGTATTAATTATTTAGATTTTATTATAAAAAAAAGATCAATTAAAAATTTCTATAATTGGATAAAGTAAATTAATTAAATTTTTTTTTTTTATTTTTTAAAAAAAAGAAATTAGATTATAATGGATTTGCCATTATTGAATTTAACATTTTATAAGAAATATAGGAATATTTAATAATATTAATTAACAAACAAAACTTTTTTTTTTTTAATAATTCAGTATATAACAACGAATTTAATAATAAAATTTTGAAAACATAGTAACTATTTCTTTATAATAAAATAAAAATTATTCTAATGATTAAGTATATATCAATTATAATCAAAAGCATGTATATACATTTTTAGCATAATAAAAATTATACATGTTAGTTGAAATTAAGATTTAAGATAGAATACATCTTTTCATTTTACACATGAAATATCAAAAGAAAGAACATTAGGAGTTCTATTAAATTAAATAAAAATGATATGTAAATCATTTAAATTATTATAGTATTTATTTTTATTTAATTTTCTATGTAATATGAATTATATATTTTTATTTATTAATTTTTTTTTTATAATTTTATTTTTTTTCTAATATAATATTTGGTGTGACTTATTTTTCTTTTTCTTTTAACTATTTTATTCATCTGGATCTTCAATTCTTCTATATACAGCAAAATACTTGTCACCCTTATTACGAGCAACCTTCTTTCCTTCTTCAGTTTCATTTAAAATACATCTAATACATGGATCATTACTCTGCATTTATTATATCAACAATAATTAAATAATTTAGTGAATATATTATCATAATAATAAGAAAAATAAAAAAAAAACACACATTCATATTTTTAATTCGTATTTTTTATGGATAAACATCTAAATTTTATTGTTGTTATTACTATTATATTATTATTATTAAAAAAAAAAAACTTACTAATTCTTCATCAGGTATTCTTTCAAATAATGGATGAGCATCACATTTTTCAACCATCCATTCATGTAATTCTTTAACATCAGTAGCAGTGTATAAAATACCACCAACCTTTAATAAATAGGCATATTCAGATAATAAATTTGGACTTTAAATAAAAATAGAAAATAATAATAAATATTAGATAAATAAAATATAGTTTGATTAAATATTGTATAATCTATTTAAATTTAGTTCGTTCAGTACAATTACCTAATAATTCTGTTCTTGTGCTTCTTTCTCTTAAAGTGTGGATCTGGGAAGAGGAAGAACATTTTTGATAACTTATTTAAAAATTCAAAATATATATATTAGAAAATTATATATATTATATTTTCATTGTATTGAAAAAAAAGAAATATATCTTTTTTTTTTTATAGAAATTAAAATAATCTTATTATATTTCTATTATTCTATTATTAAACATTGTTTAAGTGTATTTTTACTTACTTGTCCTGGTTCGAAAAAGTTTGGTAAGAATTTCATAGCATTCATTCTCATTACTGAAATATTTTGGTATAAATCATTTTTATTTTGAGCTCTTAAAGCATCAATTCTTTTCTTTACATAATCTTCAACTTTTGTTCTAATTTCCATACCTAGTATTAATTGGTCTGGGAATAATGGAGCCAAAGCGACTTTTTTTTAATTTTAAAAAAACAATATTGACTATTAATATAGCTTCTTTTAATTATTAATTTTTTTTTTTTAAAAAAAAAATTAAATTACCTAATAAACCTGTTAGATTTCAAAAAGCATTTCAACAATAGTTATTGAATAATAAAAATAATTATTAAATTACATTTTGTATTTTTAATTAATTTTTTAAAATTTTATCAATTGAATTATAAAAAATTAAAATTTACCTCCATAACCACAACCAACATCAATGATTTCAACCTTTTTAGTACTTTCTTTAGAATCACTTGAAAAATATTTTGGGTAAAATGGTGACCAATCCATTTCAGATGGCTTTAATGGACTATATTATTTATGTTGTTAAGGATATAAAATAAATGTTTTATTAATTTTTGAAATTTTAAATTTAAATATAAAAATTCTATTATTTTCTTTTCAAACAATATTTCGAATTTTTTCCTCAATTGCATTTCGAATGTGTAATTCAAATTTTATTTTTATTTTTTTATTTTTTTTTTTCTTTTCTTTCACCAATTAACAATGATAAAAAAAAAAAAAAAAAAAAAAAAAAGAAATTTCCTTTGATTGTTTTAATAAATTTTTAAATAAACTTTTGATAATTCTTATTTTTTTTTTTTTTTACAAATTTTAAATGTTTTTAATATCCTACTAAATTAAATCATGATCAGAAAATGGATTTGCATGAGCTCTTTGTCTGAAGAATCTTTTTCTTGGTAATTTGGCAATTTCTTCAGATTGCATTGTTTCAATTTGTTCGGAATCTTCCATAATGTTATTATTTTCCTTCTTTTTTAAAGAAATATAAAAATAAAGTACAATAAAATAAGAAAGGAAATAAAGTTTTTATTAATGAATAATAAAAGATATTCAATAACAAAAATTCTGTCTATTAAATATCTTTTTTTTTTCGATTTGATGAATAAACTTTATTTTTTTTATTTAAAAATTTTAAAGATTTTTGGTAAAATGATTTCCAATCATATTTTGTTCTAATTAAAAAAATAAATACAATAATAATATATATTTTGTTAATAATAATCTTTATATAAAAAAAATAAATGTATTTTTATAATTCATAAAAATGATATTATAATTTAAAAAAATTAGATATAATACTTAGATATATAACAATAAGAATAAACACTAATTCCATAAATATTAGTACTGGTATTATCATTATTATTTAATTGTTATTTATTTAATTATTATTTACTTTAAATATTTTCATTTTAATTACATTTTTTTACATTTATTTAATAATGTATTTGAAAATGTAATTTAATTTTTTTTTCTATTTCTCTCAATAATTTTTCTATTTTTATAATTAATAAAAATTATTTTTAATTATTAAATTTTTATAATTAATGTATATTTTATATTCAAAAAAAAAAAAAAAATAAAAATAAAAATAAAACAACTGTTAATTTATATTCTATGATATTATAATATAATATCTAACAGTACACAATATACATTATTATTAATAATGAATATGTATACTTTTTTTTTACTTGTTATCATATCATATATCAAATTACTGAAATTTTAAAATTCAAATATTAAATGAACAAATATTATATTAATTAAATAAATTATCTATTAATAAATAAATTGATAAATAAATAAATTATTAATTAATAATTAAAATTTTTTTATTCCATTAATAATCTTATTTAAATTGAAATTTTGAAATTCAATTTAATAAACAAAAAAATTAAATATAATAAAATTATTTAATTCATTTTTTTTTTATTATTATTATTATTATTATTATTATTTTATTTTTTTTTATTTTTAAAAAACTATTCATATTTTTTAATTAAAATAGTTAAATTATTAAATTGGCAAAAAAATAAAAAAACAAATAATATTGTAAAATAATACAATTTAAATAGAAAAGAGTTTTGCAATATTAATAGAAAGATAAAAGACTTTTTAAAGAAACTAAAAATTATTCAATTAAAAAATAAAAAGTACAAACTATTTTATTTGATTTTTTTTTTTTAAAAAAAAAAATCACAATATTAAATGATATAATTGTGACAATATTACTTTATATTCATAAATAAAAATAATATAAAAAGTAGTCTTGATTTTTATAGAAATAACATAAAATTATGTATTTTCAATTTACATTTTATTTCATTATTATTACACATTGATATATTCTACTTTCAATCAAAACAAAAGAAAAGAAAAATAAAAGACTTTTAAAATAATTATATACTATTTAAAATCATATTAAAACATGGATTCAAAAGCAGAATATCAATTATCGTAAGTATATTATGTAAGATTATTTTTATGATTAATTTTTCGAATTCTAATGCAATGTAATGATTATAGTAATGCTTTAGAATTAGATAAGAAGTATAAAAAGTTGTTTATTGAAAAGGGGGCTTTTAATGAAGAAGTTGAAAAATGCAGAAATATGTAAGTAAAAAGAAAAAGAAAAATAGTCATGATAATCAAATTTTATAGCTAATTAAAAGAAATTATGATTTCACCAACAATCTTTAAAAAATATAAATATAATAGACTTCGTAATTCTTTTGAACAAATATTCTTAATTGATTTAAATTATGCTGTATCAAATGATATTGAATCTTCACTTTGGAGAAATATATTTTATTTAGTTATTGATGACTACAGAAAGAAAAATAAAGAAGTAATTATAAGGCCTTTTTTTCAATATAAATTTGTTTAATATTATATTTTAATTTTATTAATTGTTATAATAACTTCATAATTGAAATTTTTGAATTGTGAAAAAAAAAAAAAAGTATAAACGAGCATACAGCACTTTAACTCCTGAAAGAAAATTTGAATTTAAAGTTTATTCTTCTTTATTCCATTCATTTATTAAAGAATCTATCAACTTTTACACTGATTTCATTCAAAAATTAACAAAATTGTATAGCTTATCTCAAGTTTCAAGAGTTTTTAAACCAATAGAATTAAGTTTGGTTGATGTAGATATTGGTAATATTTCAGTAAAAATATTAAAAAAAAAAACTAACAATAAATTTTTAAAGATTGTTAATTGATTTGTTTTAATAATAATAACAATAATAAAAATCAATAATTAGAACCATTGGAAACTTTACAAATTAATGAAAAAACAAAAGAAATCGCTATTAAAGTTTGTCATCAAACATTAATTTATCTTGGTGATTTAAGTAATATTATTAATCTTTTTTTTATAATTCATTGAAATGTATCATACATTTCAAAGTAATTTAATATAATATTGAAAAATTAACAATAATATTCCATAAATTAATTATAAAAATTTATTTTTAAATTAAAATTTATAGTAAGATACGCTGAAATGTATTCTGAAGTATCATATAAAAACTGGGGTATTGCTGAAAACTATTACCAAATGGCCATTCAATTAATTCCATTTAATGGTAATCCATTTAATCAATTAGCAGTCATTGCTTCTTATGAATTAAAAAGTACCATTGCTATTGAAAATTATATGAGAAGGTAAAATTAAAAAATTTAATAGCATTTATTATTTATAATATATTTAAATGAGCAAAATTATAATTTATAAATTTAAATCAATATATATATATTTTTTTTAAAAAAAAAAAAACTCTAAATAATACAAAAATATAATATCTATTTATTTATCTATCTATCTATCTATCGATTTATTCATTAATTACATTATATACAAATAAAATGGATACTAATTTAAATAATGAAATAATAAAAAAATTAATCAATAAATCCACATTATTCAATATCAATTCAAATCATAATAATATTAACAGTCTTGTTATCAAAGTACCATTTTCTACCTCAAGTGATAACTTGTATTTAGCAATTGAAAAAGTAAAATCTAAAAAGGATATATTAAAGGAAAAATTCAAAAATCGTCAATATCCAAATTCCTTCTCGAAAGCATATATTACTAGTTTAAAGGGTGACTTTTTAAATGATTATGAACGACTAATTAGCTATACCTATGGAAATTCTAGAGAGTAATAAAAAAATTGCCTAAAATTATAAATTCTATATTATTTTCCATATTTAATAATAAATTTTTATTAAATATTACATTTTAATTTATTTTATACATTACATATATTAATTTTTATATCTCTTTACCCCAATCATATATATATTTAAAGTATGAGCAAATTTTTGGAATTGAAAACTTATATTATTGATATTCTTCCAATTTTATTAGAAACAAAAATCCTTGATACTGATACATTAATTACTTTAACAACTATCAATATGGCACTTCATTATTTATTAATCAATAAACATTTAACAAAATTGTGTAAAATTAAAAAGGAAAATATCCCAAGCGATTTTGATGAGCCTCAACCTATGGATGATATGATGAAGGAGGAACTTTTAAAATTCAATATAGAATTTTTCAATACTATTTTAATAGTTGCTCTTCGCAAAGAAAACACCATTACTGTCAATGGTTCTACATTTTCTTACGCAAATGCAGTATCCCAAGATGATCATAAAAAGAAACAAGTAAATGAAGAGGATAAAGAGATGACCTATAAAAATTTAATGGATTTAGTAGTAAATATTATTATTTATACTCAATGGTGTAAGGTAAAATTAAGTGAAGGATGTTCCATATTAATTGATAATAAGGAATGGATGATAAATTTAAAAGAGGTATTAAAAATTGTAAATGATATTGCCCCAATAAAAGTTGAGACCTTAATTAATAATAAAAAGCAAGAATTATTTGTATCAGAAAATGGTTACTTCCTCTTCAAAAATGCAGTCTATTTGAGAGGTTTTATTCCATTACTTGATAATGATGCACATAATAATGAAAAAGTATTGGGTACCAGCTATTATAAAAATTTTGAAGATATTTTATCCAATACAAATGATGTAGTCAATAATCAAATTCAATATTTAATTAAATTAGCCTATGAATTATCAAGTATCTCAAATGGAAACCTTTTATTTTCACTTAAAGAAAATCCAATTAATCATAAAGTAAAATTAATTTTCACAAATTCAAAAGAAGAAGCACTTAAAATTAATGGTGTTAATGTTCTTACAGGAAAAACTTCGTATGAAAGTTTGTCAAATCTCAATGACGAAAATAATGACAATGATGATGATGATGATGACAGTATGACTGAAACTATTGTATTTACAGGAAGAAATAAAGGTAATAAAACACCACCAAATGAACCAAAAGCAGAAAACAAAGGTATTTTTTTTTCCTAAAATATAATTTGATAATTTATAAAATATTTTATTGATGCCTTATAAATTATATTGTTTAATTTTCTCTGTAATTCGAATAACATATTAATTTAAATTAACTCAATCTTATATTTTATATATTTGTATGACATAAATTAATATGTTAAATTTAAATATATCAAAACTCTTTAAATAACATATTTCTTAATAAAGTTGTTGAACAAACCATTAATAAAAATTCTGAACCTAGTAATCATGAATCTAATAAGGGTGACTCGGTTTCAGAAAAAATTCCAAAGCCATTAACAATAAATAAAATGACTGATTCTAATAAAGGTAAAAGTGATCTCCCAATAAAACGAATTATTGATGAAAAGGATGATGACCTTGATATAAGTATGGATATAAAAAATATTATTGGTGATACTTGTGAACTTCCATCAGAACAAACAAACAATTACAGAAATGATACAAATGTCATGAATTTAATGGAGAATATCAATAACCAGACACCTTCTACTGCCTTTATTTCAAACACCACAACACCATCTGGACTCTTTTCACCTTTTGATTGGAATAAAGACTACGCCTATCCATTTACTAATTCCAGTTCAATCATTCCTGTACAAAATCCAAACAAGACAGGTAATGACCCATTAAATACGTCAAGAAAAGATTCTAGTCATGATAAATTAAAAGAAAAAGGAAATACACCTGTGGATTTCGGATATAAATGGCTTCAAAATCAAAATATGTATGCTCAGCCTTCTAATTATATAGGTAATAAACATAAAAGTTACGATGAAAATACTTTAAATATGCCTAAAATAATGAATACCGAGGATCACCCATCTATTCCTCCTGGTTTAAGTGTTCAAACCAAAAATAAAGTTCCTCAAATGTTTAATAGTTCAGCTCCATCCTCAGCTAATTCAGACAATTTTGTCTCTGCCGATATATTTAATCGTATTGAAAATCAATCTAAATTGAACACGCCAATTACCTCCAATTCAAATTACAACATATCTAATAAGAATGATGATGGTAATACCATTTCCCCTAATGAATTTAATCCTTTGCAACCACCTACTCAAAAGGCATCTACCGTTCCAACTCAGTCCATTCCAAGTCAATCTTCTTCATCCCAAAATCAGCCAACCTCAACCACGCCACACGCTCCACTTCAATCCCCACAATCTAATGTCCAACCTATTCAACCACCTACCCAAGATTTTTCCTCCTTAAACTCATCCAATCTTACCACTCCTATTGGTCTAACCGAATCACCAAGTCAAAACCTTTTAAATAATCCATTATTTATGCCACCAAAACCTCAAACTTCTTTAACCTTCCCACCCTTCCCAAATCCTCAAATTACACCTCAAAAACAAAATTTGTCTTCTCAACAATCCACGCCATCCCATCTTCAATCCCCATTATACTTACAAAACAACAGCTCTAGTATTAATTCACCGGTAACTCAAATATTCTTAACTAATCAAATTCCTCCCCCATTCCAATCTTTAGTTCAAAACAGTAATATGAATAATTCT
The DNA here is from genome assembly GCA_002104945.1 of Piromyces finnis. Taxonomy (NCBI): domain Eukaryota; kingdom Fungi; phylum Neocallimastigomycota; class Neocallimastigomycetes; order Neocallimastigales; family Neocallimastigaceae; genus Piromyces; species Piromyces finnis. The sequence goes on from MCFH01000035.1 coordinate 283,321, forward strand.
CCAGAACAACTTCAAACTACATCCGGTACTAAACCTCTACCAAATTCAACCCTACAAAATCCATTATTTTCTTTACCATATACCTCACAGATTTATCCTCCTGGATTTAATCCATCCCTTCTTCAAGCTCAATCCCAATCCCAACCACCTTCCCAACCATTAACTTCTTTACCAAATAATCTTACCGGAAATAATCTCGCAGGAAATATACCTAAAAATTTACCAGGAACTATGCCAGTAAATTCCAATATTCCTATGCCATTAGGGATGGGAACTATGAATAATAATCTTTTTGGAAATGTTCCATTAGCGAACTTCCCAAATGTTGATCCAAGACTTATGGGTATGCCATCCAATCCAACAAATCTTAATCCTTTGAACAATTTATTATTAAATCCAGCTGCTGCACTTCAATCCCTTGCTTCTTCAAATCATCAAGCCCCACCTAATTCGATGGTTCCACCTATGAATCTTCCTTTAGGAATGAATGTTAACCCACCTAATTCAACTCATCCAATATCTCAATCAAGTACATCTGTTTCCGATGGTAATGGCAATAGTAATGATAATGGCAATAACAATGGCAATCCTCAAGCAGTCAATCCATTATTTTTTTTAAATAATCCACTTTCTTTTAACAGTGTAGGTAATGGTATGTTTTATGACGATAATACAACATCAACCAATAATTTAAAGCCAATTTAATTTTCTTTTATTAAATAAAATGAAAAACAATGCCTATTACAATGTATAGGTATTTATTTATTTATTTATTTATATATTTATATATTTATTTATTTTTAATTTTTCATTTTAAAATTAATCCTTATATAACTTTATATCAAATAATCATCAATATCATAAAAAAAATTGTTTATATAAAAATTATACAATTAATAATAATAATAATAATAATAATAACTTGATAAGCAATTTCAATTTTAAGGATTTTGTTAATAATTATTTTTAGTTTTTTTTTTTTTTTTTTAGAAAGTTCTTTATTTACTTTTTTTTCAGGTGATACAAAAAGTAAAAAAAAAAAAAAAAAAAAAAAAAAATTAAATTTTCAAACAAAATAAAAATGTATTTTATATTTTAAATTAAAGAAAAGATGATAACAGTATTAAATATTATAAAGCTTTAAATGACTTTGAGTTGTTTAATAAAGTTTTCCAACTCAACAAAACAAATGTCTAAATTTTTTATATATGTGTAATGTATTAAATGGACAACACATTAACTAAAATAATTTCTACATTTTATGATAAAGTTTTTTTTAAAGTAATTATTATTTTTTTATAACATTATATATTTATTCTAAAATCATTTATATTTATGATCATGTTAATTTTAAAATATAAGGCATGTTTGTAAAAATAAACATGAATAATGTGAATAAGAAAAAAGAAAAGTAAAATTAAAATAGTTATTAGTATAAACAATTAAAAAAATGATAAGAATTAACTTTTTAATAAATGATATTTCCTTCCTTTAATATATCATTCAATACCTGCATATTAAATGGTTTAAACTATTTTCAATTTTAGTATTATTTAAATTCAGGTTCTTTTAAAAATGTCTTTCTTATCCTTCTATTACTACACACTTTTTTTTTTTTTTTAATATTCTTTGTTTCTTTGGGCATGTTCATTCATCCTCCCTTTTTATTTCAACCTATCCGCAAATGAAAATTTTAAATTCTTAGTCATTTTTTTAAAATAAAAAAAGATATATTAAATCAGCAATTATTAAAAGTTTCATTTTTATCTAAAAGATTAATAAATAAAGTTTCACTATTAAATTTAAATTAAGATGTTATATATTAAATTTATATATATTGTAATAAATTTTATTAAAGAAATATAACCTAACCCATATAATAAAACTATATATTTAAATATATTAAATTAAACATTTTAATATATTAATTTATATATTATACATATAATTTATTAGTATTCTACACATAATGATATGAAACATTAAATATTTTTTAATTTATTTTATAATAATATTTTCTAATAAAATGCATTTAATATTCACTGACTTATATATAAAACATTATATTGCAATATATTTTATTTTGTATATCTAATTTAAATTGATAATTTTAGACTTTTTAATCAATTAAAATTAATTTTTAATTAAAATTTTCCATAATTAGCAAAATTTAGTTTATTACTTTTATTTATATATTAAATATATTATAATATATTATTTAATTTAGATGGTATAAGAAACTCTTTTAACCTATACTATGCCAAAATTTATATGTATTTTGATAAGAAGAATCACTAAATACTATTATTAGTAATTCAAACTAGAAATAGAATATGATTTATTATGTTTATATTTATTAATAGTGGAAAGTGGTATAGAATCATGGAATAAATAATAAATTCATAATATTTTTTACTAACTTTAATTGACAAAGATTACACCTGCATGTATGTAATGTGTGTAGCAATGTTGTTGCTATGCAGCAGTGCTTTTTTTTTTTGGTGAATAGTAATAAAGCTTATTTAATATTAAAATATAAATTTCATTTAAAATTAAAGAGTACAGAGTAACTCTAATTAATAATATTTTTTATAAATTCACTAAATTGTACAACATAAAAAAGTGGAAAACTTTTAGAGTTTAAAAAGTTTAATTATTATAATTTTCTTTTTTTTTAATAAAAATTATGTCAAGTTTCTTTTAATATTCTTTTCATCCAATTTATTTTGTTCATATATTAAAATTAATATATTAAATATATTTCAAATATTTTTAAATTGTAAACATAATATATTAAAATTATATAGATTATATAGACACTATTAATAGTAGATTTTAGTTTTAATCGTATTAAATGATAATTAACAAAAGAAAAATAAAGATTTATTTATTAATTATAAAATTAAAAAAATACTTTTTTAAATATTATTATTTAGTTTAATAAAAAGAAAAAAAAACTTTTAAAAATTTTTACTTTTTATTTTTTTTCTTTTCTTTTTTTTTTATATTTTTAAAATATTCTTATTTTAAAAATTATTTCTTTTTTTAGTTAGTTAATTGTGAATTATTATTATTTTATTCATAATCAATTTAACAAAAGAAGAAAATAATAATAATAAATAGATATTAATAATAATAATAAAAGGTTTCTTTATATATAAAAATATTTTAAATATTTTCATAATACACATACCAACATTATTTTAATTACACAAAATTAAAATAATAAAATAAACATATAAAATCATTTAAATACACTTTTTATGTTTATTTTATTAAGAAAAGACTAGTTTTCTATTCTATTATAAAAGACTAATTATTTTTAGTTAATATATATAGAAAAATTAAAAGTAATTTTTATTTAAATTACTAATATTACAAGATATACACAGGTTGTAAGAAAAAAGAAATAAAGACAATATTCTTCTGAGAGGAAAATAAAATAAAATAAAATAGTCAATTATACAATTATCTATTAATCTTTGATATTTTATTTTATTTTATTTTAATACTTGAAAATTAAAATCGTTTATAAACAATTTACTCCTATTTTTTTTATTAATAATTTACTATTCAACAAAATTATTAATATTATAATAATTTGTAAAGTAATAAACAGTAAAGAATAAAGTCGATTTATTATTGTAAATACTTTAGATAAAAACAAATAATTACATAGTCACACCCAATTTTGTTTATATAAATAACAAAAGTTTATAAAAATACCATATCATTCATATATATAATAGAAAAACAATAATAAAAATGTCATTCGATATAAATAACAGTGGTCCAGGTGTTTCTGATTTCATTTTATTAAAAGATTTATCAGAAGATGGTTTATTAAAAAACATGAAAAAGAGATGGGAAGATGGATTTATATATGTAAGTTTTATAACCATAGTAATAAAATAAATAATAAAAATAAATTAAATAATATGAGCTTTCGACTAATGCACTCTATTATAATGTAATTAAAGACATATATTGGTAACGTTATTGTTTCTGTAAATCCATATAAACCAGTTAATTTATACAACAAGGATATAATAGAAGTATATAGAACAAATGACACTAGAGACTTACCTCCACATATGTAAGCAATAGAAATGTTTAATTTTTTATAATAAAATATTTTGTAAAAGTTAATATAAATATTTTATTGTGAAACTAAACAAAATGATTTACAAAATTTTATTGATATAGTTATTCACTTGCTGATATTACCCTTCGTACTATGAAATATGAAGCTCAAGATCAATGTATTATTATTAGTGGTGAAAGTGGTTCAGGTAAGACTGAAGCCTCAAAACTCATTATGGAATATATTGCCTCTATAGCAGGAAAGAATTCTAGACAAATTACCGTAGAACATGTTAAGGATCAATTATTAAATTCAAATCCAGTTTTAGAAGCTTTTGGTAACGCTAAAACTGTAAGAAACGATAATTCCTCTCGTTTTGGTAAATATATGGATCTTCAATTTGATAACAATGGAAATCCAAGTGGTGGTAAAATTAATACTTACCTTTTAGAAAAGTCTAGAGTTGTTACTCAACAACCAAATGAAAGAAACTTCCATATATTTTATCAATTATTAAATGGTGTTGAACCAGAACTTAGAGGTAATTTATAAAAAATAATATAGGTGATAAAAAGATGTTATAAATTAACCATAAACTATATCTTTATGCAAATATTTTATATATCCGTAAAATTAAAAATTTTTAGAACACCTTAAATTAAAGGAAAGTGCCAAGTATTATAAATATTTAAATGAAACCTCTGACGATGTTGATGATGTTAATATTGATAAGAATTCTTTAAATAAAATTATTAATACTATGAATTCTATTGGTATTAGCGATAGTGATCAACTTACATTATTAGAAGGTATTGCTGCCATTCTTCACTTGGGTAATATTCAATTTGAACTTGTTGAAGGTGGAGCTAGTGGTAGTACCACACCAGGATCAAAAATTACTAATATGGAAGGTAAAATTTAGACAAATAAAATAAAAAATAGAAATCTGTAAATAACAAGCTAAAACATTAAATCTTTTATTTCCCGTTGTAGAGGTTGAATATACTGCTGAATTATTAGGTGTTGATCCAAATGTACTTGCTACAGCTTTAATTTCAAGATCTATTAATGATTATGCTGGTAAGAGTAAAAAGATTATTGTTCCATTGGATGTTGAAAAGGTATAATAAAATAAATTGATAATAAATATTATATAGTTAAATATCCTATATTGATATTAATAACTTTATAATTGTAGGCTGAATTCAGTAGAGATGCTTTAGCTAAGGCTTTATATAGTTATCTTTTCAACTTTTTAATTGAAAAGGTAAATGATCAAATTAATTCTAATGAAGCGGATGACTCTCAAAAGCATGTCATTGGTGTTCTTGATATTTACGGTTTTGAAATTTTCGAGGTAATTAGTTTTAAATATTTTTAGCTTTATATTATAAACCTTTCAAATGATATTAATTGATGTTTATTGATATATATATAATCCAACAGAAAAACAGTTTCGAACAATTAATTATCAATACTTGTAACGAAAAATTACATCAACACTTTATTAGTTACACTTTATTATCTGAACGTGAAGAATATAAGAGAGCTGTAAGCTTTATAATATCTCTTGATAATATTTATTAGAAATATTATGTATTAACATGTTATTAAATTTGTTATAGGGTTATTCTTGGGATACCAACTTTTACTTTTCCAATCAACTTGAAAGATCCAAAGAAATGTTCCAACTTATTGAATCCGTATGTTTTTTTTTTTTTTTTTTTAAAAAAATATTATTATTTAATATTATACTTTAAATAGATAGAATTTATACAAAATAAATTGAATATGATATACTTAATGAAAATTATAATTTATAATTTGTGAAAATTTAATAGAAGGACAAGGGTATTTTCGCATTATTAGATGAAGAATGTTTAATGCCAGTTCCAAGTACAACTTCATTCTTAAATAAATTAGATCACTATCATATTAATCACAAGTATTATGATAGTTGTAAAAAGACTAGAAGTAGACGTGTTAGTAAGCTTAGAACAAAGTCTTTCTCTAATGGTACTCGCCAAAGAAGATCTATTAAAGCTCCAATGCTTACTTCTAATAATACTCATGAATCTGAAGTTATAACTCATGAAGTTTTCTGGCTTAAGCATTATGCCGGAGAAGTTGATTATTCTATCGACGATTTTGTTGAAAAGAATAATGATACTTTACACAGTGATTTAGTTTTTGCTTTACATTCTTCTAATAAGGAAACCTTTAGAGATTTAATTCCAAAAACAAAGATCCAAAAAAGTAATAGAGTATCAAGAACTCCAGATACTTTGGGAATGCAATTTAGAACTTCATTAGCTAGTTTAATGAAAAATGTTACTTCTAAGACTCCACACTATATTCGTTGTATTAAACCAAATACCACCAAGTCTTCTACTTATTACGATGAATCTTTATGTTTAGCTCAATGTAGATACTTGGGTTTACTAGAAAACATTAGAGCTCGTCGTCAATTACCAAAATATGCCGTTCCAATTATCCAAAGAACTTGGAGAAGTTACAGAGCTCATCGTTTATTAAATGGTATGAAAAAATCTATTATTGAATCTGGAAATGATTGGATTAATATTAAATGGGAAAAAGAACCAGCTAATGATAAATTAAAGGAAGCTTTTAATAATTTGAAATACATTTACTATCGTGAAATGGTAAGAATAAAAAAGAAATACATAACGTATTTTTCTTTACTTCTTTTATTTACCTCTTTTTTTTTATTATTATTTTCGTTCATTTTTAATTCTAATTTTTTTTTACCTCATTTTTTTTTTTTTTATTCGTTCATTTTTAATTCTAATTTTTTTTTTTAACTTTAAAAACTATAAATCCATAGGCCAGAAAATACAGACAAAATATTACACCTGAACGTAAGGCATTATTAGATTGGAAATTATCAGCTAGTATGCTTTTCAAAAATAAAAAGAAGGGTTACAAGCAAAGTGTAAAGGAAAAATTTGTAAAATTCTCTTCAAATAGTGAATTAAAAACACCTTTAATAAATAAAAGTAAGTTTCAAATAAATTTTAATAACTAATAAACAAGGAATTTATTTTAAACTATTTTTTAAATATCTAATTATTAGGAGCTGTACAAATGACACTTCCAATTAACAAAATTCACCGTAGAAATACAAAGAAGCAAGTAGAAAGAAACTTTTTATTAACAAATAACTCTATTTATATTTTAAATAGTGATAATTCCAAGATAAAAGATATTATAAACTTATCAGATATTAGTACTATCAGTACTTCACCACTAAATGATAATATCATGATTCTTCATGTTAAGAATAGTTCAAAAGGTGACTTAATGTTAAGTACTGAAGAACGTAATTCTACCAAGGTAATATCAGTAATATCTTATATTTGGATGTTAGCAAGAAAGCGTGGAATTCAAATACCAATTAATGTATCAGATGAGTAAGTTACCTTAAAATTTATAGCATTTGCATGACTATACTATTTATAATATTATAGTTGATAATCAAAGGAAATTAATAGTATAATTTATAAAGGATTTAAAATGTTTAAACCAATACTAATAAACTTTAATATAATATAATATAGAATCAATATGAAATGCTATTCTCAAACTTGTAAATTTGTATTTAGAGAAGCCGATAAACTCAATGATGGTACACAATCTGACAATGAAACCGCAAAGATTAAACCAACTGAAGTTAAAGGTCGCAGAAGAGCAAAATCATTTGCTACAAATAAATTCGAAAATTCTTCCCATCATAAAAGAAATAACTCAGCACACTATAATAATTTTAATACTATTTCAAGAGTACAATCTTAAAAAACTATCAAATATCACCAATAATATATATCAAATAAAAACAAAGATGACTCATTAATCTATAAATATTTCTAAAGAAAAAAAAATGTATAAAATAAAAAAAATAACAACTCTTTAATCTCTCTCACATTCTACCATATTATTCAGTATATTTAATTAAATTCTATTAGTACTTTCTTTTTTATTGTTATTATAATTTTAAAACAAACAAGTAAAAAAAAATGAAAAAAAAAAAAAGAAATAAAAACAGGAAAACTCATCCATCCAAAGGATTCCTTTTTTTTTAAAAAAAAAAAAAGTTTCTCATTACTCTGATATATATAATATCAAAATAGGTAAAATAAAGAAAATAGTTCACCTTTTTAAATATTTTATTTGTATTAAATTACTAAAAATATATATTTATATTTTTATTTATTATAAAACCATTAAACAACAACAACTACAAAAAAAAAAAGAATAATTTAATAATTATAAACTACTTTTTTAAATAAGAAAATAATTTCATAAAAATAATCTTTTTTTTTACTTTTAAATATAAATTATATTTATATATATATTTATTTAAATAAAATAATCCATTAATTCTAAAAAATATATATATATATATTTTCAATTAAACTATTTACTTGACCTCTTTTTAAAACCTTTTTTTTTTTTTTTTATGTTTTTTCTTTTTTTAATATGTAGGGGGGAATATAATAAATAAATTAGAATATGAATAAATATTTACCCATTATTATTTATTTATTTTTTTATTATATAAATATAATTATATATAATAAATAATAAATAATAATAATAATAATTAAATAACCTTTTTTTATTTATTTTATCTATTCTTTTTAATAAAAAATAATAATTGACGATTTTTTAATCCCTTATTTTTTTTTTTTTCAAAAAAAAAAAAAAAAATAAAATAAAATAAAAACATAACTTGGATAATTATTAGTTTATTTTAAAGTATTAAAAAAAAAAAAAAAAATTACTTTAAATAATAATAATTTTCTATCTTTGTATCAAAAATAAATGAATAATAAAAAAAAAAGAAAAAACAATTTTAGTTTTTAGTATATATATAATATATATTCATATGTAAATAGTATCAATAAAAAAAAAATAAAAGAAAAAAATACAAATAAAAAATTAAAAAAAATAAAAAATCTAAAAGTCACCATGATCAATAATTTTAAAACTTTTCACACAAAAAAAACATAATGCCAACAACACTAATAATGGTAAAAAAAAAAAAAGTAATAATACTAATTACTTTATAAGAATGATTTCAATAATACATTATTTGTATATAAAACCATAATAATAATAATAATAAATCTTATTAATGAGTCAATTCATTGATCCTTTGATTGAAAAAAAAATAATAATAATAATAATAATAATAATATAAATAAATTATAGTAAAAATAAATAAAATAATTAAAAAGTTTATTTTGTGAATATGGGAATATGATATGTACCTAAAAAAATTTTCTTTTTTTTTTTTTTTTGTAATTAAAAAGAGAATACACTTTTTTTTGTATTTATTTGTGATATTACTTTATATTAAATGATAGTCCATATTAATAAAAATAAATAATAAATAAAAATAATTCAATATATATATAAAAAAAAAATAGTTTAAATGAACTTTTGCAATTTGTGTACGGTGTGTGGGATCGATCCCTACCTAATAAATAAAATAAAAAATAAAAAAAGTAACATCGGATGTAATGATGTGGTTTTCATTCAAAGAAATACCAACATTGAACCCTTTGTACGAAACATAAGGAATGTTCCTTTGTCATATCGATACGACGACGGCGCCCTTTATAACCCTAGGATGTCTTACTAAACCTATCGAAAAGTAGCTCAATTGAGCTACTAATGATAAGGATTGTTTTAGTTTTTTTTTTTTTTTTTTTTTTTTTTTTTTTTAACGGCATCAAATATTTTAAACTTTATTATTAATTTAATTAAAATTATAATACATGTAATATAAAAATTAAAATAAAATAAAAATAAAAAAAAAAAATATGTTTAAATAAACACAAATGAATAAAAATTGGGTATAATGTATTCTAGTAATTTTAATTAAAGTAAGAAAGCCACTTTGATTCTAAAGTATAATAATTGTATTTGACTTCCAATGGGACACCGAGCCAAAGATCAAAATTTTGTCATGGAACAAAATTATGATCTCCATTGGTTGCGCTGGCCCTCCTGGCCTGTCTTACTGTTTCTTCAGCATTGACGCTCTTGGATGTTGCTTCAAACCTTTTGAACATTGACCATTGCTGGCCAATAGCAAAAGGCATGATTTTGGTTAGAAGTTCCGCGGTTACCGTCAAGAATGGTGCTCCTTCATTAGTACCAGATTGAATCTGACGCTTACAAAGTTCTTTCCATTCCCTTGAATTGTAATTAATATTGTTAAAACTTCTTCCCCCAAGAAGGAATTTAAATATTTTACTGCACACACTAGAATAATCATACACATTAATATTCACCGGATTATTAGAACTATTACTATCATTAACTAAATTACTATCTAAATTAGAATTATTATCTTCACTATTGCTATCATTATTAATATTATTATTTCTATTACTACTATTGTTATTATTACTATTTCTATTATTACTATTACTACTATTGTTATTATTACTATTGTTATTATTATTATTGTTACTATTACTATTACTGTTATTGCTATCTCTACTGACATTATCAATTTCATTATTATTGATAGGACTATTGGAATTACGTTGACTGAAAAAATTTAATAGCTGGACTATGGAATCATAATGTTTAATACGGATATCTCTAAATGTTGGACAATCTAATAACCAATGTTTAATACTTTGAACACCACACTTGCAACATGGACAGTAGTTAGGACAAATTGGATCAACAAATTTAGCAGCTTTGGCAACTCTAGCATCCAACTTATATCCGCTTCTTGCTTTCAATAGCCAGTAGAAGCCATAGGCAAACTCTGGGTACTCATAACATAATTTAATAAAATCTTTAGTTTCAATAAATTTATTATCATCATAATATTGCGCTTTGATTGAATTCCCTTTGAGATCTTTCCAATAAAAGTTTTTAACTGCTTTAACATCTCCATGCTTCTTTAGTTTTTTATCAAGTGTCCTACTTGATTTGCACCACGTGTATTTTCTAAATTTAGGAATGTAATTGACAAGGTGTGAGATAATACAATTTGAGTTTTTCCATTTGTTAAAACATCTAACCTGAGCTAACGCACATTTGGCTGACAATGGAGGAATATTCAAATCTTTTGAAATAGAGTATAAAGATATAAACGATACAGCTTTATGAACTCCGGCAACCCATCGTATTCCTTTGTTAACATGCTTCTGAGCAATCCTAGACCTAGCTTTGTTGGATCCAAGTAATGGTGCAAAGTATGAAACTCTGCTAATCACTTGAGAGTTAAGTACTAGTTTTTTGAAAGGAATAGGAATATTAGGATTTCTTAAGAATTTACTGACTGAGAAAAGTCCTTTCAAAACCTTGTTATTAAGAACTTTAATTACTGGTTTAAGGGACAAATTCTTATCAAATGGAACACCAAGATAAGTGTAGCAGTCAGTAGTTGGAATGGGTTGTCCTGCTAAGTAAAATGTTGGATCTCTCTTGTTCTGATTTTCTATTGATTCAGGACGAATCACCATCGTTGAACATTTCTGGATACCAAATTCCATTTCATTATACAAGGCCCATTCATTAACTCTTCTAAGCATCTTTTTTAAGCATCCTCTTGTTGGAGCACAAATAACTATATCATCTGCAAAAAGTCCACCACAGCATCGAGTGTCACCTAAACTGACTCCGAGATCTTCACACTCTTTAAATATATCATTAATAAAGAGATTAAAAAGAATAGGCGAAAGTGGGCAACCTTGACGGACTCCTTTCTTCACATCAAAAGATTTCGAGAATTGTCCATCTAATTTGACATTAGCCTTAGATGTTAAATATAAATTTTTGATGAATTGTAAACTCTTACCTCGGATTCCTAAACAATCTAATTTATGGAGAATATTACCGATTGGGACTGAATCGTATGCTTTCCTGAGATCTAAAAAGGCCAAATATGTCTCTTTATTATCTAATTGACGTCTACGGCATATTTCTTGGATTGAAATGAAAAGACTGATACTTTCTTCCTTTTTTCGAAAACCAAATTGTTCAGGTCTAATGAAATTATTCTTTAGACCATATTCTGAAATTCTAGTGGTGACAATTTTGGAAATCAACTTAATACCATTATTGATAAGTGATATACCTCGATAGTTATCACAATCTGTCAAATCTCCCTTCTTAGGAATAGAAACAATACTGGATTCATTCCATGAGTTGGGGAAATCTCCATCCCAAATACGGTTAAATAATTTAAGAATAAAATTTAAACCATGAGCATCATTATCTGAAGTAGTATTACCAGAAGAATTATTATCTGTAGCATTATTAGAATCATTACTTGATGGAACTAATGCTTTGTAAAATTCAATTGGAATACCATCCGGACCTGATGCTTTATAATTTGGAGTAGTGAGGATAGCTGACTTGACTTCATCAATACTAATATCTTGGTTGATATCCCACTCATCAAGCATAGGAAGTGAAAAAACGTTTATTCGTTGGTTCTTCATACCAATGCTCCAAATCAAGACTTACACCACTTGGGTCTGATGCAAGATTTTCGAAATGATCATGCCACACATCTAGTTGTTCTTCCGTAGCAACAACTAATTCTCCATTTTTATTTTTAATTGGTTGAGCAATAAAGAAAGAATCTTTTCCAATTTTTGCAGTTTTCTTGATCCATTTCCAGGCCTTCTTAGGATTATGACTCTTCATATACTCACATCCTGTTTTAATCCAATGAAGATATTCTTGCTTCCTAAATTCATTACATCTTTTGTGGATGTAATCAATGAGTTTACGGTAGATTTTAATTCTTTTAATAAATTCATCTATATCATAAATTCTTTCTTTTTTAAATCTCTTATACAACTTCATTTTGATTTTTTGAAGATTAAAAATTTGTTGTGAAATATGAAATGAAGACTTTATAACATTATTTGCTGAAGTAATACTGAGCTCGTCTGCAATTGAAAAAGCAGTTGAAGTAAACTCTTTGGAAAGTTCATCTGTAGAAACATTAGGATCGTTGGATTTTGCTGAAAGTATTTGGAATTTATTATGACTGAGAATAGATTCCTTTTCCTCAATACATTTTAATCTATTCCATTTCAGAATTTTCTTAGGAACATTAAAGTCATTAGAAAAATCTTCCATAGGAATAATTTTACCATTAATAAGAAGTGGCTTATGGTCTGATACAGGATAAAAATTATTTATAAATGATCCTGAGTGAATAAGATCTTTCATCTTAGAATTGATAAGAGCATGGTCAATGTCGGAAGATTGATCACCTCGAGTCCAAGAGATAGTAGACCCTCTAAGCGGAAGAATTTCCCAATCTCCTAATCCATTAGTTGATAACCAGTTGGATAATTTTACTTTAGACATATTAAAATCACCAACAAGAATCGATGGATGGGATGAATGAGTTTGTAACCACAAGCGAACTTCTAACTTTGCATGATCAACATAGATGTTGTGATGACTATGAGGCATATAAACATTTCCAATCGAGCATTTGAATCTATTCCAGAGACTAAAAGTATAAATAGAAATAATATACTTTCCAGAGAAGTTTTCAAGTGAGGCTTGACATGAATTGTGAAAACCTAAATATAAACCTCTCATTCCCGGAACTGATTCGTCAGCTTTCTTGAAAAAGTGTCTATAGTTTCGCAAAGTAACACGACAAGGATAATCTGTATTCGATCCAGAACCATTACCAGTTTCTTGGAAACATAAAAATAATGGTTTGAAAATAGCTGTGAAATAGCTAATACTATCTCTCTTTTCGTGATTCCACCCATTGGTGTTCCAACTAAGACAAAAAGAAAAGTTATCAGGCTTGTTGGATGAGGAAGAATCGTTGCTATTATTATTATTATTAAAGTCATCGTTATTAATGGATGATGCATCAGAGGAATAAGTAGAACTATTACTAGATGGCTGTGAAACTGAAGAACTATCAACTATTGAACTGTTATCAGAGTTGATAGAGCTATTAGAATTAATTGTTGAATGTTGAGATTGAAATTGTGTTTGCTGTAGATCTGGAATATTTTCATGATTGGAAACTTGTTGAAGATCTTGTTGAAGATCTAGTTGAAGATCGGATTGTTGATGAGATTGTTGAACTGATTGTTGAAATGATTGTTGAATAGAATGTTGATGTTTATTAGAAACTAAAATTTTACGTTTGAGAGTGGAAAAAGTGTATTTGTGATTCCTTCTACTACGAGCTGAAAAGGAAATTGAGGTAACTGAAAGTTTCTTCTTTAACATGTGTAAGATTTTAATACAATCTTTCGATGAACCATGAACCTTGACTAAGAAAAAGTGATCATTGAAAGTCTGAAAATATTTAACACTAATAACTGAATTAAATTTATCTTCTAGAATAACCTCGAGTTTTTCCCATAGCATATTTACTGACCATGATCGAATACCACGGATAAAGAAGGAGCGAATATCATCTAAGGGGATACCATAAGACCGGGTACCACGTCTGATATAATTCTTGTCTTTAATATAAAGGACTGACATGATAATAAATTCTAATTAAAAATATTGAATATAAAATAAATACTAATAAAAATTATAAATATAACGTATATGGAAAAAAAATCTGTCTCTCTCTCTCTTCTTAAAAGTACTGGATAGTACAAAAATTGTTACGATGCTTTGTTTAAAGTTTCTTTTTTTGAATTCTAGTTGTAAATTTTCTTTAAAAATTCTAGTTTTGGTTTGTTGTTAGTAAATTCGAATCGCTTTTTGACACTAAACTTGTTTGACTTTACTTTTCATTAAATATTTAAATTGGTAAAAAATTTGAATCAAGAATGTCGACACCAGAAAGCTTGTGAATAGTATTTTTACATGATGTAGAGTGAATCAGTCTCTTACAAGAAACAATACAACAATAGCTACATGAATATAAAAATACAATGCAAATGCTAAAGTTGACTACATTGGATTCTTACAAGAGAAGAGTAGTACTACATGAATACATGAATAAAAGAAAAAATACAGCAACAAAATGTATTACTCTTCTAATTAAATACTATACAAACTTACCTGAATATCAAACATTCAACTTATTCATCAAATACTTAATTCGATGAATAAAATGTTTTTTAATCGCTCAGTACCATGAGCTTAGTCCTAATAATTTTCCCTTAAAGACTAACCAAGCATCCATTGCGCAATGCTTGGATTTAATTCTTTCTACTCTCTCAGTACCATGAGCATGAGTAGACCCCCTTGATAAACTCCATTATTAAATAAATGAAGGCACGTTCCTAAGAGGGCACCAAGGGATTGTTTTAGTAAGAAAAGTCGTGAGACCCCGATGTAAAGTTGTTCATTCAAACATCTTTGTTCCGCCTTATCAATTGTTTGGTATATAAATAATTTTAATTTGTTTTTCTTTTCTTTAGTATTGAAAATACCGACCTTCGTTGCTTTTGCTTTACTTATAGCAATCATGAATAAATACACTTTTTACAAGATTTTTTTTTTTATGTTTTATGTCGTTTTTAGTAATTTTATTATATTTATATTTGGTTTTTTTAATATCTTGTATGATATTATATTAATTTACATTACTATATAAAGTAATTTAGAACTTATATTAATTTAAAAATGTAATATTAAACTGTTTAAAAATAAATATTGAAAAATAAAAAATTAAATTATAAAATAGGTGAAAATATTTTCCTTTTTTTTTTTTTTAAAATAAAAAATAAGAGATGAAATTAATAGATAATTAAGGATTAATTATCAAGTCTACTTGTAATATTTTTTTTTATAAAAAAAAAAGAAAATATTATTTGTCTATAAATTAATAAATTAACATCCTATATATAAATTAAAAATATATAAATTAAAATAATTATAATACATTAATATTTTATATGGATTTAAGCTTGAGTCATTTTTTACAACTATTTCACCATAAAAAAATTTCTATAATAAATATTTATATTAAATTATTTAATTGCGATGTAATGGGTCTTGGTTATCATATACAGGAATACGTGGAATTTCATCTTCTTCAATAGTGGTAGTTTGCATGTAATTGTTAGTAGTTGGTAATGTAACAGATTGATTTTCATTAGACTTCTTAGAACGTCCAATACTAGATGCTCTACGTTTAACTGAATTGAAAGCTTCTGGGAACTTTTTCTTTAATTCATCATACTTTGTTGGATTTTTCTTCTTTAATAAAAGTAAACCAGCACCACCGGCACCAATACATGAAATGGCTAAAACACTTAAAGCAGCACCACTGCTAGATGAATCATCACCTTCAACTAAATTAGCTTGAGCTACATTTTCACCTTCAGTAGATGGTTGATTAAGAACAATAGTTTCATCATAGTTAGCATTGTTACTCTTTGGAGAACCAAAGTCAGAACCAGCATCAGTACCATAGGTAATGGTATCTGGGGATTCACCATCAAATTCTAAATTTTTGGTATCCATATCAACTTCACCTTCTTGAGATTGGACTTGAGAAATTGGAACTTCAATAGATTCTTCATTATTAGTATTTTGATTATCATTGTTGTTAGTTTCTTCTGGAGCAGTAGTTGGTTGGGCAGCATCAGTGCTAGTCTTTTTAATGAAAGTATTTTTACCACGAGTAACATTAAAAGTACCATAAGAAGAATTATTAGCAGCAATTCTTCCAGCAAGGACCTTGAAAGCAGCAATAAATGAATTGTTTGATAAATTGTATGATTCAGCAATAGCATCAACATTATTGTAGAATGGACCTTTAACTAAATTGCCACTTTCTGAGTAAATACCCCAAATAATATCACTTCTACCTTCACTATCTTCAGTTAAAGTAGTGTAAGCTTTTCTTGATAAACTAACGTGATAAGTAGTGCAAGATTTACAATAATCAACAATTTTTGCCTTGACTATTTATTGAAATATTTATTGGTTTAACAATTATTGATTTTTTTTTTATTATTATTATTTTATATATTTATTTTATTGCATATTAAAAATAAATAACAAAAATGTATTACATTATTATATATAAAAAATTAAGGATAAATTTGAACATTTATTAATAATAATTTTATTATATATTAATAATGATATTTTTAAAATCTATATACCTAATACTTTAGCATTAGCCTTGGTTTCCATAACAACAACGTAATTATTGCAATAGCTTCCAATTTCAGAACTCTTTTATTTTTTAATCATTAAATTTAGTTAGTTTATCATCTTTTTTTTTTTAATAATAAAGTTATTGTTACTACTATTTTTTTTTTAATTTAAATAATATTTACAATTGCACAGTAGTATTCAGTATCAATATCAACATTGCAAGTTTGAACTTGACAATCATCTCCTTCACAATCAAGTGAATCAGCGAATACGCTGAGACTTAATAATAAAACAGCGATAAATAAATTAAAAAATTTCATCTTTTTTTATATACTATTATATCAAGTAATATGTCTATTCAGTTGTTTTTATATATATATATATATATAATGGATATGTATTGTTTTATTTCTATTTATATTTCACTTTGTTTTCCTTTTTATTATGATTTCAAATTTTGATGGATTAAAGAATATATAAAATGATAATAACTAGAAAAACAAACCAAAAGAAATTAAAAAGAAAAATAATAATTTTATAATTTTTGTATTCTTTCAATTTTATTATTATTATATATTAAATTAATAAAAAAAAAGTTATTTAAATTATAATATATACAAAAATTATATATAATTTTATTTTTAAGTATAGTATTCTGTATATTAAATTATATTTTAATATACATACTATTGTATATTAATTTTTTTTTATTTTGATGAAAAGAAATTAAAAAAAAATAGCTAAAAATGGCATAATTTTAATTTCTTATACACATTTATACACATTTATATTTAATATATTTTATATATATTATAAAATATACAATCTAATAAATAAATAATATATTATGATTATAAATAATTAATTTATTATCCATAAAAGATTTTTATTAAAAAATAGTAAAAAAATAATAATTTTAAAAAAGTAAAAATAATAAAATCTAATAGAACATCCTATAAAATGACTTTCTAAAATAAAAGAAACTTTATTTCTACTATAAAAATTTTTAGTTTGATATTATTTAGCTGACTTTTTTACTATCTTATTATTTAAGCTTCGAAATTAAAGTTACCTAATGCCGCCTTTTTTTTTAAAAAAAAAATAAAATAAAAATATTATAATTTGGATGAAAATTTTATCTATAACAATAAATACTATACAAATTTTATTTGTGGCGTATTATCGATTTAATATATTCAAGCCATATAATTTAGAAATAACTATCTTTACGTATTTAAATAATGTTTTACCTTTTTAGAAAAAAAAATACGGCTTATAAAACCTAAATTATTAATTGTTATATATATTTTATATATTATAAATCAATTATCATATATAATAAAATAAAAACCTTATTTAAATAGTCATATAATTTTATTAATTATCAATTTATAAATAATAATCAAAGTAATCAATTCTATATAAAATTAGCTATTTTCTTATATTTTTAACCAATGATATTTGAGTATAATATGAAACTGATAATTTTATTTATTAATGTTTACATTTAAATTAAATATTTACATATATTAAAGTTTTTATTAAATAATTATAATTAATGGAAAACGGAATATCTTTATATTGGTAAATATATTAGAATTTATTAATAATATATTGGTTATCTTATTGATAAAGTTTATTCAAACAAAATGTTATTAAATAAAATTTTTAAAATTTAATTATAATTTAAATTATACAGAAAAAGATTTAAAAATATAAAATTTTAAAAAAAACAATTACATTCTGTTGTTTATTAGGATGGATTTTATTTGATTTTTTGGTGGTGAGATTTTTTTTTTTGGTATAATTTTACCATAAAAAAGGTAAAGAAGAATAGGAACTTTTTTAAACTTTTATATAAGAAGAAGAAAAGATCTTAAAAAAAAAAGCATTACCTTGAAGAAAAAAAGAAATGCTTTTATGAATAGAACTATAAATTTATTCATGTAATTCAATCTCTGCATCATATCTTTTTTATCAAATTAATCTGCATCTTTTTTTTTTTAGCAGCAAAATGATTGTATATAAAGGAAGTTTTGAAATTCATATGCTGTTATTACTTGATTTTATTAATACATCATCAATGAATGAATGACAAATAATACTATGATAAATGAATGTTTAACAGTAAATAAATATTATGAATATTCACATTTACTGTTAATCAAATATTACAATAATGATTTTATAGTTGTATAGTTTTATAGAAAAAGAATTATCATTATAATAAATGTTTATAATAATAGTTTTATAAATAAATAATAAAAAAAAAAAAAAAAGTGCTTCAATTACATTTTACAATGAATTCCATAAATATATATATAAATACCTTGTACATTCTATTACCAATATTCAAAGGAAAACTGAATGAATCTCAAAAAAAATGTATTATTGAAACTATATTATTATTAATTACTATAATAATAAAAACACATTATGCAATTACCCTAAAATAAACTTTTAAACATTACATAAAATGCATAAAAAAAAACTTCTCCAATTTATATATGTATGGAGTTGAGAATGAATGAATAAATGAATATTAAAAAAGTAAAGGATTCTTTTAATTGCAATAAATAAGTAAAAATGAAAAAAGTTAATAGCAAAGCACTTTGACCATTTTACCTTTTAAAAAAACTTTCATTTTAAAAGAGAAAAAAAACATTCAAATATAAAAATTAATTTAAAATTTTTAATTTTAAAAATAAAAATAAATTAATAAATTTAATTTTAAAAGTTACACAAAACAATTTAAAAATTTTTACTTTTTTAAAAGACAGCTGCCTTTTCCATGTTAAAGGAATATACAAAATAAAAGTAATACCATGATGAAAGAAATATATAAAATATTTTCTTAACATAAAAATAATATAATTATTGGGATAATAATATCATAAATGATGTTGTTATCAATTATTATAACTATTATGAATATTATTTCCTTTTAAAAAACTACACCCATTTAATTAATGTTAATGAAATTAGCATTAATTAAATGAAAAAAGGTCCTTTATCATATATCTATATATATTATTATTACATAATTTTCCTCTTTTTTTTTTTTATTTAATTATTTATTATTTTCAATTTTCAATTATATTAATGTCTACTATTTAGATATGTTGTTAGTATCATTTTTATGGTATTTTTATGTATATTAAAAAGTATTCAGTTAACAAAAAACGTTTTTATTTGGATTTTATAATGTTTTATTATAATTATAATTATTACAATCTTGGTTTTTACCCTTTTTTTTTTGTTATATCAAAGTAATAAAACTTTTGATATAATATTATACAAATTATAAATATCTTTTATTTGGCTATGCTAGAAAGAAATAATAATTAGTTATTAATAATTATTATCATTATTATTATGTATTTATTCTTTTTTTCTTAAAAAAAAAAAAGGTTATTACGTTTTTATTATTATTTATTTATTTATTATATTTATATAATTTTATTTATATTTATATTAAATAGTATTCTTTCACAAAATAATAATAATGATTATGTACTACTATACATTCAATGGGAATAGGGTAGTAAAATATTAATGAAATTATAATTAATATTATTAAAAAAAAAAAAGCTTTTTTTTTTTTTTTTTTTTTTTTTACACTATTTGAAGATGACCATAAGCACATGCAATTTCTTGATGATCTGGTTCCCAGGCATAGGCATCAGCATTATAGGTACCACGTGGAATATAAGAATAAACACTAGCTTCATAAGTGGCGTAAAGTTCCCCAGGTTTTAATGGGCAAGATACAAGTTCACATAAATCTAGTTCATCTCTATAGATCAAAAGTGAACCATATTTGATAGAAATTTTAATACGACTACCAACTTCAATATCACGAAGTAAGAAACCATAAAGTTCTATTTTTACATTACTACCACGCTTTGGTGGATCTGGATGAACAAGAATTTCATCAATAATTAATATGCTATCCGATGATGAACAAGAATACCATTCCACATTTTTTTCAGTACTTATTTCATTATCATGACCACTACTTATTATCTTTTTTTGGACTCTTTTATTGTAGGTATTTTCAGTTGATAAATCATCTTTGCTAATAACAATTTGATTGGATATACTACTATTAACAATAGTAAATAAGAATAATAAACTGGCAATAAAATAGAATAGTTTCATTTTGATTAACTTAAATAAAAAATAATTTATGAAATGTCAAAAACGTCGTTTTCTAAATAATCAAATTAAAAAAAAAAAAGGTTGGATTATATATTTATAGATTTACAAAGAATTTCGCATTATTATTTTGAAAAATTGTTGTATCAGATAGATATTGTTGCTTTTCAAAGTCAATAATATCCTGAAATTAAAAAATACTTTGTTTTATATTTTATAATTGGCTTCAATTTCTTTTTACTATTAACAATTTTTTAATTTATTTCTATTGTTTAACGAATAGTAAAAAAGTTTTTCTTTTTCTATATTTCCTAAAAAAAAAAAAGTTTTTTTTTCTTATTAAAATTATTGTTATTTTTTTTATAGTTTTATTATTTTATCGTTTTTTTTTTTTTTATCTTTCTTTTTATTTATTTCTCATCATATATATTATTTTTTTATTAATTAATTATTTTGAAAAATTATTAATCCTGTAACAGTAAGATTGTTTATATATGAGGAAAAAAAAAAAAAAAAAAGTTAGTACCTAAATTACATTTTAGAATTTATATTTTATGAAAATAAAAAGTATTAAAATATAAATATATATTATTATATTTTTAAAAAAAAAAGTGTAAATGGTTTAAATGTATATACATTGTTTTTAAAATTTTATATTTAAAAATTCAATTTCTATTTCAAAACTAAGAATGAAAGTTCTTTTCAAATTCAATAAATATACCTCTACTTTATCTATACAATACATTATCTTTTGATATTATTTATTATTATAATATTATTATAATATTACATTAACTATTATTATTTATTATTATTAGTAGTAGTAGTACATTGTTTATTTGGTATAAAAAAAAGTTTATCTTGTTATATTTATATATATATATATATATATTTTTTTTTTTTTTTTTTTTTTTTTTTTTTTTTGAATATAAAAAAGTTTAACCTAGGGGAATTTTTTTTTTTTATAAATTATTTTCATTATCAAAAACTTTAAATAATACTAAATGATTATTAAAAAAAAAAAAACGCAGATATAAAATTAAAAATAGGAATTATTAATATCAATATAATAAGAATAAAAATATGTGTATGTATATACAAAGTAATTATTATTATAAATAAATAAACGGTTCAAAATAACAAACAAACAAGCAATAAATTTTTTATTTTGAATAATATATTTATTTTTAACTTTATATTATTAAATTGGTTTGATATTATATCATTACTGTAGTATTATAGTATATATATATAGAAAAAGAAGTAATAAATGTTATAAAATGTTTTACGTGTTTTTGAATAATTAAAGGTATTAATTATAAATATAATAATAATGAAAACTATTCATTTCAATAAATGAATAAATAAATTAATGTATGTATGTTAGTATCGTAAAATATATAATTTCCTTTTTTTTTTTTTTTTCTCAATGTAAAAAAGAGTATAAAATATAAAATTTAGAATAGTATTTTTGATATAATTAATAAAAATATATAAAAATTATAGAGAGATCAAAAAAAAAAAATTTTTTTTCTATTTCTATATAAATTACATAAAAGAAAAAATTAATATTTTTTTCATATCCAATTTCAAATCCAAAATTGTTTATTATCTTCCAAAAGATGATATGAAAAAAAAAAAAATATTATTATTATTTTGAAATAAATAAAAAAAAAAAGTGAAATTTATATTAATATAATTATTAAAAGTTTAAAAATTGATATGAATTTGAATTAAGAATGAAAGGTGGATGCTTCAGGTAAATCTTTTCTCATAATATCACAAGCTTGTTGAAAAGCACCCATAAAATTGATAATATCCTCTTGCTACAGTTAGAAAGAAAAAATCAAATGTATTATCAAATACATAAATATATAATATATTAATAATCATTATATAAATTAAAAAGGATAATAATTAAATAGTTAGAATAAAAAAGGTAAAAAAGATATAATTACCTCTAGTTTTGTTAGGGTCTTTTCAATAATACTTTTATATTTTTTGATTGTTTCTGATTTCTTTTTTTATATATATATATATTATTATATTAATTATTAACAACATAGTATAAATAAAATATTTTTTAAATATAAAAACTTAAGTTACCTTATTTATCTCATTAAATAATTCTGTTCTTTCCTTTTCATAAAGATGTTTCTCTTTCTCAAGCTTCGATATATATTTATTAGCACTCTTATTTTCCTAAAAATAAAAATAAAAATTGATATTTATTATTATTATTATTATTATTATTATTATTATTATTATTATTATTATTATTATTATTATTATTATTATTATTATTATTATTATTATTATTATTATTATTATTATTATTATTATTATTATTATTATTATTATTATTATTATTATTATTATTATTATAATGTTTTTATTATTATTATTATTATTATTATAATGTTTTTATTATTAGTAGTAGTCCTTACTTTTTGATTTTGAAGATAGGATAATGCTGATTTTGAACGCTCTAATTGTTTTTCACTTGCACTTTTTATTTTTTTTTTTTTTTTTTTTTTAATATATATATTAGATTTTTATTATTAAAAATTTAAAATTCTAAAAATTTTTATATAATAATAATAATAAAACTGGAATTATACATACTTTAATCTATTAATTAATTCCTTTGCAGTTTCATGAGCATCTTCTCTTTCACGAATTAATTGTTTTTCTAAGTCAGTATAAACTCTCATCTTATCTTTTAGTAAATCATTATCTTTATTAACACCTTTGAAACATTTTGAATAATTTTGTTCTATTCGTTTAGCTTTATTTTCCAATTCACGAAGTTGTTCATTATGACCTTTTATGGTGGCCTATTTGATAAAAAAAAAAAAAAAGAAAGAAAGAAATTAAAATAAAATTTATAATTATATTATTTAACCAAAAAAAAAAAAAAAAAAAAAAAATAATAATAATAATAATAATAATAATAATAAATAAATAAATAAAAGGCTTTATAATATATAGAATAATTACATAATATAAATTAATGTTGCTTTATTTTTTTTTTTAACTTACATTTAATTTTTTAATTTCATTTTCTTTTTCAAAGAGGGTATCTTTTAAATGCTTTTGATATTCAGTGGCTCTTGAAATTTTGGATTGATATGTAGTAAATTGGCTTAAACGTTTATTTAATTGATTTTGGAATTGATAAAATTTTTTATCAATACCTTCTTGTTTTTTCCTTTAAATATTAAGACATTAATATTAAAATTTAGAAAAAAAAAAAAAAGATATTAAGAAATATATGATTAATTATGGCGTTACTTACTCTATCATTTCTTTACATTTATCTTTCATTTCATCGATTAAATGATACATGTAATGATAAATATTATTCAAACTTTCAAGCATACATTTTTTATATATTTTTAAATCATTGGCTAAATCAAATGTCTTTTTATTAAATAAATAAAATATATAGAAAAAGTTATTAATTATGAAAATAGATGATAATTTGGAAAAAAAAAAAAAAAAAATATTTATAAAATAAATGCATGTTACAAAATTTTTACCTTTATCGGTGATTTAAGATTTTCTGGGAGCATATTTTGAATAGTAGCAAAAATTTGATTTAATAATAAATAATATTCTTCTATTTTTATAGCAGGTCTTTCATTCTTTATTGTCTAAATGTTAAATTTAATTAAAAAAAATTATAATTAAAATCAAAATATAAAACATTTATTTTAAAAATTATAATAATAATAATAATAATAATAATAATAATAATAATAATAATAACCTTTTTCAATACAATTATCTGCTCATTTAATTGCTTAGTTTCTTCTTGTAACATTCTATTCATATCATTCTAAAAGAAAAATATATATTAATAATTATTCTAATAATAATTTAAATGATATTGTCTAATTCAAAACTTACCAATTTCTTATACTTTGATTTTAAAGAAGAATTCTAATGATAATAATAAATTGCATAAAGATTTATATACATATTGATTTTTTGATATTAATAAATAATAATAAACATTATTACTATATTGTTTTAATTTTTATTTTATTTTTTTTGGGGTTATTCTATTTCATTAAAAATACCTCATCAACAACAGATACTTGATTATTCTTTAATTCTTCATAATTCTGAACTTCCTTCTCTAATTGTTCTTTTAAAACTGAAATTTCAATTGATCTTTCTTGACTTTCTTTTCTTGTTGTTGAATATTGCTATATATAGTATATAGTATATTAAATAAAAATTTTAAATATAATATATATACATATATATCAATATTATTATTGGAATTTTATATATTAAAATTTAAGGTATTATATAATTATAATATTTTTTTTTTCCAACTTACTTCATTCATTGATTTAATATTAGTTTTAAGTTTTTGATTTTCACTTTCTAATTTACGATATTCACTACCAAGAGTTTCTAATTTTGCATTACCTTCTTGAATTCTTTTTTGTAAACTTTCTACAAGAGAATCCGGCTTCATACGAGTTAATTGTTTATTCATATTACTAATTTGACCATTCAAATTAGAAATTTGATTATTCTTATCTTGAATTTGAAGAAGATAATTACCAATTTTATCCTTGAGATTTTTATTAATATTAGCAACTTGATCCATATTGCCTAAAATCACCTTATTTGTTTTTGTTAATTCATCATTATTATTTTGTTCCTCTTTTAAACTATTATTAACATCATTTAATTGCTTTTTCAACTTTATATAATATATAATAGATGAAAATAGATAAAAATAAAAATAAAATATTAATAATATATATATTCAATAAATGAATAATTGTCTTATTATTACTAAAAATAAACATATATAAATAAAATATCTTTTTTTATTATTTCATTAATAATTAGTTACTTTTTCAATTTCAATTAATAATTCACTACGACGTTGATCATTTTCCTTTGTTTGGTTCAATAAATTTATAAATTGTTGAGTGAGATTACTGAAAACATCACTAAGAATAGAACCACTTTTATTAAAGGATGAAGCAATATTACGAAGTGATACTATTAATTCAGGAACAGAATTTGAAATAAATGATGCTTCATCAATTGATTTATTATTTAAATTGGTTGAAAATTCAGAAATGGTATCATAAAGTAATTTTATTGTCTGCAATATTAGGATTAAAAAAAAATTTAAAAAAAAAAAAAAAAAAAAAAACGGGCTATTAATATCATTATTTAAGAGAGAAAAAAATAATTATGGTATAAATAAAAATTGAATATCAATATCCTACTTTTGAATTCTGAATATCATAAATTTCATTGGATTTTTCATGAATTTTAACTCGTAAATTTTTATTTTCATTCAATATTTCATTGTAACTCTCTTGTAAATTTCTTAATTTATTTTGAACTTCATTTATTTCTGAAATTTTAATATCATTTTCATGATTTAAATTGGTAATATTGACTTGTAGTTTTTTAATCTTATCTTCATTATATTCAATTTGTCTCTTATACTCCTCAATATCTTCTAAGTATTTCTTATTTAATAATTTTTCATATTGAATATCTTGTTTATGCTTTTCAACTTGATTGTCATACTTTAATTTTAATTCTTTATTTTCTAATGTTAAATCATCAATAGTTTCTTGATATTTGATTTCATTCTGTGAATAAAAATTAAAATAGTTATTTATAAATATTAGAATTTTTATATAATTTTTGAATATTTAAGTCACTATCTTCTTTATCTATAATAATAATAATAATAATAATAATAATAATAATAATAATAATAATAATAATAATAATAATAATTATATATTTCTTAGCAAAAATAATTTTTATTTACAATCTTCGAGCGGGTACTTAAAGAATTGTTAATCTCTTGTTCACATGAATGAGACGTTATTTCTGATTCAAGTTTACTTAATTTTAAATTAGATTCATTATAAGCCTTCTTTAACATAATATTTTCTTTGTTAATACGTTTTATTTCCTAAAAAATAAATAAAAATTTAACTTATTACTACACTACATTTTTTAACAATCATTTTTAATAATTTGATTTCATACCTCCTCATAGGTTAGTATATCTCTTCTATTCTTTTTGTTTTCTTCTTGCAAATTAATATTTAAAACATTTGCTTGTTTTACTTGCTATAAATTATTTTATGGCAAAGATATATAAGTAAATATCTTTAATTCTATTTAAAAAAATAATGTGGTTTTAAATATTTACATACTTCTAATAATTTATTAGTTTGTTCTGTATTACTTAAATATTTTTCTTTAATACTTTCTAATTCTTTTATCTTGGCTACAATATCTAAATTATTATCTTTACTTTCCTTCATTGCACTTATTTCCTAAATTATTCAAAATAATATTTATTATTATCCATTAGGCTATCTAAATTACTTTATTTAAAAGAATGATATTTATATATATAGTCATAAATAACTTACTAATTTCAATTCTTCAACGTAAGAATTCTTAAATAATAATTCTCTTTTAAGACCTTTATTCATTTCTTTTAATTCTTCTATATCATTTAGATTAATATCAATATTTGATTTTTGTAAAAGATTTTCATTTTCATTTTCCAATTCCTTTAAGGATTCCTTCATTTTTTCTAATTCCTTTGATTTTTTATCGAGTTGGTCTCTTAGCCTTTGAATAATTGAATCTTTTCTTAATACTTCAGACTCTATTTCACTAGTTGAAATCACTTGTTGAGTCTTCATTAAATTCTTTAAATATTGAAAAAAATATAGCAATAATAATAATAATAATAATAAAATAACAAAAGCTATGTTAATATTTCTTTTTCATTGTACTAGCACTTTTATATATATAAATATTTACATTTTGAAGCTTCTCTATAAACTTATAATGTGTTTCTAATTCTTTACTTTGAGCTCCATTTAGTTTATGAAGATCTGTAATTGCATCTTCGTTGATCTTAAAGTTTTTTCTCATTGTTTCAAGTTCCTGAAAAATAAAACAAAATAAATTTAATATTAAAATAGGAGAATTAGTAAAATAAAAAATTGTTTTTTTTTTTTTTTAGTACAATGATATGTTGAAATTTACCTTATGAATCTTTATTAAATATTCATTATTAATATTTTCATTATTTGAATTGTTATTAGTATTATTATTATTGTTATTATCCTTTATCTTAAGGGAATTTATTAAACTTTCATTTTCCTTTTTCAAATTTTCGATTTCCTTATTTAATAAAATAATAGTATTATTAGAAGAATTAATAAGTTCCATATTGGTAATTGACATTTCATTACTTCTTTGAATATCAATAATTTTCTTTTTTAATTCGATAAATAAAATGATTAAGAATATTAATAAGTATTTTCAATAAATTATTCCATTTTATATTTTATAGTATAAAAATTAAGGAATAAGCTTACAGTTTGAAGTTTATTAATAGTTTCATTCTTGGTTTCTAAATTATTTTTAAGTCTTAATCTTACAGAATCATTTTCATTTAATTTTTGATTTAATGAATATATTGTTTCATTTAATCTTTCATTTTCCTTTTTATTGTTAAAAAAAAAAAGGTGTAATTAATATTATTTCTTTTTTTTTTTTTTTTTTCTAATTCATATATATATATATCATATGACATAATTACTTTTTGTATTTTTTCTTTTTCTTCCATAATTTTCTCTACTTTTATTGCATTATTTTCAATAGTATCATGTAGAAGTTGCTCTCTTTTATACGCTTCGTATAATTTTTTATCATTATTTGTTTTTTCAAATGTTTTATTATTTTTCATATCATTAAGTTCTTGATTTAAAATTTCATTTTCTTTTTCAATTTTTTCAGTATGTTCTTTAAGGAAATCGTGTTCTTGTATTTCTTTATCAAATTCATTTTGAATATCTTCTAATTCTTTTTTTAATAAATCCACTGTTCCATTTAAATCTTTTATAATCTAAAAAAAAAAAATTGATTTATTTTAAAGATTTTCATTAATAAATTTACGAAATAGAAACAAAATAAAAATATATATTTTTGAAATTTTGATTCATAGAATTCTATTCACAAATCATAAAATTCAATATATATTTGATTAACTAATTTTTTTAGTTGATATTCTGGTTATATTATATAAATATAAAATATAATGATTAATACTTCATTCAATTTTTTATTTTCCTCCTTTAATGAATATTTATTTTTATTTTCTAGTTCCTGAATAGACTCAATTTTTTTCGACATATTCTTATTCTCTGATTTTTGTTGAATTAAATTATTTTCTAAATCCATAATTTTCTGTTATTAATTTATATAAAGTTTAAATGTATTGGTGGTATGAAATTAATATTATTATTGTGTGTGTTTTTATATTCGAAAGTAATAATAATATAAAACAAAGTATTTTTAAATTTGAACATAAAATATATTTAATGGTTTAGTGATTTGTTATTACGTGAAGAAATAAAATATTATTAACATTAAAATAAATAATGATAGATATACTATGTGGATTGAGGATGTATATTAGTTTATATTATAATCTTTCCAATTATATATATATACCTTTTTTTGATCTTCAATTTGTTCTCTTAAATCAGAATTTTCAGTGATATACTTAAGTGTAGCATCACTACTACTTTCAATGCTTTTATTTAATCTCTCACTAAGTGCTTTATTTTTTACATTAAGTTGGTATATTTGATCATTCAAGTTATCTATTATCTATGGAATAATCGAAAAAATTATTTATATACACATAAAAGAAATGATAATAAATAATATATATTGTAAATGTTTTAATAAATAATTAATATATCTATCATAATAATTAAAAGTCGATTTAATCATTTATAATGTAAAATATTTTATAATACTTTACCTTTGAATTATTTTTTAATATAGATTCATTTTCATCTTTTTCTGATTTAAATTTATTGATTAATGATAATTGTTCATTATAATCTTCCTTTAATTCATTGTACTCATCATATATTTTTTCATATTTAATATCGGATTGTTGCAACTCAAAACGTAAATTACTAGCTTCCTTTGTCACTCTATCAATTTCACTTTGTAAATAATTTATTTCAACCTTATTGTCCTGATTTTTATTAATATAAAAATTTATTATTATACACATTAATATATATAATTAACATTTAATTATATTTTGTTTATTCTATATACATTTTGTTTAATCTTTGTTAAATCTTCCTGTAATTGTTTATTCTTTTGAAATTCATTTTGTAACTCTTCATTTGTATCCTTTAAATTTTGAGTTACTCTTTTATTTTTTTCTGTTAAGTTAATTTTTATTTCATTTAATTGTTGAACTACTTCCTGTTCATGTTGAAGATCTTTTTTCAATGAATCCATTTTTTCTTCTGAATCGGATAATTCCTGTTTTTTATATTTAAAAATAAAATGAATAAATAAAAAATTGGTGTTGACAATGAATTCTTTATTTTTAAAAAGTATTTTTTCTGATATTTAGGAAAAAATAAAACTTTGATAAAATAATAAAGCTATACCCAATACATATATATTAGTATATGTGAATTTAATTACCTTTTGTAAATTTTCAATTTGTTTATGACAAAAATCAATTTCTTGATTTTTTAAATTTTCAACTTCCTTTTGCATTTCTAATGAATTATGTAATTCATTTTTATTTTTCTTCACTTCTTGTGAACAAAGTAAATATTCACTTTGTAATTCACCATATTTCTTTTCTAAATCATTTTTTTGTTGTTGTATTTCTGCACAATACTGTTCTAAATCATTATTATTAGCAATTAAGTCTTCCTTTTCATTTTTTTCTTGATCTAATAAATCATTAACTTCCTGATAACTTTGTTGTAACTCTCTAAAGTCTAATTCTAATTGATGATATTTTTGAGTAAATTCATTATCTTTTTCGATTGTTTTATCACTTTTTTGTCTTAATAAATTAAGTTGCTGTTCAACTGCTTCATAAGTTTTAAATAAATTTTGGCGATCTTCTTGCAATTTTGCATTTTCAGATTTTTCCTTTTCAAGTACTTTTTTCATAGTTTCAAGATTTTGTTCCATTTCTTGATATTTTGTTATAAACTCATTGGAATCCTGATTAATTTGTGCTTTACTGCTATTTCCTTGAGTTGATTCACTATCATCCTTTTATTTAAATATATATATTAAATTAATTATAATTTGATTCTTTAAAAATATATATCCGAATATATATATTATTTTTATAAATTAATAATATATATACTTTATTATCCATATATTTCATTCCATCTTCGTAGAAAAATATTTTCATTTTCAAACTAAAATTTTCTTTTTTCAATTCATTTACAAGCTTTTAATTTTATTATTTGAATTTAATTATAAAAAACAAATAAGATTTATCAATATATTCAAAATAATTAAAAATAAAAAATAATAGTAATTTACATTCTCTAGTTGAATCAAGCCCATTTGTTGATCTGTTTTTCGAGGATTAGTATTTTCAACACTTTTATAGTCATCTAAAAATAATTCTGAATTTAATTCAGATAGATTTCCTACATTTGAATTTTGGTCATATTCATTTTGAGCCGTTTGGTCTCCCAAACGGTCATTATATATCATTTTTATTTATACTTAAATATTTATTTATATGTTTTAATAACACTATAAATTTGGAGTTATAATATATAATTAAAAAAAAAAGAGAGAGAGAATTAAAATATTAGATTTTTGAATTATAAAATTATTAATAATTTTACATAAAATTTCAATATTTCAAATATTATAATAATGAGAAATTAAAAACAATATTATGATTGTATAAAAAATATAAATAGTATTATTTGTAATATTTAATGGTTTTATTATATTTAATAAGTATAAATGGTAGGTTTGATTCTGAAATTTTCGATATTTCAATTAAGTTAGAAATTGAGATTTCTATAAAAAAAAGTTTAAAATGAAAAACTTTTTTTATCAATAATAACGTTGAAATCATAAATATCCAAGGTTTATTTATATTTTTTGTAGTTATACTTGACATAATTTTTTTCAACTGTAACATATATATTTAAATGATTTTTATAAAAAAAAATATTATTATATCTTTTAAAACAGTACCAAACAATATGCAGTTTTTATTCTTTTAATATTTATATAATTATATATTTCTGTAATATGGATAATATATATTTATATTCAATAAATCAAGTATATATATATATATAATTAATACAAAAAGAAAAGGGTAAAATTTCTAAAATGGAAATTGAAATTTCTAGTTAAATCTGAATTTTGAATTATATAATAATTTCTTTATAAATTAAAATAAGACCTATTCAATTAATTTCTCATTATTCATATTTCAATTTTATTAATTTCTTGTATAAAAAAAAAGGTATTATATTTTAATTTTATTTCATTATACTAACCGCACAATCAATTATATGAAATTTTACTAATTTCTATTTTGTTTTTTTTTTTATTTAAAATATTATTATTGACTTTTTATATTAATTTTATATAAATATCTTTAAGAAATCAAAAGTTTATATTATTATTTCATTATGTTGAAATTTATTGGTAATATATTATTAGCCAATAAAACATGATAATTTTAATTAAAAAATATATTATAATATATTATAATATATTTATTAATATAAATAAGAAATATGAGAAATTAAATAAAATATATATTAGAAATAATAATTACATTTTTACTATTTACTATTAATCTATTAATAGAGAATAGATGTAAGAAATTTTATTGACTTAACAACAATAATATATAAAATTTGTTACAATTATAGACAAGTTTCATATATTATTGTTATTGTTATTACAAAGATAGTTATATTGATAATATTATATAGTTTTTACATATAAATAAAAATTATTATTACTAATTTATATCTTTTTATACCTTTTTATATTCATCAAATTTATAATTTTTAATCTTTTTCTTTAATTTTTACTCTTCAAGGTTTTGTAATTTGAAAATTATATCAATTTAATCATAAAAAAAAAACGAAATTTCAATAATTAAAAATCTAAGTTTATTATATGAAATAATATGGAATATTTTGTATTTCTTTATAATATTCATAATTTAATTGTATGATAATGATAATAACTCTTGATTAATATTAATATAAAAAAAA
Source organism: Piromyces finnis (assembly GCA_002104945.1). Lineage (NCBI taxonomy): Eukaryota > Fungi > Neocallimastigomycota > Neocallimastigomycetes > Neocallimastigales > Neocallimastigaceae > Piromyces > Piromyces finnis. The sequence continues at coordinate 316,810 of MCFH01000035.1, forward strand.
TGATATATAATATGAAAGAATAATAAGATGTTAAAATAAAAAAAGATTAAAAATATTTAATTTCATATATTAAATTTAAGGTTTTTAAAGTTTTGGATGTTTTATTAAAAATTTTTATTAGAGGGTTAAAATTACTTATTTAAAAATTTTTATTATAAAGTATTTCATCGCTAAGGAAATGTTTTCATTAATACTATTAACAGAATTGGGTATAATAGTTTTTTTATTACTTGTCTTTTTATTTAGTTAGTTGTTTTGTTTGCTATCATATATAAAGTTCATTGAGTATATTATATATCGATAAGTGGTAAAAAAAAGTTGTTGATAATACTATCATAAATTTCTATTAATTATATTTGTATAAAAGAATTATTAAAAATAAAAAAAGGGATTTTACATTCCTATTTATATATATTTAATAATTTGATAACGTATAAGTAATAATACACCTTTCCTCTTCTTTTCTAAATTATGTTTTATTTTTTTTTATTACATGAAAAAGTCCTCTTTATTTTTTTTATTATTCATTTTATTCATCAAAAATTCATTTAATTAAATTTCCATAATTGGCAATTTTAATAATTAATTAATTAAAGTTTATTAAATATAATTTTTTTTAATGACAAATAATTTATTTATTATTTACTTTTAAAGAGAATATAAAGAAGCTCATAAAAAAGTAGAAAACCTTTTTAAAACTTTATTTTTTAACATTCTTATTCTTAATAATAATAATAATAATAATAATAATTATATAGTAAATATTGTCGTTTTTCTATATATATAATTTAATTGAAGCATTTTTTAAATATCTTATATTTTGTTTCATAGCTTGTTGGTTTTAATACAATATATATAATGTATATTCAATATTACTTTTTTTTTTTTTTAATATTTAGATATATTTAACAGTTAAATAAATATCTTTATTTATACGATTTACCATTATTTTTTGTGTATATATCTATAATGTCTTAAAGTATATATTTTTATTATTTTATTTTATCATTATATCATTATCTTTTTTAATCATTATTATTAACTCATTGTATCATATTAATACTATATTTATATTTTTCAAATATAATTCTTGATGTATATTATTATTACTATTTTTAATTATAAAGTTCAATTAAAAAGAAAATAAACTACATTTATTAATTATTATTTACACTTTAAAATATTCGACATTTCTAATTTTATTGGGATGATTTCAAAAATTTAAATGCTATAATTAAAAAGAATTTAATTTTAATAAAAAAGGTATCTTTAATATATTATGATATATATTTCATTGTACTATAATATATAATCCTAATTTAAATAATCAGAATTGTGTAAGCAAAAAGAAACAAACAACAACAACAAAGAAAAAAACTATAAATAAAAAGAAATTACAATTCATATTATTAATTAAAGTGATAAAAAACTATTTATAAAATTAAAAAAAAAAAAAGAAAAAAGTTTTTTATTCTTCAATCTTTTTATATTAAAATTATAATTTCTGAAAAGACAAAAACAAAACAAAACAAAAAAAAAAAAAGAAAAATAAATAAAAACAATTTAAAAAAGTTAATATTTGCCATTAAAAGAAATATTATTTTGTAAGTAAAATTGAAATAAGAAATAAGAATAAAATATCTTAAAGAGAGTATATAATAAGTATGAATGAAATATTAACTGTGCCCATATAAAAACTAATATCTTTGTAATCTATAAAATTAAAAAAGATAGAAACAAAAACATCTTTATTAAAAAAGTATAAGAAAAATTTTCATTAAATTTATAAACATTCTTTAAAATATATTGTTATAAATTCTTTTTAAATATTATTGCATAAAAAAGTGCATACTATCGCTACAAAAAAACTAATAATAACAACAACAATAATAAGACAGTAGTTGTAGTTATTAACACTCAAAAATATTCTAACACTAACAAAATCATTTGTATATAATAAAGTATATACATATATAAACATTCAATATATTTTATCTCAATCATTATCTTTATATTCTTTTTTTAATTCTTTTATTACATTCAATATATTTAATCTTAATCATTACCTTTATATATATATTTTTTTGATTCTTTTATTACATCCAATATATTTTTATTTCAATAAAAATCAAATTATTGTACATCTCAATGAAATTTGGATAAGCAAATTACTAGATAACTTTAAATTATTATAATAAAAATCTAAATTTACTTTCATATATATTTCTATTGATGCAATTTCTTTATTTATTTATTTATTATTGTTTATTTTTTTTAATATCACTACTCTTTATTTAATTATAAAATTATTAAAAGAAATATATTTATTTTATATTGAATATTTTTTAGAACTAATAACAAGTAATAAAAAAATGAAAAAAATTCATCAATTGAAGCAATGGACCAATGAAAAGGTTGGTCGTGCTAAAAAGACAGGTATAAAAGAGAAAATAGATTTTAAAGAAATCTATATTATAATTATGATTTCAAACTGATTAAATTGTCATTTTACATATAAATATCTTATTAATATTAAATATAATTTTATAGAAATGGATGAAGACATTAAACAATTAATTCAAGAAACTGATCTTCAACGTGAATATTTCGAAAGATTTCAAAAAACTTTAGGAGATTATATTCATATTTATGGTAAAGTTTAAAAATTATAAAACTATTGATATTTTGATAATTATGTTAATATATAATCATTTTATTTTAAATAATAATAACATAATAATAACGAAATAAATAAATAATTCAGATAAAAGAGTTGATACACAAGAAGAAAAAAAAATCCAACCAGTTAATGCTATTGGTTTATTAACTATAAATTTCGGTACTATTTTCCCAAACAACTCTGCATTTGGTAAGCTGATTCTATATTAAATTTCAATAATATATCTTATATGGTGAAACTAAATTCTATATTGAATTTTTTTTTATTTTGTTGTGGATAGGTCAAGCATTATTAAAATATGGTGAAGGTCATACAAAATTAAGTGAAGTTCAAACTGATTTTGTAAGATATATATATATATATTATTTCTTTCTAATAAAAATAGAATATAGAATTTAATTGATTTTTAATTGCCATTATTAGGTTAATCATACAAGAAGAGGTTTTGAAAATTATCTTAATGGTTTTGGTGCTGAAATGAAAAATTATTCTGTAAGTTAAAATAGTGCAAGAAATAGGATAAAATAAAATTATTAAACATATATATCCTTTTTTAATGTAATATATAAATGATATATATAATAGTCATTAAAGAAGAAATTCGATCATAGAAGATTAGATTTAGATGAAATTCAATCTCGTGTTAAGAAAAGTTCCAAAGAAAAACCACAATTAGTTCAGGAACTTCGTGTTTCTCAAGATAAATATGAAGAATCCCTTGACGAGTTGACAAAGAAAATTTTCGATTTAAATAATTACAATGTAATTAAGAGATTTTAAAAAAGAAACTTTAAATATTTGAATAATATATATTATATAAATATTATATAAATAATTATTTATTAATATTTATCCTATTGCATTACAATTATTATAAAAAAAAACCTTTTATAATAATAATATTATCATACTATTTCGTTTAAAAATTAAAAAAGGGTAAACATTTAGAATCACTTAAAGAATTTTGCTTATCAGAATTAGAATACCATCGTAATGCTGTTGAAATTCTTAATAATGTATACAATAGTATTGTTGATTTGTAAGTATTAAATATAATTATATAATTATGAATTTTTAATAATACTAATAATATCAAATACTAAAAATATTTAAAATTTATTTTAATATTTTAAATAATATTAAATAATAATTAAATATTGATACTATTTTCTCTATATTTGTAGGAAGGAAGATGATTCTGTAAGTTATGATACTTATGCTTCCAATTTAACTAGTAATCCTAGTAATTATGATCAAGGAAGTTCCTATAGGTCTTATAGTAGAAAGAGTTCTTACTCTAGTATCCAAAATTCTTATGATATTAATCGTAGTCGTAGTAATAGTTCTTCCTTCTCACCACAATCTCCAATATATGAATCACCATCTGTTAAAAGTTCTATTATTAGCCAAGCTTCTGTTCCAATTCCAAGACAACAAACAGGTAAATATTTTTTTTTAATAATTTATGCTAATTATAAGGATATCATTTATTATTATATTTTCAACCATATATATATTTTAGACAATAATAGTAAAAATATTGATATAATTTTTTTATCTATAATAAAATTTAGGGCAAAGTTCACAAAGATATATACGTCAAGTTAGAGCTAACTTTGATTTTACTGCTGAAGCTTCCAATGAATTATCTATGAAGGCAGGTGATATTATTAATGTTATCAAAGAAATTGATGAAGGTTGGTGGCAAGGTGAAGCAACAGATGGTAGTGGACGATCTGGTATTTTCCCACAAAATTATACCACAGAAATTACACCTCAAGTTCCAATAAATAATTCCTATGTTCCAGTCAATACTACAAGTAGTTATGATAATTCGGTAAATGAAGTTACTCAATCAATGGCAGATACAAATATAGGTTACAGTAAACCTACTAGTAGTGGAGGCCATCCTACATCTGTTGCTGCAGAACTTCAACAAAGAATGGCTACAGTTGGTGCTAATAGAAACGCTTCTTCTGTAAGACAAAATACAGGTGATAGTAGTAATTCTAACAATAGCGTAGGTGTCTGTAGTACTTGTGGTTGTAGTGATTATGCTCTTAACGTATTTAAGCCACCATTATGTAATAATTGCTTCCACAATCATTAAATATCAATATCTTGGCGACGCATGTATCAAAATTGAAATAAGTTTCATTCCACATATCCATTAATGAACAATTTTTAAAAGGTAATAAATAACAATTCCTTTTAAGAGAGAAAAGAAAATTACCCATAGCTATACCATATAGTATTATCAATGTATATTATCATAAATAAATAAGACAAACAAACAAAAAAAAAAAAAAAAAAAAAAGGCTGTAATAATATTTTTAAAATTTTAATTTCTTATAAGAAAACAATTGAAATGAATATGAAACAAATTGATTATTTATTTAAAAATCAATAATAGTAAACACCATTATTAAGAATAGTTTAAATTACTATTATCATTATTTTTTAACGTTTATATATTTTATAACTATCTTTATTGCATTGATATATATATATATATAGCAATTATAAAATATAAAAAAAAAATAACTATTTAAATTTTAAATATATATATAAATATGTAATATATATATTATATATTAATAAATATTAGCATCTTGTGTAAATAAAATAAATAAATAAAAATAAAGCATAAAAAACATAAATAAATATTTTAAAATCACTTTTTTTTTTTTTTATCAATTTCTTTTAGTTGATCTAGTTAATTATATTCTTTTTTTTTTTTTATTAAAGGGATTAAGATAATTTTAAAAAAATTGTACAACTAAAGTTTTTATTTTTATTTTAAAATTATTGGATAAATAAGATTTTAAAATTTACATATTTTTTCATTTTTAAATTTTTTCATTTTTTAATATAACATTTTAATTATTATATTATAAGAAAGAAAAAAAAAAGAATTTAAATAAAAAATGTACAGACGTTATAATCAATATAGTAATAGTAACAATAGTTTAAGTAGAGGTACAAGAAAATATGTACAAACTAAACTTGATTTTGGTCAAAAAAAGCAGGATAAATATGTTGAAAATCCTTCATTAGTTAGATATAACTTTAGTAATATTATGTTATGTCAGGTAAAACTAAAAAAAAAAAAAAACTTTCTATATAAACAATATAATAACATGATACTTTTTTTTTTTTTTTACTATGATGATAATAGTATTAAGTTATTATTCATTTATTATATATATATATATATATTATATCATATAATAGAATGAATTAAATGTTGAAGATAAATTAATCAATCACTTACATTATATTCGTATGCCATTTTATGAAGTTGATAATCCAGAAAAATTAAATGTTAATAATTATAATAAAATCAAAAAAGCATTAACTAGTTTACCTATAAATAATTCAAACACATTTCAGGTAAAGGTTTTTTTTTTTTTTTTTTTAAAAAAAAAAAAAAAAAAGAAAGAGAAAAATAATTTGTATAATAAAAAATCATTTTTAAATAATTAAAAACAATTAATAGAAGTCAAAGAAAATTATTAAAAATTAATTCAATAATTACTATTTATTAATATATTATCAATTCTAGTATGCTTTATTACAATATCACCCAGAATTATCTAATACAGATAGTTCTTTATTAAATAATTTAAGACGTTATGAAAGTAAATACCCGGAAGAAGCTTCTTCATTTTTTAAAAATACCCTACCATATATCATTGAGCAAGCATTAAATTTACCAAAATATTTAACAAAACCAATTCCATTACTGGGAAAATATATGAATATTGCAATCACGATAAATAAATTACAGGTATATTCAAAGTTAATTTATATAATATATAATAATTAATAATATTATTATTAATAAAAAATACAATGGACATATTTATTATCCATTAAATAATAATAATAATATAAAGAAAATAGTCAATTTAGTAATAACATGATATATAATTATTTTTAATATTTTAAAGGCTATATCGTTATTAGCAAATCAATTTTTATGTATATTCACCAATGAAAATCACAAAATATACCAAACACCAGAGTGCAGTTTCTTAGGAATGTTATCTTCTCCAAATTTCCCAATTGATTCTTCTGTTGAGAAAATTAGATGTGTAATTCACTATTTCGAAAAGATGAAAAGCAGAAGTAATTTATATATGTTCATATTATTATATTCATTAATAAATATATAAATATAATTTTATTTTTAAAAAAAAACTTTAAAGAGAAAATTTATGTTAATAATATTAATACAATATTTATTAATATTTTCATACAAAAATTCAGGTATAGATTCTTTAAAATCTGAATTATTAACATATCAAAGAGTAAGTTTGAAAGATAGTGATATACCAGATTGGATACATTCAAAGATGGATATTTGTAATGTTATTATAGATAAAGGAAAAAATATCGAAGATTGTGAAAATATGTTGCAAGTAGATTTTGCTAATAGTTATTTAGGTGGTGGTGTCTTAAAAGCTGTATGTTTTTTTGCTATTTTTATTTTTACATATTCTTTTTCCTATATAATATATACATATATATATTAATGTTTTATTTTTATATTTTTGTTTTTTATTTTAATATCATATATTTTATAATTATATTTCAAAAATAATAATACTAATAATAACAATAATAAAAAAATTAATAAAAATATATATAATAAATAGGGTTGTGTTCAAGAAGAAATACGTTTTACTATAAATCCAGAGTTATTTATTTCAATGATATTTACTCAACGATTAGATCATTTAGAATCTGCATTTATTATAGGAACAGAAAGAATTTCAAAATTTAAAGGTTATGGTAGATCCTTCAAGTATAATGGAGATTATAATGACAGTTATATAGCCTTGTAAATAATTGATGATTGGCATCATTTTTAATTTATTAAATAATAATATTTTAATTCATTTGAATACTTTTATATTAATTAAAATTATCATACCATTAAAAATAATATATAAATTATATAATAGTGATAAGTGGAATAGAAAATCAACAGAAATTGTTGCGTTGGATGCAACTCATTATGGTTCATCATATAAAAAGTATATTCAATTTTCAACAAAAGATACTATCAGAGAAATGAATAAATTATATATTGGTTTCAAAGAGAATGAATTTTCTAGCCTTAGTAAAGGATCATATATAGCAACTGGAAATTGGGGTATTTTAAATTATAATTATCATTCATGCGACTACTAATATTTATAATTAAAAAAACAATAAAATTAATATTTTTCTAAAAAAAAAAAAAAAAAAATAAATAAAAAAAAAAATAATGAAAAGGTTGTGGTGCTTATAATGGTGATTTAGAATTAAAAGCCTTATTACAAATTATGGTTGCTTCTATTGCTGAAAGAAATATATATTATTGCCCATTTGATCAAGTCGAATTTGCGGATCGCTTAGGTCAAGTAATATCCAGTCTTAAGCAACATAATATAACCACAGGTAAATTTTCCAATTATTCAATTTATTATTTTTCATTTTAATTATATACATGAATCATTGAATATGTTGATTAATATATATTCATTCCATTTTATTTTATTTTATTTTATTTTATTTTATATTTTATTTAGATTTATTATACAAATTAATACGAACCTATAATAATGAAGTTGTATTTGCAAGTGTTAATCAAAACAAATTACCAAATATTACTTTATTTGATTATATATTAGAAACGGTTAAATATAATTAAAGTGAAATATATATGTTATAATACAAAGGTCAAAAAAAAAAAAAAAAAAAAATCTTTCCAATTAATAATTTGAAAAATAATAAAAATGAGTAGAAATTTTAATTAATCATTAAAATAAAATAAATTCATTTTAATAATATATAAATTATTTTATATTTTTAAGATGAATAGATTTCATAAAAGAATTATTTTTATAATATTTTTATTCTTTTTCATTTATCTTTTTCTTTTTTAAACAAAGTTTGAAAGTTAATAATGAAAATGATATAGTTAATATTCCAAAATTTTGTTTCTTCCTTTAATAATAAATTAAGTCTTTTTCTTTTTAAAAAAAAAAAGAAAAAAAAAAAAGTTGTCAAACTTTAATTTATATTATTTTTTGAATTCAATTTAATTAAAAAAGTTTAATTAAATTTTTAATTTAAAAAATCAAAGTACCTTTTTTTTTTTTTTTTATTATTATATATACATACTTTTTTTAATCTCTTTTTTAATAGATATCCAAATTAGCTTAATAGCATTTAAATAAAAAAAAGATATAATAATAAAATGACTAATGGAAGCTATTTTTCAAAATTTATTAATTTTTTTAAAAATGCATTAAGTTTTAAAGAGGAAATTGATTTTGATTTTTTTGTTGGAAATCCGGAATTAATAAAGTATAATTTTGGAAATATTATGTTATATCAAGTATGAAGTAAAAACATAAATATATAAATATATGAAAAAAAACAAATAATAACATTAGTATATGTTAAAAAAAAAAAAAAGAAAAAAAAATTTAATAATTTTTTCAATAGTTTAAAAAAAAAACTCTTTTTTTTTTAAATTTTCGTATTTATTATTTGTCAGAATGAAATAAATTTGAATGATGAATTAAAAGACCATTTGCATTATATTTATATGCCATTTTATGATTTTGATAATCCGTCAAAATTAGATAAAAAAAAATATGAAGAATATGTAAAAGCTTTAACAAGTACATCTATTACAGATTCAAAATCTTTTCAGGTACTACAATAATAAAAAGTCAATCATCTTTAGATGTTCAAGAAAAATATTATATATAATAATTAATAGAAGATATCCATATTTATATATGTACATTATTTCTTCATATTATTTAAAATAAAAAAAAAATAATTTTTTTTGGGGGGGCTTAAAGAATGCATTATTAAAATATCATAAAAATTTACCCAATATCGATGTTTTATTTAATAATTTAAAACTATATGAAAAAGCATATCCAGAGGAAGCAAACGTTTTTTTTAATGATATATTACCTTTCATTATTGAACAAGCATTAAAACTACCAGAATATTTTAAAACGCCTATTCCTCTATTAGAAAAATATATGAATATAGCTATCACTATAAATAAATTACAAGTAATTTAAACAAATAAAATATATATAATATAATAAAGTTTTTAAATAGATAGATCTAAATTTTTTAACATGATATATGTATATATATAGGCGATTTCTTTATTATCAAATCAATTTTTATGCATTTTTACAGATTATGATAACAAATATAGTTGTACACCATTTTGCAGTTTTTTAAATTTACTTTCATCCTATCGTCCTCCATCATCATCATGTGTTGAAAAAATTAGATGCATTATACATTATTTTGATAAAATGAGAAAAAAAAGTAAAAAAAAAAAAAAATCTTTTTATTTTATTCGAATTTCATAATAAAAATAAAAAGAACTTTAATTTTATTTATTTTGTGTATATATATTATACATGTTTCTTAGGTTTAGATACTTTGAAATCCGAATTAATAACTTATCAAAGAGTTAGTGTAAATGAAGATTCTATCCCTAATTGGATATCTAATAAAGCTAACATATGTCAAGTTATTGTTGATAAAAACAAATCTATTGAAGATTGTGATGGTATGCTTCAAGTTGATTTTGCTAATTGTTCATTAGGTGGTGGAGTTTTAAGAGGTGTATGTAAATAATGTATTTTTTTTTAAAAAATTATACAATGTATTATAAGTGTAATACCATCTTTCAAAAATTTTAATCAAATTAAAATTTTCCATCACATAGGGATGCGTTCAAGAAGAAATACGCTTTTCTATTAACCCTGAATTAATTGTATCGATGGTTTTTACACAGTTATTAGAACCATTAGAAAGTGTATACCTTATTGGTTCAGAACGTACATCCCAATATACTGGTTATGGATCATCATTTAAATATAATAATGATTATGATGATACTATAAAATTGTATGCCCCTTTCTCTCTTTCTATATATAACTTTTCTTTTTTATTTGTTTATATAATAATTATACCTATATATATATATTATTTATACAAAATAGTGATCAATTTAACAGAAAATTAACCGAGATTGTCGCCATTGATGCAAAATTTTATAATCAAGGAGCTGAATTGTATCAACAATATTCAAAAAAAGATATTGATAGAGAGATAAATAAATTGTATTCCGGGTTTAAAGATAATGAACTCTCAAATTATCAGAAAAATTCTTTTATTGCTACAGGAAATTGGGGTAATTTTATAATTTAAAAATAAAGACTTTTGTATAAATCCATAATAATACTAATAACAATAACAATAAAATGTTTAAGGTTGTGGAGCATTTAATGGAAATATACAATTAAAATCTTTAGTACAAATATTGGTTGCATCTGTTGTAGGAAAAAATATTTATTATTGCCCATTTAATAAAACAGAATTTGCAAGTCAATTAGAAATACTTCTTCAAAAACTTAAATCAAAACAAACCACAACAGGTAACTTTTAAAAGTATATATATATATATATATAATTTAAACAAAACAGTATACTAATTTATTATTATTTATTAATCAGATCTTTTATATCAATACATAGTATCATATTATGATGATATAATATATGAAAAAGTTTCAAATGAAAATCCACCAAAATTAACTTTATTTGATTATATATTAGAAAAATTGGAAAATTAAATATACAAAATACTAAACCATGATATAATAATAATAATAATAATAATAATAATAATAATAATAATAATAATAATAATAATAATATAATAATAATAATAATAATAATAATAATAATAATAATAATAATAATAATAATAATAATAATAATAAATGTATTATATAAAAATAAAAATATCTAATAAACTTTCAATGATATACATTTATACATTTATCTTTAGTATTTATATTTTTAAGCTTATATTTATTCATGTTTCGTATTTAACTTTTAATGTATCAATGAAGATACTATAATGCAGCATTGTTTTTAATATATATATTTATGCTGTCCTTATTATAGTATTCAAAAAGAAAAATCTAAATGAAGTTTTAGTTTTAAAATTATTTTAAAATTAAAAAAAAAATTACTATAATGAAATTAAAATAACTTTATAAACTAATGCTTTTTCTAATATATTCAATATTACTGATTTTTAATGATTTATAAAAAGATGAATTAAATCAAATGGTTTATTAATTGTATTACTGAAATATGCTGTTTTTTTTTCCTTTTTTTCTAAATCCATTATTTTTATAATTATTAGCATTATAAAATTTTAAAATATATTTTAATTTTAAATACAATAAAATTTTAATTTAAGATTTAATAAATTAATTTAATTTAAAAAATATATTTATATATATTATTATTATTATATATTTTTAATTTTCTTAATTTTTTTTTTTTTAATAATAAATAAAAAAAAAAATAATTATTAAAAATAAAAAAATATACAAAAAAAATAAAAAATAAAAAAAAATAATAATTTAAATATCAATAAGAATAATTGATTTTTATTTTTTTGTTATTAAAGGAAAGAAAAATAATTATTTAAAATGGTAAATAATAATATTCAGAAACTAATAAATTAATAACAATAACTAAAAAAAAAAAAAAGGGGAGCCAGAATTTATGCCTCTATTTTTTATTATAATTAATATTGTTTAAAAGAGAATTAATATTCATTACTACTAGTATATATAAAAAGGAAAATAATAAAAAAAAAAAAAAAGTAATATGTTATAAAGAAAACTAATAAGCAAAAAAAAAGTATCTAAAATAACATATTAATGTGGAAAAAGCACATTTTTAATAATAAGATGATACCTAATAATCTCAAAACTATATTATTATTAACCAAAAATAAAAAATCACAAAAATAAAGTTATATGCAAATTACATTGTTATTGAGAATAATGAAACTTTTAAAAATATAAATTTCAGTATGAAAGAAAAAAAAAAAAAAGTTAAAGCTCTATAATTATTCAATTATACCAATTAATATGTATTTAACAATAATACATTTATTTAATAATACATGGATCATACATTATAATTTATACATGGTTTATTACAGTAGTTCTTCATAAACAAATTCATAAAGGAAAACTAACTATATGCATATTGTTTTTAGTTATAATTCCAAATCAATGAAATTAAAAAATATTTAATAATAAATAAGTTTAATAAAAATTAATAATTGAACGTTCTTCATTGGACATAATAATAAGAGTCACTAAGATATATTAAACATAAAATAAAACAATATAAAACCAAAAATTAGTTCCTTATAATAAAATGTTATTTATAATACAAACATTATTGAAATTTGTTGAATAATAGGCTAAATTCTTTCTCTCTTTTTATATTTATTTTAATTTATATATATATAATATGATAATATGATTAAATATTAAAAATAAATTATTAATTTTATTTTTTTTTTTTATTACCTATTATATATATTAATACGCTCAATAAAAAACAATAATAAAAAATATATATTTCCAAAAATAAAAAATAAAAATAAAAATAAAAATAAAAACAATAATAATATTGGTATTGGTAATAACAATTACATTAATAAAATGAAATATATATATAAACAATAATAAAATAGGATCCATCTGAAGAACAACAAGATAAGAGAGACAAGCAATTAAATTATGCTATGGATTTAATGAGAAGATTACCTCCTCAAAACATTGAAATTAATGTTGCTAATTTAATTGATTTATGTCAAGATGGTGAAGAAGATTTTGATGATTTCACTGGTGACCTTCTTTCATCAATTCACCAACCTCTCTTAGTTAAAATTTGTCCAGCCACTAACAAGGAATACTTAGCTAGTGACTACAACAGAGATTTAGATTCATACCGGTAATGAAAAGTTTTAGTAAAGAAAAAAACACTATTAATTCTAGCAACTAAAGTTAAAAGCAAAAAAAAAAAAAAAAAAAAAAAAAAAAAAAAAAAAAAAAAAAATTATTTATCTCATGTCTTTTCTTTTATCACAAATTCTCTAACAATTATAATAAATAACCATAAATAATAATAATAATAATAATAATAATAATAATAATAATAATAATGGAAAGTATTATTTTATTAACAATATATTTGTCATTTATAAATTGTATAAACATTTAAATAAAATGGATAACTAGTTCTCCATGGTCTAATAAATTCGACCCACCACTTCAAGATGCTACCTACCCATCTGAACAATTAAGAAAACTTGAAATTCAAGCTAATGAAGCTTTTGATGTTTACCGTGACTTGTAATTATTATTTATCTAATTAAATATTTTAAATTTATAATAATAAATTTATTATAAAATATTATTATAATAATTAAAAATATATATATAATTTTTTTTTATTAATATTATATATTAATTTATTTATTTATTTTTATTAATTATTTGTTTTTTCTAATCTTTATATACTATCTATCTATCTATCTATATATTTATTTATTTTTATTTTTTTGGATATACACAAACAATATAATAAACAAATCATCAATATTGAATCATCGTTATATTAACGTTTAATTAAAACAAAAAAAAACATTACAAAATCTTTTATATTATATCAATATAATAAATTTAAATAAATAAAAAAAACAATAATAAAAAACCAAAAGATACTATGGTGGTGGTTTATCATCTGTATATATGTGGGATACTGAAACTGGTTTTGCCGCTGCTGTTTTCCTCAAGAAAAGTATGTTGTTATTGTTAATATTTTATATATTATCATTATTTAATTTAATGATATTAATAGTTCATTTAATATAACTATTAATTATTTAAAAAATATGTTAATAACCTTACTGTATTTATAATATAATATATGATATTGCATCAAATTCTTATATATATATACATTAATAATTATCCCCCAAAATAATAATAATAATAATAATAATAATAATAATAATAATAATAATAATAATAATAATAATAATAATAATAATAATAATAATAATAATAATACATTTCTAATCACCAAAATAATAATAAGCTAATGAAAATAGTGAAAATGATAAGAGTTCATGGGATTCTATTCATATCTTTGAAGTTGAAAACAAGGGTCGTAATGTATTATACAAATTGACTTCAACCATTACTCTTTACATTCTTAACAGTAACAAAGATATGGGTAATATGAATTTATCCGGTAGTTTAACTCGTTATGTAAGTCCCTTTTATTATATATATTAATCAGTATATAAAAAATTCTACTTGGATTTTTGCTTTTATTTTTTTTTTTTTTAATACATTCAATCATAATAATTATTAACCTATTATTTTAAATTAATAATTATTAATCAAACCTACCTCTTTATTTTTTTTATTATGTCAATTATTATTATGATTATTATGATTATTTTAATTATTATTTTATTTTTGAAAGACCGAAAGTGAATACCCATTAGCTCATTATTCAGATCATGTTGGTAATCTTGGAAGAATGGTTGAAGGTATGGAATATAACATGAGAAATACTTTACAAGAAATATATTTCGGAAAGACCAAAAATATTGTTAATGAATTAAGATCAATTGCTTCTCTTGAAGATGAAAAGAAGAAAATGTTATTTACTAAAGATCTTATGAGCCGTCTTAAAAAGAACTAAAAATAATAATAATAATAATAATAATAAAAAATAAGAAATAAAAAAAAAAAAAAAGTAAATAATTAAATAAAAAAAAGTAAAAATAAAATAAATTTTATTTTATTTTTGATGCTAAGAAAATATAAATGATAAGGAAAAAAAAAAAAAGTCAAAAACATCTCATTCTGATAATAATCATAATAATAAAATAAAAAAAAAAAAAGTAATATTAAATAATATTCAACTTTACACTAAACTATAAGAAAAATCAAATAAAATAATAAAAATCTATAAAAAAAAAAAAAAAAAAAAAGTGTTTTGTTCATTTTAATAGTTATATTACTTTATTTATTTCGTATTTATATCATTTTAAAAATACTTTTTTGTAATAAAGATATAAGTTAATATATATATATATATAATTTCCTGATAGAAGATAAAAAATTGTCATATTTATATATATATATATATATATTTCTTTTTTTTTACATAACTTCTTTAATTTTCGGTTTTTATTTTTCAGTTTTTTTTTTTTAAAAAATTCTATTGTAAAAAAAAAAATATATTTATATAGAGTAAAAATAAAAAAAAAAATATTTAATAATTAATTATTCCTAATCTAACAAAAGTCTTTCTGTTTCTTTTGTTTTTTCGGTATATTGATTACTTAAATAAGAGAATGAAAATGCCATTATAATTAATAAAACTAAAATAATACTAAATATTGAAAATACAAAATTATTTCTATTCTCAATCATTTTTGAATAATGAGCACCAGCGCCTACACCTAAAAGAATAAGCATTAAGATTCCTATTATTAGGTAACACCATTTCCAAAATTTTGTAACAGATTTCATACAATCTGGACAATAATATTTTGGAGAAAAAAGACTTGGAAGGAAATAATAAAATCTTTGACTATGATCAAGACAACAAAGATCTATTATTATTAAAATTAAAAAAAAAAAAGGTTATTATGAATGTTATAACCATTATTTAGATATATAATAATATAAATTTTGCATACTTGAGCATTTTTCACATTTATTAGTTGCTATCCATTCACATTTATTATAAGTACATAGTTGGAATTTTGGAGGATTTTTTGGAAGAGTGTATCTGTTATTTGTACCACCTTTTAATTAGATTTAAAAGTGTTAGTTTTCAAATATTTATATTAAATTTTAAATTTTTCAAAAATTGAACATATAATTACTTCTTAAATTGGTTGATTCGTTATTGATCTTTTTTGATGATCTAACAGCAGAAGGCATTTTTATTCTAATTCAATAAAAGGAATAAAATAAATATTTTAACATAAATACAAATGATGTATATATGTAGTTTCAAATGTTATTTTTTTCAACTTACGATGGACTAGAATATACAATAGCATCATTATTCATTGCATTATTTAATGATTTAGAGGTGGCTTGTTGTAAAAGTTTTTCTTGTTCTGCTAATTCTTGAGCTTTCTTTCTTCTTTGTTGTTGTAAAAGACGTATTCTACATGAAACAGAACGTTGTGGAGTAATAACTTCATCTAATGGAATCATTGATTCTAAAATTGGAATTTTCGATGGTGGTTCATCTGGAGATAAAAATTTTCTTTCTGGATCAATAGCTGCGTGATATTTAATCCAATCCTCAACAGAATTTGGTATTATTGCTGGATCAGTACTATAATTATATATCAATAATTTTATATATATATCAACAATATTAATATAATTATTGATATATTTATTATATAGAATTTTATGATTAAAAATTAATAATTTATAATGTTTAAAAAACTTACATGGTATTGACAACTTCATTTACTGGAAGAAGTAAAGTACTTGGATCAATAACAATAACCATTTGATTATCCTTTTCTTCTTCATAATCAGAATCATCCTTTCCTAATGCAAGTGGAGGAACTGGAGGAGAAGAAGCGCCTTTATTTTTCATTGGAGAAGAAGCTGGTATATCCATTGAATTTATAGTGTTTAATATTTTAATATTATGACTACTAGTATTTAAATTATTAAAACTATTGTTAATACTATTGTTAATATTGTTATTCATGCTATTGTTAACATTTTGTTGAGTGGATGGTGATGGTAAATTTGAGTTAATAATGTTAGTTGGTGAATTTTGTATTTGTGCGTTATTTGTAAAACTGTTATTAAAACTATTTTGGCGTAACTGATTCATACTATTATTTATTGTATTTAAAGTATTGTTTCCTAATAAATTCCTAGTAGAATTATTATTTAAGCTAAAACTATTATTATTATTAGAAGAGTTGCTCATCATTAATGAATTATTAAAATTATTACTATTAACAAGAATGTTGTTGTTTGTAGTTGAATTATTAAATGATATATTTGGAGTATTTGTATTAAAAGTATTATTGTTTAAAGTATTAAAATTAAAAGATTGATTGGGTAAATCTTCTAATAATTGATTATTAATTTTATTCTCAGGAGTCGTTGATTGAGAATAAGTTGAGTTTGACAAATCAGAATTTTCTCTATTTAGGTTATTATTACTTAATAATAAATTTTTACTTGAATTTACGGAATGTGTTGTTTGTTTCATATTTATTTATTATTTAAAAAACAACTTTTCTTTAATTCTTTTTTTTCATATATTAAAAAAAAAGAATATTTTATTACAATGTATAAAATGCGCTTTCCTATATTGTATTTACTGGTAAGATAAATATTTTTTAAAGTTTTTTTTACTTTAAAAATTAATTTTTGATACGTTTTGTTTGTATTTTTATTTTTGTTTTTTATTTATTGATAACTATACAAAATAGATATTATGGGTTTAACATACTTTTTGTTTATTATCTATTATATTATTTTTAATAGTTTATTGTCAGTAAATATGTTTCTTAAATAATACGTTTAAAAAACATTATATCTATAACATACCTATTGTTTTTTTTTCTTTTATTATATTCAATATAATAATTAGAAAAATATTATTTTTTATTATTTTTGTTACTTCTTATTAATATTTAAATTATATATAATAATATATATTTAAATTATTTCACTTTAAGACAAAGTATCAATATTTATTAATTGATTTGTATTATTTAATTACTGTATATAATTATTGCTAATTTTTATTCATAAAAAATTGTCTTAACACAATTGTTATTTTTAGTAATATTTAATCAAAATTAATTTAATGGTTATTTCTATTTAAAAATCAAATATTTTTACTTTCTTAAATTAAAATAAACTAAACTATCATACGTTTTCTAATAATGTACTAAAATTATTAAGTAATATAGAATAAGTTATGACAAATATTTATATAATAAATGAATAAATAGATAAACTACGATGTATAGTATTATTAAAAGTAAAAGACAATATATAAAAATATTATTTAAATAAAAATATATTTTGATTTCTATAAAGGTATTTTCTTTTTAAATAATCTAATATAAATATTATATAAAGATTATAGTTTTTTTTTTTCTTTTTTAATACTAATGGTGTATTAGTATATATTAAAATGATATTGTTGAAATTATTTTAAGTTTATTATGTTATAAAAATAAAATATATATTATTTATATTTCATATTTGATAACATTTATCAACAAAATTATAGTGTTATTTATATCTTTACTTTCAATAAGATTTAAATAACAAAATGTAAATTAATTTTGATTTTGGATATTGATACTTTATTGAATAATTTTATTTAAGATATTTTATAATCTATTTATGTTTTCACCCGTTTATTTTTATTTTCTCTTTTTTCTTTCTTCTTCTTCTTCTTTAATTTTACCAGAGAAATCTTTTAAAGCTAATTACACTCTTTTTTATTAATCCTAACATTAATATAAAAAAGTATAAAAAAAAAGAAAAGAAAAGAATAAAAATAATAAAAATAATAATAAAACTATAAAATAAATAATAAAAAAAAAAAAAGATATAAAAATTGGTTAACAATAAAATTAATTACAAAATAAATTAATCAATAAAATTTAAATATATTATCAATATACTTTATTAAATAGAAAATGATTTTAATAATGACAAAGAATATGAAAATTCCAAAAAGCTAGTAAAAGTAATAAATAAAATAAATTATTTTAATTTTAAATATCAATATATTAATTAATATATAATATATTTGATATATAATAAATTTTATATTATTTAATATATTTTATAAGTTTTAATTAATAGTTTTAAATTATAGATTTATTATATATTGTATATATTAAATAAGATAAATTAGTAATAAAGTTTATTTATTATATAAACCAAATTTAAGGATAAAATATATTAAAATATATATTACATATATATAAATATTAATATTAACACAAATTTTATTAATTATTATTAAGTAAAATATAAAATGGCAACAAAATAAAATGTTCAACAAAAGAAACAAGGAAAAAGGGAAAAGATGATGATGAAAAGGTGAAAGAGTGAACTATTTATTATTAATAATAGCAATAATAGAAATACATCAAAACCATTTAATATAGTCAAAGTATGAATGGATTATAAAAAAATTTTGTTATCTACGACATCCAATGATCAAAATACGAATGACTATCTATTTACTAATAATAAATAATATGATAATTGCTGTAGCATTTTAACAAGAATCATATTATATAAATGAATTGGTTTACATATATGTATAATTTTTAAATATTTAAATAAATTGGAAGATTAATACTTTTGATTATTTATTCCTTTACGAATAGGATAAGATATAAAATAAAAAGGAAATATAAAAAAAAAAAATAATTATTTTTCTTTTTCAAAATAAATTCTATTTCTTTTTTTTTTTTTTTACAGATAAAAAAATAAATTTACATTGGTATAAAATAGCAAAGAAATTAGTATAAATGTATTTCTTGTTTCATAGTGCCATAGCACATAATGAAAGCTCATTTTAATTATCATTTTTTAATTTTTATTATAAGAAAAATAAAGATTTATATATAAATAGTTATAATATTTATGATTAAAGAATCACATTTAAAATTCACCAATTCATTTGAATCATTTCACCTCTCTTTAAAAAAAGAAAACTGTTGTTACTGCTACTTCCTAGCCTAGATTTTCTTTTCTTAGCTATACTTTCCCTTCCTTCATTTTTCCATAAATAAAATAGTGTTTTAGGTTCTAAACCCAAATCATTATCCTTTTTCTTTAATTCTAAAATTCTTTTTAGGGTTATTAACTATAATTTTTGGAAGTATTACACAAAATAAATGAAATTGTAAATTTTTAATTATTTTTTTATATTACTGTATAACCAATAAAACTTGTATACTATTAAATTACATTAATATATTGTGTCATTAATAAATTAAACAATTACAAATTTGTAATGTAGATTGTACCACTATAATATATTAAAGCTTATTTATCTATTGACATTTAAAAAATAAATATCAAAGATAGTTTTATAATATATTTCAATATATAACAATATATTGTTATAATAAATATTAATTTATTTTACCAAAAAAAAATTTTAAATTTAATTTATATATATTAAGAGGTAAAACAAAAGAAAAATAAGATAACTCAATAATAAAATAAATGAATGAATGAATATATAAATAATAAATTATTATTATTTAATAAATAAATAAATAAATAAATAATGAATAAATAAATTTTTTATACTTCAATATTGATAAACAAATAATAAAAATTAAGCAAAAGGTTAGATTACGAATATTCTCTAAATGTATCAATGTGAATGACAGTAAATACTAGCCTTATTTATATACTGTTATTAATAAACTCCATTCTATTAAATAGAAAATGAAAAATATAATATTATTATAATATTTATTAAGAAGTATTTTTTATTTCGACAGTAAATTATGCTTTTCACCATAACAATTATACATTTTCTACTTGCTGGCCAAAAATAAAGTACTCTACCTACTTTTATTACTTTTTTGGTTTATTTTTATTAGCTTTTTTTTTATTTTATTATTTAAAAAAGTTTGATTTTAAGATTTATTAAATGTGGCTGATTTATTTAAAACGGCAAAAATTATATCAAAGAATTTTTGCTATTAAGGAATCAAGAAATTTGAAAAAAATTCATTTTATAAAAAAAATAATACTAATTAATCATAGTTCATATTATTCTTTTTATTCTCTCTATAATGATATAAAGTAAATATGTTTGTTATACTAATGTATTAGAATAAGGAATTAAAAAATTTAATATTATAAATATTCATTCTTTTGAATACTATTATATAATTCAAATAATTTAATACTATTATATAATTAAATGTGAAAAGAGTTTTAAATACATATAAAAAGATTGTTAACTCTATATTAACTTAAAATTCTTATATAACTACAAACATTTCAAAAATATATTTGCTACTTTTGTTCCAAATTAGATTAAAAGATAAATTCTTTTACGAATATATTATATGTTTTATAAATGTCTTTGTTATTTTTATTTCAAAGTTGTAAAGTATTAAAATATATTAAAAGTTTAATAATAATATATTATATAATATAAATACCTTTTTTTTTTGTTTGAAAAAGTTAGATAATAAGTAGTGGATTAAAGAATATTTATTCCCAACACAACTACAAATATGAATTCTTATTTTTATTTTTGTATATATGCAGATATTATTTGAACATAACTATTATGATGTTTTGTTTTATTCATTTTAGTATTCATTTGTCATAAATGATAAATGAATAGTAATTCTTTTGAATAAATATAAAGTAAAGATAATTTGAAAATAATAACAAACTTTCCTATTATTCATTACTATTATATATATGGATATTATATGTGATAAGAGAATCGATTAGAAACAACTCATATGAAAGATGAATATTATAATTTATCAAATTATATATACTAAAGAGAAAAATATTAGTAATTCAAAATCAAAAATTAAATATCTCTATAATTATAGATATCGATATTAATACTTTTATTATTTTGGAAAGCAATTAGATTCATACTTTTATTTTTATTAATGTAATACTAATTTTTATACTATTTATTTTAATTATAATCTAGTTACTTAAAAAAGAAAGGTGTATTGTCCGGCCTCTTTCTATTCTCTCTATAATGATTTTTTCCCTCAAATTCACAATGTTGTATGGTTGTATGGTTTTATTATTAATTTTAATTTTACCATCCAACCAAAATTTCTTATAATTAGAAATATTAAATTTATATATATATATACTTTTAAAAGTATAATTTTAAAAAAATTTAATAAAAATTTTAAAAAATATATTAAAAAAAAAAAGTATTGCTTTAAATACTTTTAAATTTATCATCTTTTATTGTCAATTTTTTTTTTTTTTTTTAAAAAAAAAAAGAAATCTAAAAAGCATTATATCTATTATCAAATAATAATAGCTCTTATTTAATATTATTTAATATAATATTACTTATTATCTTCGATTCAATAAATGAAAACAAGATAAAATGAATTCAAAAGCAAAAGATTTATTAAATCAAATTGCACTATTATCAGGTTCGTTTTTTTTTTTTTTTTACTTTTCTTTTTCATTAAAGTAATAAAGAAAAAAAAAAAAAAAAAAAAAAAAAAACTATATATTATTTTATTTTATATTATATTAGTATGTGTTGAATTAATTTATTGCAAAATAAAATCAGATGCAATTAATAAACGTAAGAATCAAGTACAAGAAGCAAAAATCTCTAGTGGAACTAGTTCACCATATTACAGAGGTGGATATCATTCCTATTATAAACCTTCAAGAAATGTTACTCTTATCAATAATAATTCTTCAAGTTCAATACAAAATGATACTAAAACTACCGGACAAGACTCTAAAAATTTATATATTAAAAAAGGAAATAAATTAATAAGACTTGAAGGTAATAATATTATATAAGAATATGAATTTCAAATAATAGTAATAATAATAATGATAATGATGATGATGATGATAATAATAATAATAATAAGAAGAAGAAGAAATAAATAAATAAATTTAAACTTAATGGAGTATACAAAACTAATATTTTTCTTTTTTTTTATATATTTGTTTTATTCAAATACTATATTTATATATATATATCATTTTTATCTATTATATCTATTATAAGAAATGAATAAACAAAAAGATAAAAATTTATTAGCTATTAAAAAACAGGCAGAGAGTCCATTTATTAAAAAGAGAAATACTCTAATTAATAAAGAATTCTTAAAAAAAATGTAACTATTACTTTCTAATGTAATTACATTCTTCTACATTAAATAATATAAATAAATTCATCAAATTTTCATATTTACATATAGGGGAACTTCATTTATGAAAGATACATTTGCTACTGTAAAACATTTACCACCGGGTCAAATTACAACAATATTAGGTGTTAAATATCAAAAAAGTTTAGATGGAAGAAGATTAACTGTATATAAGCCATTAGGTATTAACATACACTTAAAAAAAAAAAAAAAAGAAAGAAAGAAAGAAAGAAAGAAACACTAATGAATAAAATAAAAGAAAAAAAATAACATAAAATTATATATATTTTTTCTTCCAATATGATATTATTTATATTATGGTAAAATAGAACAAAGAATTGTTAAAATTAACAATATTGATTTTAAATTAAGTCCAACGGGCATTAAATTAGTTAGAAAAGTGACAGGTAAAACCATTTATATAATTAAATTATAACACATTTTCTAGGTTTAAATATTAATATTGAATGCTTATTTGAAATAAAATTTCATATAAATATTTCCTATCCATAATATATAAAGAAACAAATAAAGCAGAAATAACACCAAAAATTGTACAATATAAAAATGAGTTGTATTACAGAACAAAAAGTGGAAACTTAACTAAAAATATTAAAAAATCAATATTATTGTAAGTTTTACTTTATTTAATGTTTATATGAAAGAGTAATGATTTTTTTCTTATTATATTTTAATTTATATTTATGAACGAGATAAGCTTTAATATTATTCCTTTTAATAAATTATTCATATTATTATAATATAATATTATATTAAATAATCGCTATAATATATATGGTTTCCATTCTAATATCACAAAATAATTATAATTAATAAAGAAATAATAAATTAGTAAATTCAGAAAAAACAATAATATATTGTGCCTACTTCATACGATTTGGTAAGATATATAATGATGATAAATCCTTTTCAATAGTTTTTTATTATTATACATATATACATTATAATAAAGTAAATTGCATAAAATGATGAAATTAATCATTAATATTATTATTATTATTATTATTATTATTATTATTATTATTATTATTATTATTATTATTATTATTATTATTATTATTATTATTATTATTATTATTATTATTATTATTATTATTATTATTATTATTATTATTATTATTATTATTATTATTATTATTATTATTATAATTGCATCATCAACAACAACAATAACAATAATAATAAAAAAGGAAAATGTAAAAATAGAAAATGTCGTTACATTCACGATCCTGATCATATATCCTTATGCCCAAGATTTTTAAAAGGTAATTGTCAAGATAAAAATTGTCTCTTAGATCATTCAAAAAATCCAAAGAAATTACCTTTATGTATACATTTTCAAAATGGTAAATGTTTAAATGAAAATTGTCCTTATGTTCATGTAAAATTAAGTGAAGATACACCAGTTTGTAAAGATTTTGCTATGAAGGGTCTTTGTGAAAAAGGTCTTTCTTGTTTAAATAAACATTTATATCAATGTCCTGAATTTGCAAACACAGGAAAATGTACTAATATTAAATGTATATTCCTTCATGTCAATAGCAAATCACAACCCAAGCCAGTAACAAGCAACAATAAATCAAATCAAGGTAATGTGAATAATATGAATTCAGAAGGTAATAATGATAATAGTAGTAGTAGTAGTGGTCTATCAATTAAACCAAAGTTCCTCTTAAAGAGAATGGGAAAATTGGAGGAAGAAGAAGAAGAAAAAAAAGAAAAGGAAGAAGAAAAAAAAGATCATGAAAGTTCAAATAAACCTGAAGATATAATCTTATTTAACATGGAGGAAGACCTCAATGATATTATTCATCAACGTGGTGAAGAGGAAGAAGAAGATGATGACGACGAAGATATAGACAGTTCAGATGAAGAAGATAGTAATGAAAGTTTGGATGCAGAAAGTATTGATGTGGATATGTTTCTTAATGATGAAATGAATAGCGATAATTAAATACTGCAAATAAAATATTCTTGGAAAGAGAAGCAATAAGGAAAATATATATAATAGCTTTCATCCACGTATATATTTATAGCATTAAGTATGATATATATTATATATATAATTTTTTTTTATTATTATTTTTTTTACCCTTATTTTTTATTCTTTAACTGTATTATTATTATTATTATTATTATTATTATTATTATTATTATTATTATTATTATTATTATTATTATTATTATTATTATTATTATTATTATTATAGCATTATTTGAATTATTATAATTTTTTCCATAGCATTAATAGACTATACCATATTTTAATTATATAGAATTAAAATATAATTTACCCTGTTTAGCTTTCTATCTCAATTTTCATTTTCAAAAATTAATACATTAATGTTTTAGTTTCTTTTTATTATAATTTTATTTTTCCTTTTTTTTTTTTTATTGTTTTTATTTCAATTTTATTCCTTTATACTATGTAAATGGTTGAAATTCTTTATATTTTAAAGTGTATTATAATGTAATTATCTATAAAAATTCAGATTATTATAGAAAAAAGATAGAGTTTTAATGTCTTTTTTATAGCCATATGTAAAAA
The DNA here is from genome assembly GCA_002104945.1 of Piromyces finnis. NCBI lineage: Eukaryota > Fungi > Neocallimastigomycota > Neocallimastigomycetes > Neocallimastigales > Neocallimastigaceae > Piromyces > Piromyces finnis. Next base: position 342,934 of record MCFH01000035.1, read on the forward strand.
AAGGTAATGAGAAACAAATCAAAAAAACAAATCAAAAAAAAACAAATACAAAAAAAAAAAAAAAACGAAAAAAAAAAAAAATATATATATATATATATATAATTATAATAAAAAATATTAATAGTAAATAAAAAGTGATGATATTTCATGATTTTGTGTATTATAAATAAATATATTTATATTATTTTTTTATTTTTTTTTTTTTTTTTTTTTTTTTGGTATTAATTTAAATATTAAATGATTCAAAAGATAGACTATAATGTTTGTTTAATATGTATATATATATGTATTTTCTATATGAATTCTAATAATATAATTTTGTAATAAAATGAAAAATACTATTATTGATTGATCTATATTAAAGGGTAACTTATTCTGGTTTTATAAATTCTTTTGAAATATCTTTAGATTTTTTTGAATTTAACTTTTGTTTCTTATTAGAACTATCGTTATCTTTATCGTTGGTTAAAGAACGTTTTTCGGTTTTATTAGTTGGTAATACACCGATATCCTTTTTATAACGGTCAACCATTTCTTTGTCAGATACAGAATTCTTTTGTTCATTTTCTTCAATCTTTTTAATTTTTTGTTCTTTCATTTGTTCTTCAGCTAATTTCTTTTTATTATTTTTTTTAAAAAGAAAAAAACAATTTAATAATAATAAAAGGTCAGAAATATTGATACTATTAATACTACTACTAATAATAATAATACTAATAATAAAAGGGTAAAAATACTAATATTATACTATTATTACTACTACTACTACTAATAATAATAATAATAATAATAATAATAATAATAATAATAATAGTGATAATGATAATAATAATAATAATAATTTATTGTAATATCAATCTTAAATATATATCTTTTTAATTTTTTTTTTTTTTTATTTTTAAAAAAAAAAACAGAATTATATATACTTCAATTGTATTGTTAAATTTTTGGTATGAACGTCTACCGATATTTCCACCTTCTAAGAAATTCATAAATGAAGATTCACTTTCAATTTTTGTTTCACTATTACATATAATAAAATATAATAAAATAAATAACATTTATATATCTTCAATATTAATATTTGAAAATTGGTTATAATATTAAATTTAAATTTTATCCATATAAAAAAAATAATACTTTTCTGGAGTAATAGAATCAAAATCAACAACCCAATGAGCTTCTGAAAGTGCACGCTGTTGTTCTTTTTCTTCTTCCTCTTTTTGTTGTTGTTCTCTGTTTCTTTGCATGAACTTTTATATATATTATTATTTTTATTTTTCATTAATAAAAAAAAAAATTTAAATTTTTGGATTAAAATGAATTTCATTTTAGCATTCTTTAATTTTCTTGCTTTTTTCTAATTCTAATATATTACCGAAATTAAAAAATTTCAACAATACATAGAACAAACTTAAAGTAGATAATAAATTATGAAATAGATTTTCTTTTCATATTACCTTCATCTTTAGGATATTTCCTGAAAGTTCTTTAACATGTAATTGTCTATGTGAACTCATTTTTTTACTTTTTTATATATATGTATTCTTTATTTTTTTTTTTTTATATATAGATTAAATTTATTATGAATTATAAATAGAGAAAGATAAATAAAATATAATGTTAATGTATCATACTTTAATAATATATATAAATATATATTTAAGAAAAAAATGAAAATGAAAATGAATTTCAAATTAAAATGATTTAGAAAATTTAATTTTTAATTTGAAATTACTTAAATTCATTTTATTTTATGTTTTTTTTTTTTTTTTTTAGGAATATTAATATTAATATTTCATGTATGTATAATGAAATAAAGTTTTAAAAACTATTTATACCCTTTGAATAAGTGATTTTAATTTAATAAATAGATAGTTGAAGATTATAAATAGATGGATATATAATAATTCCTTAAAAATTAATATTAATAAAATTTCCAAAATAAAAAAAAAAAAAAATAAAAAAAAAAAATTAAAAGTTTTTAAAAAATTTTTAAATTTTTAATTACATTATTATATTAAAAATGTAGATACAAACTATATTTAATGTAAATGAAAAGTGGGCCTTCTTACTTATTGAAAACGGCAACGCCGTTAGACATTACTGTTTTATTCATAATACATTGTTTATTATTTTTTCAATAAATTATAGCATATTTAATATATTCAATATTTAATGATATTAATAAGAATTAAAATTATATTGTTTTGTTTTATTATAACAATTATAATTAATGATTTTATTATTTATTAAATAAAAATATATATATATAATATTAAAATGCTTAAATCCTTATTTTATGTGCTATTTATTATTTTTAATAGCAAATTGTACTGTTTTAGCAAATAAAGAATTATCAACATGGCATGGACATAACTACATCTATTAGTACTCCATTAGAATAGAATATGCATGACATAATTTTAACTTTAGTAATAAATATTTAGAAATTAATTGAATTTTTATTATATTAAATTAATCTTTTTTTTTTAAACATTCTAAACTAGTAAACAATAATTCAACAGCTAAAATTCAAGATTCTATGTTAAGCATATTATATTTGAAATACGTCATAAAATAAAACTTAAAATTATTCTTTATCAATTATTAAAAGAAATTATTTTTGTGAAACTGTATATGTATATATCAATTTTGTAGTAAAGGACAAGGATTTAAATACTTATTAGGTATATTGGTTCAAGGAGGAATTGCAAATGCGATAAAACTTACAAAAATTATTGCAGACAGGTGAAATTAGTGTAGTAGCTACATTAGGGTTTGTACCATTATGGGTATCATCATATACAGTATATATAACATTGAAATTATTTTAAATTATTATTAAGTATAATTGATATAATTAAAGTTTATCAAAATAAAATAAAAATAGCAATTATTAAGTAATAATAATATTTATTTTTAAAATAATTTATGTAAATACATTTTTAAAAAATAATAATAATAAATATATTTTATTTCTTATTTTAAAACAGTTTATGTAAATAATTTAATATATATATTTTTCAAAAAAAAAAAATAATAATATAGTTTTTTTTTTAGACTTCCATATATCCTCATTTAACCCCCTGAGTTATATATGGTATGTGATTGTACATTATTGTACATTGCCATATCATAACAACGTCGGCACAATCACCCTTCAATGGTAGGGGTCAAACCAGAAGCCTTATGAATGCTAAGCGGGGTCTTAACAACCAGGTTAGAAACTGGAACGTCAATAATATAGTAATAATTATATTTTACTTATTTTAAAACAATTAATAAAAATAATTTAATATTATTTTAAAAAAATATATATCATTTTTAATTAAAAATTTGAAATAGATGATGACATAACAAAATGTTGAATGTAATTATTAATGATTTCATTCTTTCATCGATTAAACAAATTCATTTTATGAACTTATTAGTTGTGATGATTTCATTATCATTTTACAACAAAAATAAACATATTATTTTTTTTCTGTAATTGAACTAATTCTTTAAACTTATTAATTATATTATATTATTCATATTTTGAAATTCTATTACATTAAATTAATATTTTCTTATACTATTTTAAACGTGGATTACAAATTTTACTTTTCAAATTAATAATTTCTACAAGTTGTTTTCCAGTCAGTACTCGTACTAATATTTAATTATTTATTTTAATTAATTAATTAATTAATCATATATATATTAAGATAATAAATCATTTTTTTAAGATAAATATTTGATATTATAGCAATAAAAATATTTTAATTTAATAAAATGCTTGCTTTTTATTATTAAATAATTTGTTAAAAAATGTTTTGTTTTTTTTAAGGAAGGTAAAAATTCAATATTTTTATTTATTATTATATAATTATTATAAAATAAATGAAACAAAAATATTAAACGATAACATTATTGCTACGTTCTTTATATGTTCCTATTAAATATAAATCATATAAATAACAAATTATTGTTGAAATATAAACATAAATTTTAAATGATTTATCATAATGAAAAGATAAAATAAATTGTATTAAATGTAATATAAATAAACCTATAATTATTGCTAAAATTAAAATTTTAATCTTGATATCAGTGAATTAAAACATTATACTTTGTTTAATTATGTATGTCTATATTATTAAATAATGAAATATTATGTATAAGTTTTAAAAACTTAAGAACTACTATGTATTACACTTTTGTGATTAAATATTTATTTAAAAATAAAAAGGGATTATCCACCTCAATTTTTAAAACTTTAACATTAGAAAACTACATAATGTAATACATCTAGTTTTTATGTACATAAAATTTTGAATAACATTCTTCAAATGATAATAAATATTAATAATTATTACTAATCTGATAAAAATTATTGTATATTACCTACTGATTTGTATTACTATAATTAATATTCTTTATATTACATTGATAATACAATTACATAATTCTACATTAATAAAAGCATTTTAAACAAATGAACAAGAGGCTTTTTTAAATTTCCAATCATATTAAGGTTTTTTCGACTATATATTATGATTTGAACAATTATTAGATCATTGAATTTTATTGGCTACTTAATATTTATATTATGACGTTTTAATACATTTTTATTGGTTATATAATATAAAAAGCATATATTAGCAATATATTTAATATTATATTATTTAATATTATCAATATATATTTTTATGTATATTGAAAGTTGTAATATAAGAAATAGTACCTATATGGATCATATACTATAGAATATAATATAATATATGATGCCTAATTAAATCAATTTAAATAATATATTAATTTATTAGAGTCAAATAATAACTTGATTTAAATTATTATCAAAAAGGAAGAAGAGAAAGTAAAAAAAAGATATCAAACTTTTTTGGTGAGGGTTAGGTTTAAATCTATTATCTTCAAGTATTCAACAAATGAAATTGTATTCAATAAAATAATTTATTATTTAATCCAATTGATTTTATATATCCATGAATAGTATAGATTACAATATAATCAGTAGTAAATAATACAAAGGAATATTGTACGCTATTTAATTTTAATTAGTAGATTTGATTCTATTTATTATTATTTTATTTTATTTTATTATTAATAATTAATATTATAAATCATTAAAATAAAATTAGTTTAAAATTTTTATTCTTTGTAATCTTTTCAAAAAATTTATATTTCAATAATAAATTAATTAAAGGTAAGGATTATATATATTACAATATATTATAATATATTTACAATATATTTTATTGGGAATACAAAAAATCATATACAAAAAAAAAAGTTTTTTTTTTTAAAATTTTTTATTTTTTCAAAGTTAAATAAAATAACTTAAAGAAAAATATAAATTTAATCAAAAATTAATATTGTATTTGGTAAGAATCGAGTAAAGAAAAATATAAATAAAGTCTATAAAGGAATAAATAAATGTATAATAAGATATTCAAAAGATAATATAAATTGAAGGTTATAAAATGAGATCGAAAATAAATATTTAAAATCAAAAAAAAAAAAAAAAAGAGTATTGGATCAAAAACAGTATAAATATTCAAAAGATTATTACAAAATAATTCAAATAGTATTGAAGATATATTCAAATATAGAAAAACAGTAAAAAGTAATAAATATATCGCTAAACTCACAAATAAAAGTAAACTTATAAAGTTATTTTTTGGAGATTATAAGAATTAACTACATTCTCTTAATAAGTTTAAACGCAGCAAAACAATTAAATGAGCAACATAATATATATGATAAATAAAATATATATAAAAAATACAACTTTATTTTTAAAATATTCGAAAATAATGCAAAATAAATGAAGATAGTAGATGAAATAAGACCAATAAACAGTGTATTAATTATATATTTGTAAATATAATAATATAAAAATAAATAGATTTAATTTTGTAATAAAAGAAAAATGGCTTTAAACGATTCTCAAGTTAAGGATGAAATGGAAAAGATGGTAAATATTATTTATAGAATAAAATAATAAAACTATAAATTTTTTGATTTCGAAAATATTCTAAATGAATATCATAAATGAAAACAGGTTTCTTTCATCAAACAAGAAGCCAACGAAAAGGCCCGTGAAATTAAGATCAAGGCCGATGAAGAATTCAACATTGAAAAGGCCAAGATTGTTCGTCAAGAAACCATCGCCATTGAAGCTTTATACCAAAAGAAGGCCAAGCAAGCTGAAATTCAAAAGAAGATGTAAGTGTTTTTTATATAATAAATATAATAAACTGTAATAAATAGTATGATACAAAGAATATTAAATCAACATATAACAATATAAAATAGTGCTGAATCCAACCGTAACAACAAGACCAGACTTCAAATTCTTCAAGCTCGTCAACAATACCTTAACAAGATCAACGAAGAAGCCCAAAGAGCTCTTGTTGACTTCGCCAACAACGATCCAAAGTACGCTGAAACTATTAAGAACATTGTTTTACAATCTCTTTACCAATTAATGGAAGAAGATATTACCATTGTTTGCCGTGAAAAGGATCTTAACACTGTTAAGAAGGCCGTCGAAGAAGTTGCTCCAACTTACAAGGAAAAGACTGGTAAGACTGCTACTGTTAAGTACTCTCCAAACTACCTCCCAGCTGCTTCCGCTGGTGGTATTATTATGTCCGGTTTCAATGACCGTATTGTCATCAACAACACCTTAGAAAACAGACTTGAAATCGCTAGTGATGAATTATTACCAGCTATTAAGACTTTACTTTACGGTGCTTCTGAATCCAGAAAATTCTACAACTAGATTGTTTCTATTATTATTTAATACAATATAGTTTAACACTCCTTTTAAAAATTAAGAAGAATTAAAAATAATACAATTTTAAATGGATACTCTATTAAATAAGGTTAATAATAATACAAACCTAAGCTAAAAAAACGAATAATATAAAAAACATAAACATAAAATAATATAAATCCCTCTAAAAAATAATTAATATAAAAAAATTAATAAAATAAAAATTAAAAAATACTATATTCCTTAATATTTTAAAAAAAGTTTAAGAAAAAAAGAGATTATGTAGAATGAAAAAATTATATATAAAATTGATATGTATTATTTTTTTATCTAATATAATATAATAATATTAAGTTATTCACATAGATTAATAAAATAAAAAAAATAATTAAAAATATATAACATTCTACAAGTATTTTTTTTTTTTAAAAATATTGCATTTAATAAAAAAAAAAAGAGGTTTATTTTTTTGTTAAAAAAAATAATAAAACATATAAAATTAACCTAATAAAATTTAAAAAAAAAAAAAAAAGTAAGCATTATGGAATTTGAAAATAATAAATAAGAAAAGTTAAAGGAGAAAAAATGTTAAAAAAAAAAAGTATAGTATATCTTTTTAAAGGTATTGAAGTAAAAAGAATTTAATGAAAATTCATAAGATTAAATTGCTTTTATCTTTTTAAAAATTTATTTTATTTTGAATAAGAAGATAATTGATCAAGTATAAAGTTCTATTTGTCAAATTGAATAATGATAAAAGTTTGTTTATTAGTTTTTTGTATTGCTTTTGCTTTGTCGTTTTTAACTTTTTAAATAATAGAAAAATTATTTTCTAAATATTTAAGAAGTTTTTTCCCACGTTGAAATTCTGGAAAGATTTCCATTGCTTTTTTACAATTCGTATAACTTTCTTGAAAGTTACCTTCATCCATATTTAAAATAGCTTTTTTTTTTTTTTTAATAGCATAATAAAAATATATATATATATATATATAATCTTAAATATATGAAAAGAAACCAATATTATAAATATAAAATATATATATTACCAGTATTATAGTAAGGTTCATAAAGAAAATCTGCACCTTTAGTGCTAACATTAAAATGTGTTCTTGCTGATTCTTTATTATCATGAGATAAAATTTCTAATACCTATTTTTTTTTTATTATTATTATTATTATATTAATATAAAAAAAAGTATAATTAAAATAATGGAAATTTTAATATTGAACAAATATTTTAAATAATAATAACTTACACCTAAATTATTCCAAGCTTCATAATGTGATGGATTAGAAGCTATAGCTAATTTTAAACATCTATAGGTTAATGATACATCACCAATATTATTAGCGACTTGAGATAAATTATACCTATAATTTTAATAATAAAAAAGAAAATTTATCTAGTGTTATTATTATTCATACTTTTTTTTTTTCGATTTTATTTTTATTTTAATATTAACTTTTTTTTCTAATTCATCTTTACCATATATCACCCATAATGATATCATTTTCTGCTACTTGTAATGCTCTTTCGAAACAAACTAAACACATATCATATTGTTGAGAAAAGAAAGTACAAAGACCTATATTATTCCATATTTCTGCATTATCATAAAAACCCATCTGAAGAAGTCGTTTATAATAACGTAATGCTACTTCTGGTTGATCTTTATAAAATGAATTTGAAGCTAATGAAGCTAAGGCTTCTTTATTAGAATTATCAATATATAATACCTTGATGAAAATTAATAATAATAATGATAAATAAATAAATAAATATAAATATATTGTTGATTTATTATAATTACATAAAATAAATATAGCATATATATAATATATATTATTATCTTTTTATTTATATTTTTATATTCCACTTACTTTTCTAAAACATTCAATAGAATGTTCAAGATCACCTTCAGATTCATAAATTCTTGCCATAGCTAATAAAAGATCAATATTATTATTATGATTATCTAATCCACGTTTAATACATTGAATTGCATCATTATTCTTTTGAAGTTTTAAAATGGCTTTAGATAAATATAGATAGGTGTTTTCGGTAGACTATAGGATTAATATATTATATAATAATAATAATAATAATTTAAAATTAAATATGTATAATATAAATAAAAGCATTATGATTAATTATATGACATTTCATGATATAAATGTTGTTAATCTTTACTTTTAACTTTAATGAACTTTCAAATTGCTTGATAGCATCTAAAAATAAACCAAGTTTATAATAGCATTTACCTAATTGAACTTTCCACCACCAGTCTTTGTAACTTTATAAATAATGATAATTTATGAGGGGAAATTAATATCTTATAAAAATAATAAATAAAAAATAAAACATTTATAAAGAATCATATAAAACTTCTTTTATATATCTATGCATAATAAAAGGCTCTAATTACTCATGTGAAACTGTTGCGTGTGCTGCCAATTCTAATGCCTTATGATATTTATTTTCAAAATAATATATATATAAAAACAATGCCTTTTTACGAAGCACAGTAATAAGAATATATATAATTAAAAGGATAAAGAGATCCATTATTATTATTTGTATAAATAGTTTTATTTAAATATATACACTTAATATTCAAAAGTTTTCTTTATATATGTAATAGTTTATCAAAAATAATAATAATAATAATAATAATAATAATAAATATATTTTTATATAAATATAATTGTTACCCTTGCAATTTTTTCACTTGATATTTTTTTTAAATCCAGCTTTTCAACATCAATTAATTGATTATTACCACCATCTGTAAGTGACTCAGTACCTAATCGTACAAATCTAAATTATTAATAGTTTAAACAATATTTTATTAGAATAATACCATGCATGTCAATTTTTATTATTATTATTAAAAAAATATATTCCATCTATGATATGGTATATATTTACCTTCCGGGTGTTGATATTGATTGTACTGTACTAAGTTCTATTCCAGTAGAGGTATTTCGTCTTGATTTTGAGCTATTGTATAGTTTTATTTTATATTTAATAATCATAAAATATAAATAATTATATATAATTAATGTATAAAATAAATTTGGTTATAATTAAATATACAAATATTTCAATGTATATATATTCTATATATGGTATTATTCATATTACAATGCCAAATCTTTATAATTTGCAACTCTAAAGAAACCAGGTAAGAATTGACCCTTTGATGAAGCAGGCCTTATACTTTGATTATAACCTGGAGTTGAAGGTAATTTTGATGATGAAGGTCTTCCAGCAGATGATGATGGAGTATGCGCTGTATGAGGAAGATGAGATGAAAGAGGTGTTCCTGAATGTAATCTCCCTCCTCCTGAACGTGGTACTGCTGTAGTTCCAGGTCTTTTGTTGTTGTTGTTGTTGTTGTTTTTAAATAAAATATGATAAAAATAGGTTGAATAAAAAAAAAATGATGATTCATATTAATATAATAATAAATGGTAAAAAAAAATTTTTGATATATGATATAAAATCAATAATAATTTAACAATAATCATTTTATTATTATAAACTTTTATTATATTATAATTATTATGCCTTATATTTATTATTATTTAATTAACATAGAAAAAGTATATATATAAAATACTAATAAAAACAATTATAAACCTTGGAATATAATCAGTATTTAGTAATCTTTCGTCAAATACAACATCATTTTCATTATATTCGGTATCATTAATATAACTCATTTCCGTTAAAACACGAATTTTCAAATACCATATAGTCTTATTTTTAATTATAATGATATGCATTTCATTATAATTTAATTTTCATTTAAATATATATATATATATATAAAAATTCAATAGTTAATACTTCTTTTTTTGACCTTTTCCATTATTAATTGATTTTTATCCATAAAAAAATTTATATAAATATAATACTTGATCTATAGGATTCTTTGCTAATAGTTCATCACATATAATTAAGCATTGTTCAAAATTTTGTATTGAATAACAATACAATAATAAATATATTTTATTATCCAAACTCTCTATTTTCATTTTTTTTATTTTCTTTATATACTAAAAAAAAAGGTTTCCAAAATTTTTGTTTAAAAAAAAAACAGCAATTTTTATTATTACAAAAATAAAAACAAAATAATGATTATTAATAAATAACTCCTCTTTTTTTTAAAGATAGATTTTTAAAAAAAAAAAAATGTAAAAGGTTTTCTTAAAAAGATGAATTTTCTATCATTACTATATATTATTATTAATTTCTATTTTAATGACTGAATTGTTTTCCTTTTTTTTTTTTTTTTTTTTTTTTGTAGAATGATATTGTTATTGTAGTACATATATCTAGGATGAAATTATCTTCAATGATGCTTTTCACATTAATTGAAAATAGAAAGAAATTCAAAATTAATAAATAATGTTTATTTCACAAAAAAAAAAAAAAACTTTAAAATTTTTATACCATATATGTAATAAATTAAATTTTCAAAAATTTCAACAAATAAAATATCATCTTAAAAGTTTAAAAAAAAAAGGTTTCTAAAAATATTCTTTAAAAAAAAAAATGAAAATGAAATGGGAATTACAAAAAGCTTGTTCATATATATAATGGGAAGATATTTCTTTCCCTTTTCAACTTTTTTTCTATCAAATGTATATATATACCTTTTGTATATTAATGCATATCCTTTTATCCTTATTTAAATAGGGAAAAAAAAAAAAAACTTTTTAACATAAACTTTTTTTATACTTTCATATTCAGTACCAAGAAGATTTCAAAAATTGATAATAGCTTCTTTTTTTTTTTTTTTGTAAAAGAAAGTTTTAATTTTATTTTATTATCAATCATGAAAAGTTTTACTATTAATAATATTGTATCTTAACTAGCACTATTATTATTTTTTTCACATTTCATCATTTTTTTTTCTTTAAAAAACTAAAATGTTTTTTTTTTTTTTTAGTTTTTAATTTACAATAATGAAAAATAAAGAAAAAAAATAAATAATAAAAAAAATTAAATTATTTTTTGTTTTGTTTTGTTTTGGTTTTTGGTTTTCGATTTCGTTTAAAATATATCACATTATTAAATATAATTAATTCTTTTTCCTTTTTGTTTTTATTTTATTGTTATTTAATTTCTTTTAATAGAATAGTATTACTTAAAATTGATTAATCATTGAATTGTATTATTTTAAGTGGCATAATTGTTAAAGTGTGTGAGAGATAACTAAAATTATCTCAATAATATAACTTCTAAATAAATAATTGTCTTTTATAATTAACTGAAATATTAAATGTAATATAGATTTAATATAATTAAATAAATATATCTATATTAATATTATATAAAAAAAAATATTTTGGATTTTAATAAGAAAACATGAATTTCCGAATAAATTTGTAGTAACGTTCTAGATTTAGTTTAACCATGATAATTCAACTTTTTGTTTCATAATAAAATAATTATAATAATGATATAATGAATTTTAAAAAAAAAAAAAATTAATATCACAAAATGAATAATCTATACATTTTCTTAAAAATAAAAAAAAAATTAATAATTATTATTATATCTATTTTTACCTGTTTCTTTAACTCTTCTATCGTATTCCTTTCTGTTTTCTTTAAAAAGTCTAGCAGCTTCAACATTAGCTGGACTACTTGGATTTGGATCATGAAGTAAAGATTGAATAGAGGTTAATATAGCAGCAACATCATAAGATGGTGACCAACGGTTTTGAACTATATCGTTATATATTAGGAATAACAAAGTGTAAGGCATATACACTTTAATAAAAATATATATTTATATAATTTATACTTACGAATATCTAAACAAAGATTACCGTTAGAATAAACATTTGGATGGAACATTTTAGAAACGAATTGAACCTTTGGTGGCTTAGTTGGGTATGCTTCTTCAAATTGTAAAGTGAGTTTAAAGGTACCATCTTCAAATGGAGTATCTTTTTACATTAAAAAAAAATAAATTTAAAAATGATATTCATTTTATATATAATAACTGGGGAAATAGTATTATAATTATAATAGCAATAATTACCTTCTGGACCAAAAATAACAGCTGCAATTTTTAATCCAAATTTCACATTTTAAAAAAAATTATTTAATATACAAATCAAATAAATTATAATTATTATAAAAAAGGATAAATAAATACCATTCCATAATAAAACATTATCTTGACATGGCGCTCCAGAAACACCAGCTGGTGGATCAGTTTGGAGTCTTTTGAAATCTCTCATTAAACGTCTCTTGGCTGGAGTAGACATCTTGTTTTTATTTATAAATTATTAGATTATATAAAATTTACTGATGATATAAATAATGTGAAAAAAATAATGTCTAATTTAATTTGTTTAATTTGGTTAAACAATTTATTTTTTTTTTTTTTTTTTTGAAAAACATTTTTAGTTTTATTATAATCGTTTTTTTTTTTTTTTAATTTAAATTTATTTTATTATTTTATATTGAAATAATGATTTAGTTATTTTGAATATCATTTAATTTTACATCATTTTATATAATAGATATAATAATAACAATATATAATAATACTATTAGTTTACATTTTTATCATCTAAAAAATTATTTAAAAAAAAAAGATTATATATTTTTCGTTATAATTTATTATATTTACGTCTATAATTATACCTTTAAAATAAATATTTTAAAAATTTTAATATTTAATTCAATAAAGAGTTATCTTCTATTTACAATAATATTTTTTATATTTGATTTCTCTTTTTTATTAAATTTTTGAATTTTAAAATTGAACTTTTAGATTTCTTTTTAACTAAATATTAAAAAGGATTAATTTTAAAAAAAAAAAAAAAAAAATTATAAAATTATAATTAATAATAATAATAAACTTTATTTATTAATAAAATAAAAAGAAATATAAAGATTTTTCCTTTTCAATAGTTAATTTATTAGGCACGGCTTTAATATCAAAATATTAATACTTTTTCATTTTATTATTTATCTATTATATTAAAAAATATATTACAGATATATTGAAGATATATCTATTCAATATATTATTCTTTGATATTATTCGCTAAACTGAATAAACAGTATATTAATAATTTATTGATATTAAAATTTTGTAATACAAATTTCCAGAAAAAGTATTTGTATACATTAATGTAAATGAAAAATATAATGTTTAATTATATATATATATATATAAATTAAAACACAGAAAAAGTTTTAGAACAGCAGTAACCATTTAAGATAAAAAAAAAGAAAAGAATGATACTTTTTAAGACTATTAAAAATCAACGCTTTGATATAATAGTTGTATTTACCAATATACTTTTATAAATAACAAAAAATAGCATTTTATTTAAAAAAATTATCAACACATAAAGGAGAGCCTATTAATTAATGAAAAGATTAAAAATGATAAAGATACTATAATTATTCTAAAATTAATGATTATATTCGTTTTATCGTTCTGTAATGTTTTTGTTTAAATGAACGATTTTATAAACTTTTTGTCTGTCCATTTGTTTGTTTGTTTGCTATTGAAATGTTTGTTTTTTGCTTTTTTTTCATTTCATTAAATCCAAAAAAGAAAAATTTGAAACAAGAAAAAAAACCATGAAATTAATTTGTGTAACAGTAATTTTTAAAAAAAAAAATAATTTTTTTAATTTAAACATCATATTTTAAAAATAAAATATTAGTAGGTTATTATTCATTATCATCATTACGAATACAGTAAAGTATTTTTAACACTATAGCAACTATAAACATTAATATATACATATAACAATTAGAAAATGAAACACTTTTTTCAATATAATAAAATGGGGAATATCATCTTTATTGTATTGTAAAAAAAACTTTTAAAAAATAGAATGTAATTTTTAATTAAAGAATGATTTTCAAAATGATAACATTTTATAGACCTTAACACTACAAAAAATAATGTGTTTTTCATTTGATACAATTACACCACGTACATTAGAAAATAAAAAATATATAATTAATTTAAAATTATGATTTTTAAAGAATATATATATTTAAATATTTTATTAAGGTTCTCTATATATAAACATGCATTTTTAAGTTTTAATCAAGAAAGGGAGAAAATAAAAACTATTTTGTTTTAAGATTTATGGTATATTATATATATTTAAATTTTAAAAAGCAAAATATATAATACTTAAATTTACTAAAAAAAAAGAGATATGAATACATACTTTAAAATATTATCATAAAAACCTTTTTTTTTTTTCTATTTTCAAATAAATAAAATAATAAGCTTTATAGTTTTTTATACTACACAATACTACTTTATATAAATATTATTGGTAAAAAAACTGAATGCTAATATATATTTTTGAATTTATAAATATAAATAGTTTTTATTTTATTTATTTTTTTTTGTCTTCATTGTACTTTTACTGTAAATTATATTTTTTTTAAAAAAAAAAAAAAAAAGAAAAGAAAAAAAATCATTCAAATATAATACAATATAATACAATAACATACAATATCAATTACTACAAAAATGAAACTATTAAATAGTTTAATATTTATTATAGGTTCTATATCATGTGTATTAGGAACACCATATGTTGATAGAAATAAGAATAAAGATAGTGAAAAGTATGTGACAATAGTTCATCAAGATAAATATAAACCATCTTTCAATAGAAATAGTTATGGTAATGAAAATAATAAAATTAAACCTGAACCAATTCCAACATCAACAATCACATTTAAACAAAGACCAAAAACTAAATGGGCTAGAACCACATCTAAAAATAAAAGATTCCATAAATTTACAAATGATAAAAAAATATATAGAAGATCATTTTTCGCGCCAACTATGACTAAAGTAGGTGATAAAATTGAACCAACCTTTGGTAAATATGTATATGATTCAGATGTACCTAGTTGTGTTAATCAAAAGGATTGTCAAGAAAAGAATATTCCAGATCTTTTAGTAGAACATTTAAGGGATAAAACTGCTTTTAAACCAAGTGAAAAATATTATCATAAAACTCTTTCTTTTAAACCAGTATGTACTAATGGAATTTGTAAAGCACCAATTATTACTGAATTACCATGTATGCATGGAAATTGTAGAGTATCAAAAGAAAACGATGAAGATATCAAACATAGTATTGGAAATAATATTAATGAAATGGAAAAAAGAGCTAACAAGAAATAAAAATATTTTTAAAGGGCATATTAAAAGTATATACTAATATTTTTAAAATCATCATACTCTATATTAATAGATTTATCTAGATTTATTTATTAAAATTTATATATTCATATAGTGATTTTATTGCTCTTATTTTACTATAAATAAAATAACTAATAAAGCAATTAATATCTATTTAATATATATAGTTAAAATGTAAATTAACATAGTTATTAAAATAAATAATAAATAGCAAAAGTATTTTATGTTGCCAATATGTTGTTAAATGTAACACCTAACCCTATTCACATAAATTAAAAATGGATCAATTTACAGTTGATGTTTATTAAAAAATTATTAATAAAAATAAATATACAACAATATATATTATATATATATTATTGGGTTTCTTTTTCTTTTTTTTTTTTTTTTATATATTTGTAAAAATTTTTTATTAAATTGCAAAAGATTTATTTTACGAAATGATAAACATAATGTTTAGTTTTAATTAATAGAAAACCATTGTAGTATTTTTAAATAACATAAATAATTTATTTTCTTAAAAACTATTTATTAAATAATAATTAAATATCCTCACTTATATATATTTATATGTATATATACATATAAATAATTACTGCTGCAGTAATTCTTTTTTTGTTCAAAGTAAAATTAATCTTTTTTTTTTTTTTTTTTACATTTATAGTTTACAATGACTGATTTAAGTGACAACGAAAATATCAATTTATCATTTCCAGATACCAATGAACTTTTTTCAACATTTTCAAATGATGATATAATAATAGATCCTTTACCCAATAAAGTAGAAAAAGTTATTGATAGCAATGAAAAAATAAATTATAATGACAGAAATAATTCCATGGAAAACACATTTTCCAGTAATACTAATAAAATAAATGAAGATATTTATAATTTTTATAAAGCTTGTCAATCAACTATTATTGTACCTATCAATTACACTAAACTTTCTTCAAATCAAAAAAAAATTGTACAAGATACTATCCAAAATCTGCTTCTTAATTTAAAACAAGAAAATGAAGAAGAAAAAGAACCTACTATACAAAATCAATTGGAACAGGATGAAATTTATGCACAACAAATTATCGATGATTTAAATAGAAAAAGAGAAATAGTTAACTATTTAGAATATTTATTAAGTGATGAAAATAGAATTTATGATTATTATATTGATTCATTGTATAAACGTAGTGGAGAAGGATATATTAAATTAGTATATCTTAATAAATATCTTCAATATATTAATCTTAATGTAGCAAATACCGATAGCTTTGAAGAAAATCCAGATGTCATTTTGATCAAGAAATCTGTTGCCTTAATTTCAAACTTTTTAGAATTTAATACGGATGGAAATGCCATTCGGTATAACAGAAATTGTGATCCATTTTGTAAATGTTTGGATAATTATACCATTGAATTTGTATCAAGCCAAAATGGTAAAGAAAGTTCCCAAGATAGTATTGAAACTCATTCAAAAGAAAATGATAAAAAATATAATAACATACCCCATATACCCATTCTAACAACCGAAAATAATAAAGAAGATAATACAGAAAACGATAAAGAAATAAAAGATAATAAAAATAGCAGTGAAACAAAGTCAGAAATAAAGGATAATATAACAAATGAAGATGAAATAAAAATGGAAATTGAAGAAGAATCTGACATGGAAATCAGTGATGATGAAGATTCTGATACCCTTGAGTTATACAAAGAATCAAGTAGTAAAGATTCATCACCAGAAATGGAATCTAATTCGTTAATAACCAATGAAACAGAAAAGGAAAAAGAGGATGAAAATAAGAAAGCTATAGTAAAAGATGATGAAAATACGAATAATAATGATTTTAAAAACCAAAATAAGATTACGCCAAATGATAATGATAATAATAACCATTCATCGGATCAAACGATAGAAACAAGTAATGAAGAAGAAGAGAATATGCTATCAGTCACATCATTGGTAGAAACAGAAAAGGAAATAAAAAAAGAAAAAGACGATCATGAAAATAATAGTAAAAGTATAACAAATAATTCATCCGATAATATTATGAATAAGGATGAAAAAAAGGATTATACCAATAACTCACTTTTAGGGAGCAATAATACCAATAATGATAATCAGAATGATATGATTGATGATACCCAAGATTTAATCCATGAAAATCAAAATAAAATAGAAGATGAAAATAATGAAATAATGGAATCTCAAATTAATATTACTAAAAATGAATCAAGTAAAGTTGTTAGTCAAGAAGACAAAGAGAATAAAATGGATATCACTTCAATAAATGAAGATGAAGATCAAATGGAAACGATAATACCAATGAATGAAATTAATGATGTAACAAAAGAATCCAAAATGGAAGAAACCACCACTATGGAAGAAAATAATTATGAGACTACATCAGAATCCATTCCAACATTAGAAAAAGATGATGATCAAGTATCAGGAAAAGATTTAAGAAATTTATTTGATGATTATGATAATGATGAAGAAGAAGATGAAGAGGTAAAAGGTCCACCAACCTTTATTACTCTTAATGGTACTTTCCAATGGTTAACAGAAGCGGATACGGTAAAGGAGACCAAAATACATATTTTCCATAATCTTAAGGAAGCAGAGGATGAAAGTCAAGTTGAATATGATTGTAATCGTGAGATCGTTTTAGGAGAGGAATTAGATCCATTTAAAAAAGAAATTTTTGGTTGTTTTAATTGTCGTTCAATTTATCATGAACTCAAAGATTGTCCTCTTCCACGCAATTCAGAAGAAATTAGAAAGAATCGAGCATTATTTAAAGAACTTAGTAACGCCACCACCAATGCTCGGTATCATGAAGTTGTCGCCGAAGAAGAACTTTTTTCCAAATTTAAACCAGGTCAAATTTCAGAGGAATTACGAGAAGCCTTAGGACTTGAAGGAGATGAAGATATTCCACTTTATGTAAAACGAATGCATACCTATGGTTATCCACCAGGGTATCTTGGTTTCACAGAAAAAGATGATCCTTATCAAATTAGAAATTTCAATGATTCCGAGGAACAAGCAAACGATGAATTAAAAATCTATTCGGAAGAAGAAAATGTAGGTAAGGCAACCAATACCACTCAACATGACAATGCTTCAATTTCATTGAATGGAAAAGAAGAAGATGAACAAAAGGAGGGTGACAATGCTGAAAAAAAGGAAGAAGAAGATCAAGCAAAACAGACAAAAAGTCAAGTTAAAAAGAAGACGGTTCAACTTTATAAATATCCAGGTTATAATGCTCCAATTGAACCAAGAAAGAAGGAAGAGGTGAAAAAAGAAGAAGAAGAAGAAAAGAAAGAAAAAGAAGAAGAAGAAGAAGAAGAAGAAGAAAAGCAAGAGGAAAAGACAAAAGATAAAGATCATAATGATCATGATGATTTTATGATTAAAGTACCTGTAAAAGTAACAAAAACCGAAAATACCGACAAAGATTATATTTCTTTTGATTCTACCACCACCACAAACAATAATAATAAAAAGCATGATACCACTAATAAAACAAGCAACGACACCAAAGAAAATTGGGAGGACCGCCATAAAAAGCATTATGATGACAATAAAAGCAAGAGTAAAAATAAGAGTAGGCCTTCCACAAAAAACTATAATAGAAATAAGAATAATAAAAATGATAATAACTATGGTTATGGAAAAAGTGACCATGATAATAGTACCAATAATAACTATGGGTATGGCAAGAAGGATTATAAAAATAATAACTATGGTTTACCTGCTCCTAATGATTATACCAACTATTCAAATGGTAGGAACACCACCACCACCGATAATAATAACTTTAACAATAATAATCTAGGTTATAATAATAATAATAGTAATAATACCTATTCTAATGATTACTCCATGACATCCATGACACCTAATTATACTCCAATGAACCAACCACCACCGATGAATGATTTCAATAACATAAACACCAACAATAATTATGGTATGAATAATTCTAATGATTATCCTTCCATGAATAACATGAATAATTATAATGGAATGCCTACCACAATCAATGAAATTAACAACCATCATGGTAACAACCTTAACACAATGAATGCTATGAGCACTATGAACAATATGAATAGTATGGACAATATGAACAGCATGAACAGCATGAACAGTATGAACACTATGGCCAACATGAATAATGTGAACAGCATGAATAGTATGAACAATATAGGAAATATCAATGATTATGCTGCAATGAACAACCCGATGAATAGTATAGGAAATATTGGTAACTTTAATAATGATGGAAGCAACGTGAATCAATACAACTGTTCCAACACCACTAATTATAATTTTAATACAATGAATACGATGAATCATTTTAACGGAATGAACGCACCAAATGACTATTCATCCATGAATAATTACAATAATAGGAATACCACCATGGATAATAACTATGGCATGCCAATGATGACCACGAATAATAATAACTATGGAATGAACACGGTGAATAATGCTAACACCATGAATAATTATGGTATGGGAAATAGTAGCCATAGGACCATGAATTTTAACAATTATCAAGAACCATCCTCGACGACCAATTTTAATTCAAGTGAGTCGGCGTCCTACTCCACAAAATCGTACAAGTCCTACACGAATAATAATGACAAAAAATCCAATTATTATCATCGAAAAAATCGCAGTGGTAGCGACAGTAACAATCATCATTATCATAAAAGGAATCATTCGTATGAGGATAATAATGACCTACCACCGTCAAAGAATCATGCCATCAAGAGGCATAAAATAAGTTATGAAGATGTCGATGATACCCGCCGTCATAGTACAAATGAACCACCGCCTTCAAAAGTTAATTCTTTTACAGAGGGGGAGGATGAATTAGAAGAAGGTGAAATTATTGAATAAAGAAAGAAAAAAAAAATTATACCATAAAAAAAAAAAGCACACACAAATCCCTAGATATTCTATAGATGAATTATTTCTATTTCACGATTTAATTTATTAGGTATTTTCAAAATTTTTTATTTTTTCTTACTTTTTGTTTATTATTTCTATTTCAAAAAAAAAAAAAATTAATATATATATATTAATATTTTGTTCCACCTTTTACACTTTTATATATATACTATTAATCTATTCTCTATTATAAAAAGTAACAAAATGCTATTATGTATTATAAATTAATTTTAATCCTTTAATAAAAAAAAAAAAAAAAAACTCTATGAAAATTTAATTTAAAAATTAATTTAAAAAATCAAATCCATTAAAAAAATTTTTTTAATATATTTTTTTCATTATGCATGATCAATGACCCTAGTATATTTAATGAAGCAGCAAGTTTTTTTTTTTTCATTATTTTTATTATTTTGGGTAGGAACGTGTGTCGGTGTGTGTGTGCGTGTATCTATCCCATTTTATTTATTTATGATACTAAATTATACACATTTAGTTACCCTAAAATAATAAAAACATAAATAAAAAAAAAGGCAACTAGGAATGATAACATCCAATATATAAATTTATTATCTACTGTAAAAAAAAAAAAAAGACAACTAGGAATGATAGCATCCAATATATAAATTTATTATCAACTGTAAAAAAAAAAAAAGACAACTAGGAATGATAGCATCCAATATATAAATTTATTATCAACTGTAAAAAAAAAAAAAAGAGGGTGAAAATCTAAAATAAAAAAAAAACTTTAAAAAAAAATTTTTTTTATTATACTATAAATGGTGATGATGAATAAAAGTCTTTTTTTTTTTTTAAATTAAAACTTTAAAATTAGATAATAGAAAAAGGAAAAGAAAAAAAAAAGTTTTTAAAAAAAGACATTAAAACACACATACACACACACACTTTTCTTTTTTACACAGCTAAATAAACAACCTAATTTTTTTTTCTACTAAACTTTTTTATATTAAAATTTTTTAATAAATTATGTTAAATTATTTTTTTACTAAAAAAAAAAATTTTTTTTTTTTTTAAAAAGGTAAAATTACATATTAATTTAAAACTTTTAAAAGGCTAAAAAAGATGGTTTAATAAATGTTTATTTATATTTCATCTATGATTAAAGTTAGGTTATCCATTAAGAAAATTAATTAACACAAAAAATTTTCAAATTTATATATAATTTATTTGTTTTTTTTTTTTTTTTATGGTTATATATATATATAAAATAAAAGGTATGACCACATCATAGTATTTATACTTTTTATAAACAATTGTCTTTTTTATATATTTGAAAAGAAAAAAAAAATAATAATAATTTGATAAACTAAGTAGAACGTTAAAGAATTAAAAATTAAAAAATTTTTAATTCATTTTTTTTTCAATAGTATTTTATAAAGAATAAAATATATACAATACATATATGCCTATTTAATCATTAATTCATTTTTCTAATCAAATTAAGCTATTAATAAACTTGAATAGTATCAAAATAATTTTATCCATCTAAACCATAAAATATAAAATAATCATGTTTTAACTCTTTTTTTAATACTGCCTTTTAAAATTTGTCTTTTTTATTCTTACCAGAATATTTCTTTTAAATTATCCTAATAAAAAAAAAAAGTTTTACCACATATAATCTAGATGATTCTTTTATTAAATTTTATTCCTATTACATTACTATTAATTATTAAACGTGGGGTGTTTATTTTAGTTTATTTAAACTTTAAAAGTATTATAATTAAAAATATAAAAATCTATTTATTTAGTGACACTTTTTTTTATTTATTTAAAATATATATATAAATAATATATAGTATAATTATTAATATGTTTTTTTTTTTTTTTAATATTTACAATTATTTTTGATTAAAATTCCTTTTTTAAATATAATAATACATATTATTTCAGGTCATGTTTTTTTTAAAGATATTAAAGCTTATTAAACATTTAAGCTTTAAAACTATTTATTTATAAACACTTTTTTTAGTTCAAAAATAACCATATTAATATTATCAAAGAAATAAAAAAAAAAAAGTTTCTATAGAAATCCATACCATTTATTATTTTTTATTTATAGTTTTAAAAAATCTTTATAACAGAAGTTTTCTATAGTTATGGATATACACTATAAAATATTGAAATGTATTTTTATTTAGTAATAATAAATGTTCAAGATATATTTTTTTACATATTCACACCATGAAAAGTTAATCCTAATTCTTTTAAATAATTTATTATAGAATATAAATAGTATTAATAAAATAAATAATATTTAATAAAAAGTTGTTATTTTTTTTTTTTTTTCATTCTAATATAATTTCACTCTATAAGTTTTTTTTTAAAAAAAAAAAAACTAAAAAATCTTTTTAAAATATTTTGTTAATATCAATTTCAATTGTAATTAAAAAGTTTAAAAAGAATATAAATTTTATACAAAAAAAAAAAAAAGTGTTAAAATAGATTACAAAAAAAAAACAATTATCGAAATATTTTAAAAAAAGTTTAAAAAGTACACACGCACACACAAACCACATACACAATAGATTATTAACTAATAATGATTCAAAATTTAAAAACTCTAGGTTACACCCTTTTTTTTTTTTTAATTTTGTTCTTTTTTTTTTTTTATTATTTTTTTTTTCTTATTACTAATTATCCTTATGCAGTGTTCATACCTACTTTAATAATCTTAATTCTTTAATGTGGATAAGAAACGTAAAATTAAAATGTAAAAAAAAAACTTTCTTTTTTTTGTTAAAGAAAAGGTGACATCATTCCATTTTCTTAATATTATTTTCAATATTAAGCTTTATATTTCATTAAAGTACATTTAAATAAAAATAAAAATAATAATAAATACATAAATACATAGGCATAATACTTTAATTAGTTTAGTTTAATAGATTTAAAATTTTTTGTTATTTATATATAAACTTTTTTTTTAAAAAAAAAAAAAAAGTATTTTAATTTAAAAACCATGTCTATAATTTTAATTAAAATATTATTAGTTTTATAAAAAAAAAAAAAGTGATAGTATATTCAATACATCCTAATTACATTACATACAATTCTTTATTTTTTAAAAATATCTTTTTATATTTCAACTTTTTCACACCTTTATTATTTATTAGAGTTGAAGGAAGACTACTAAATAAAATCATCCTACTCTAATATCTTTTAAATGGTTTAGTAATTATTATATTAGATTCAACAAAGTATTATTATTCCTCAAAGGAACAAACCTTTCTATAAATTATTAGTAATAATAGGATAAATCTTTAAAACATTCACACCCACACATATATACAAATGAGGCATTAATTCTATAATTAAAAAATATTTCCTTTTTTCTTTTCTTTTATTTTTCATTTGTCACAAATAATTAAAAAAAAACTTTTTTTTGGTATTTTTTTAGGGATTCAATTTTATTGCTATATTGGTAAAAAAAAAAAAAAAATTCTCCTAAAGAAAATTCAATCTTAAAAGTATTAAATTTAAAAAAAGCATGAAATGCATCATCAGCATCATAATTCTTGTTAAAATAAAACACCTACAAAATACCAAATTAAATCAACAACCTTACCACTAGTTCCTTCCTAACTTTCATAATAAAAAAAGGTCAAAGGATTAGTCATCCTTTTTTTTTAATAAAATTATTTTTTATTATTTACCATAAAAAAATTTTAATTTGCGGCGGTTAAATTATTTTCTTATCTAATCGTAAAGCAACAAAAAAATTCCGTTTTTAATAAAAAAGAAAGAAACCAATAATAATTTTTAAATAAAATTATTCGTTTTTTTTTTTCTTTTAAAAAAAATAGTCAAGGTTATATGAAAGTAAAAAAAAAATCGTTTTTAGCCTTTTTATATATATATATATATTTCATAGGTATTCTTCTTATCCTCAAAACTACCTAATGTAAATAGAATTACAATTTTGTACGTTTGTCTTTAACGTAGCATTTTATTGTAGAAAAAATAAATTAATTTAGTAATATAATATAATAATATATAATAATATATAGTAATATATAGTATATTAACTTAATATATAATTAAATATAAATTAATTATACCAAATATAATTTTTTTTATTTTTTGTTTTTGTTTGTTTTTTTATGTATCCATTTTTATATAAATAAAAAATGATTAATTTCCATTTTAGTTATTATGATGTTTTAAATTAATGAGAATATATTTTCAATATATTTACAATGGACTATAATATATACAATTTGATTAGTTCATTTGATATTTACTATTATTCTTTTCAGATGGTATTACACCAATTTTACTATCACTATTCGTCACATCAACAAAAAGGTATATATTGAAGAAATAAAGTAATATTTAATAGTAGTAAGTAATGGTCATCCTATTGTATTAGGTAATAGTAATAATTGTCCTAAAGCAATCCTAATGTCCTATAGCCCTATAGTATATTAATTAAAGTAATAGTCCTAGAGGTATTCAATAAAAGACCTATTTTTATTTTCAATGAGTTGTACCTATATATTATAATATATGCTTTTTATTTAATTTAATATATAATTCTAGTCATGATTACTCCATACAATAGATTTATTTCTATTATTAATAAGTTATATATGGTAATTTTAATTAAAAATAAAATATATATTAATATATTAATATAATATATTACCTATCACATCCATAGCAACAAAAGGTTAATCTTTTTTTTCTGTTCCTCATCGAAACTAGCCCTTTTTTTAAATTTTTAACGTTTATTAAATTAATCTATTTTAATATATATTAAAACTTTAATTATTAATATTTTATCATCATCCAAACTTTATTTAAATTAAATAATAATTTGAGCCTATTTAATTTAAAAATTTAAAAAAGTAAAAAAAATACAGAGAAATTTTTTATAGAATAAAATTTTTTTAATAAAAAAAGTCGTCTTTTTAAAGTATAAAAAAAAGGTAGGCCTAAGGGTGGGTGTAAGACATCATCACCCTTTCCACTACTTTTCTATTTTATGTGGTGGTCATTGAGGAAGAGTGAGAAAAAGGGAAAAAAAACAAAGTTTTTAGACTTTAATGTTAGAAAAAGGGAAAAATTTAATAAAAATGGCAGTTGAATAGACTCTAGACTCCTATTAAAAATATACTCAATAATAAAAATAAGCTTTTAAACTTTTTTACATCATATTTGCTTTATTATTAGTAGTAGTAGTAGTAGTAGTAGTAGTAATAGTATTAATTATTAGTAAAAGTAGTAGTCTATTATTATTATTATTATTATTATTATTATTATTATTATTATTATTATTATTATTATTATTATTATTATTATTATTATTATTATTATTATTATTATTATTATTATTATTATTATTATTATTATTATTATTATTATTATTATTATTATTATTATTATTATTATTATTATTATTATTATTATTATTATTATTATTATTATTATTATTATTATTATTATTATTATTATTATTATTATTATTATTATTATTATTATTATTATTATTATTAGTATTATTATTATTATTACTCTATTATTATTATTACTCTATTATTAAAAATAACATAATACATAAGTAGTATAGTATTATTGAATTGTATTATTACCTTTTTAGCACCATTTTATTAATATATTTTTATATTACCTTGAGTCATCCATGAAAATTAATATTTCATAATTTTAATTTTTTTTTTTAGTAATGACATGAATTCTATATTACTTAATACATAAAGCGATAAACGTATTTTTTACTATATTATACGATAGATGGCAGTATAAATTTTAAAAGTCTTAGAGCACCATTCTTTTAGAATTCAGTATTACCTAGTCTAATAACTTTCAATAATAATGTACTCTTTAATAATCTAAAACTATCATTAATTTTTTAATTTATTTTAATTAATGTAATGTAATATAGTAATAGAATATTTAAAATACTATTTTTTTTAAAATATGTCATTTTTTTATATAGGAAATAGACTACAACTAAATAACATTCAAGCTGTAATATGAATTAGAAATAAACCGTTTACTCCTCATACCTACTAGTCCATCAATTCAACTTCAGTTGTTATTAATATTTCTTCTTTTCTCTTTTTTTTTTTTTTTTTTAATATTGAACATTTCACCATTATAAAAATAAAATAATGAAATCATATATTATAATATATGAGTAAATATATTTGTTATATATAGATATTTTTATTAATAAATTTATGTTACGCTTAACCATTTTTTTAATTTTTAATATTTTTTTTTAAAAAAAAAAAAGAATATATTAAATTTTTAAATTATTAAATATATTTTAATTTATATAAATATACTATTAATATATAATAAAAAATATATATAATTATAAATAAATATTAATTTAGATATACCATAACTATATACCATACCATAATAAAATAAATGATTATGAATGAACCTGTAATTCAATAAAAAGAAAAAAACACCATTCACCATCATTACTATACCAGTAATGCTACCACACTTTTCCTATTTCTATGACCACTATTGTCTGTTCTTGTCTTTTATTGAATAATAAAAAATGTTTATTTTCTTTCCAATACTATAGATATATATATTTATTTTTAATAAAATTATACTACATTATGTATACAAATTATACCATAATATAATATGGAGTAACGATGTAACAACTAAATAGTAATATTCAATAGGTTCATTACGACGAGTGACACTGCTATAATATTCTTTTTATTTAATAAACTTTCTTTCGTTTCAATAGAATGAACAAGTCAAAAATGTTTATCATACGTCTTTTGATCATCTGTTCATTAATATTCAACATCAATTATTTATAAAAAAAAAAATGGGAGGGATTTATCATTTACCCACAATACAGCTGATAAAATAAACCATCATTCGAATTAATGAGGATTGATACGTTCCTTTTTTTCCTCTTCATTCTTGTCATTTGCGATGTCAATGTCATATGAATAAGAATCATGTAATTACAAATAGAATTTACAATAATACAATGGATCCACTTAAATTTTTATATTACATTAAATTGTATCCATTGTAATAGAATAATATATATTAATATATGTAATAGGATGACCAATATATAATTTTATATTAAATAAGTTATTTTAATTAATATTATTCTTTAACTTTATTTTATTATAATAAATTAATTCATTTCAGTCATCACACCTTTGACGCATTCACGAATTACATTATTTTTAATAAAATGTTTGTAGTAATAATGTACAATAGAATGGAATTTATTTGTTACACTTATCACACTCACCACCACCACTCACCCCAACCAAAGAATTAACATGCGTCAAGAAAATTAACGATGAAAAAGGAAATTTTTTTTATTCATCTTATGACGACGTAAATTAGGCTAATTATTGGTTTAACCCAAACATGAATATTATTGGATTCTAATGGCAATTTTATAATAAATCGTAAAAAGTAACCATTTCCTAATGACCGGCGGTAGGGATAATAAAATATTATTATTATATACACACCCACATAGAAGACTAAAAAAAAAAAGTTCCTAAACGAATGGCAGGAAAATACAAAAAAAAAAAAAAAAAAGGTAGTTCCAGTTTTTTTTTATTACCTACACCACAACCTTTAGAACATAAAGAATTTTAGAAGGTACGACGTATAAATCATAGCATCCTTCTGCTAAAATTTAAGTCATCCCACCAATAAATTAAAAAAAATAATTTTCAACTCTTTTTTTTCCTTTTAATTCTATCGAATGGCTATGGAAAATACCATCATAAATAAAAGTATTTAAAATCTTGGAATTAATGTGTATGTAGATTAGTAAAAATGTATAGAATGACTATTTTAATAGTATTATTTTTATTTTTTTAGAAAAAAAAAGCTTATGGAGAGAGAATAATTTAATAAATTGGTTCAGGCATTAAAAATTTTTTTCTACTTTTTATTATTATTATTAAAAAAATTTAATAACACACACACCATACAAAGTTTTTTATCAAATATTCATTCTATACCAAATGACTACTTAATAAACTTTACTTTTATCATTTTTTAGGTGAAGAGGTACATAATAAAAATAGTTTTAATGCATTTTATAATGGTTAATATAATTATTAATATGAATTTTTTTTTTACATTTAACATTACTAATCCATACCTAGGTCATTATGATATTAATAACTAAATATTAGAAAAAATAGTTTTAATGCATAAAGTATTATTATCTTAATGTTATTAGGCACTAGCTTAAATGCATAAAGTATTATTATCTTAATGTTATTAGGCACTAGCTTAAATGCATAAAGTATTATTATCTTAATGTTATTAGGCACTAGCTTAAATGCATTAAATAATAATTACCATTCATTATATTCATTATATTCATTATGGTCATTATGGTCCTTTTAATATTTTATATTTTTAATCAATACACACTAAACACCACACCTTTCTTCATGCTTAAGGGAAAGATGAAAAAAAGCATTTTTTATTATTTTTTATTGTAATTAAATTAAAAAATTAATTGAATTAATTGTATTATTACATTTAATATACGTATTAATATAAATATTATATTACATTATATGGCATTTATTGAAATTTTATATGTCATATTAATAGAATTAATAAATTAATTAATATTAAATCATCTATAGAGAATAAAAAAATTAATATATTTTGGTTCATCTGTAATTTATTATAAAATACACTTTATATATAGAATTGATTTATTTTTTATATATTGGATTATATATACTATGAGAAAATAATGGTGTATAAAGAAAATGTTACATCCTAACCCATTCATTTTTTTATATTAAAAAAAATAGATTTCCCTTCGTTCTATTGTAAATTAAATTTATATATTGTAATATATTATTACTATATTATTATATATAGTAACATTCATTTTAATAAAGGGAAATAATCATTAATAATAAATTAAAGTTCATTCATTCAATATATTGTTAAAATAATAATTTATTATAATATATTTATAATTGTATTGTTATATATTGTTATTATTTATTATAATATATGATATAAATATAATTTATATAATACGAATCCTATATAATTTTATAAATAACATTATACTTAATATTTAAAGTTATTAATATAAACTTTTTAATATTATAACACCTATTAATATATAAAATATCTTTTTATATATATATTAAATATAATTCAATATAAACATTAATATATTAAATTTAAATAATTTAAACTTTTTTTCTCTTATAAAAGCAATCATTTTCTCCTCAAACCTTTCCTTTTTTTTCTTATAAAAAAAATATAAAAAAAATTTTTTTACTATAAAAAATTTTTTAACAAAAAAATATATTTAAAAAAAAAAACCATTTCCTTTTTTTTTTATTTTTATATAAAATTTAGTCATTAATTTATTTTTTTTATTTCTTTTCTTTTTTATATCTCTACTATTTTTTTTATTTTTTTTTACTACTTTTTATTATAAAATCATTCTTTATTTTTTTTAAAAAAAAAATTATTTCTAAGTACACATTTTTTTATTTAAAAAATTTCCTTTAAAAATTTTAAAAAGCTATTTAGAAATTCCTTTTTCACCCTAAAGTAAAAAAGAAATACAAAAATAACTTTAAAAATTTTTATTTAATAATTGTTAATATCTTTAGTATTTTTTAATAATAGAAAATATATATTTCATTAAAATATATAATATATAAAAAATACAAAAAAAATATACATAATTTATACTATACTGCAAATAACAACCAATACATTTGAAAAAAAAACATTTCAATTACACATACATATTATAAAAATACATTAATTATATAAAAATATTTATATATTTTTGATACCTTTTAAGAAATTGCATATATAGAAAACAATTTTTTTTACTTTATAGTAAAAAAATAATTAGAAAATTACAATTTTTAGAATATAATAGAATATATTTTTAAACTTTTTGTAATTAGTTTTTTTTTTATGTATAATATACAGTTTTTATTGTAAATTATTTAAATTTATAAATAGATCAACACATACATTCAAAAAATAATTTAAACGATCATAATACATAAATCTTTGTCAATATATTTAATACAATAAAAGATTTAGAAAACAATAACTATCTTTATTTACTAATAATAACCACATATTTATTTTTTGGTTTTTTTTAAAAAACATTGATATCACCCAATTTCATAATACAACCTAATTGGTGATTAAATACAACAGCCTAATATATATATATAAGAAGTGAAAGTTATTAAAATTTGTTTTTGATACTAAAAATAAATACTTAATAATTAAAACTTTTGTGTATATACATAATAATAATTAATATTCTAATGATAAATAATTTTTCAAAATATTTATAAAAATATTCAGAATTTATTTTTCATTAAATAATGATAATATATTAAAAGTAAAGTAATATCAACGTAATAAAATGAAAATATAAGCAATTAAAATACAATACATTAATAAGAACAACAATAATACATTATAAAATTAAATACACAAGAACTCTATTAAAATTATATTATATAACGAAAAGCATATCTTATTTCTAGACTTTTTAAAGTATCAATTAATTATTTATTTAAATTAAAAGAAATATTAATTTTAAAACATTAAAACGTTACAATAATCCAAATGTCAAAGAGTATTTTAAAGAAAAGTATTTCTAAGAGTAATTTAAAGGTACAGAAACATGTTAGTTTTAATGAAATGGTTTCTGTAGGTTACACTCATCACCCAGATAACTATGATAGATCGGTTATTGAAACCTCCACTCTCACTAAAAAGGATATTGAAGAGATTTTAAAAATGAGAGAAGAAATGTGTAAGGAAACTCAAAGATTAGTCAAGAAGCAACGTGAAATTGAAATGCAAATCTTGGCTAGAAGAGAAGAAGAAAGCAAGCGTATTGCTAGCTTTAAGTTGGCTCAGTTACAAAAGCGTATGTCTAAGGAATTAAGATTCCAAATGGAAGTTCAAGGCTTCCAAAATGTTCTTAATCATCCATGGGCTATGTGTCAACCACCAAACGGTTATTATCCACCAGCTACTACTATTCCAAGTAATCCATCCCTCTATGCTCAAGCACCAGTTCAAAATAATATGGCATTTTCTCTTCCAATGGTTCAGAAATCTTATCCAGCTTTCAGACAGTCTTCTCCAATTTTACCAAATCAAATGTTTAATAATCCAAACTTAATGCCAAACCCTCTTCCACAACCAACTCAATCTCTTTATTCCTATCCAGTGAATCCATACCAAAACTATTACTATGGTGAAATGATGACTCCAATGGGATACAACATGCTTATCCCAGAGTCTGTAATATAAATTATTTCATAAAATATTAAATGAAATTGTAAAATATACCCCACCTATTATAGCATTAAAAAAATACCTTGTATATTCTCTAGTATTTATTTAAAAATGGGAATATTACATACATTTAAAATGGGTTTTTTTAAAATGTAAATCTTGGAAAACAATTATTTATGTATAAACAAACAATTATTAATTGAAATCAATACATTAAAGTAGTTTTCAACTTAGGAAAGGGGAAAATTTCTAAAAGTCATTTCATAAAAATCATTTCAAATAGTAAAATTTAATTACAATTATATATCTATACAATTCAACAATAGATGTATATAAATATGTACTTTAGTTCATAAAAAAATATTGAAACTATTTATTTATAATGGGTAGTAAATAGTTAAAAAAATATTTTAAAAATTTTTTTAAATTTCATTTTTTTTGTTTTATGATATAAAGCTTAATTCTATTAAAGTAAAATTTAGATTAATAATAGTAATTATTATTACTAAAATTAATATAGGAGGAATATATAATTTAATAATTTATTTTTTATTGTATATAGTGATAAAAATTAAATAGAATTTATTGATATATACAGTCATTATTAAATAGAAAAATTTCATCCACAACATATAGCAAAACAGTAATAATTATTATTATTATTTAAAATTCAAGTTTTAATTTCAAAATGCATAAATTATTAAAATTCTTTTTTGCATCATCATCTTTTCAACATCAAAATATTACTCATGATGATAGTAATAAGGGTAGGTAAGCAAAATATATGGCTTATCCTCTACTATAAGAAGAAAAGATAAAACTCAAAAAAGTGTAAAATTTTCTATTATTTAGAAAAATCAATATAAGAATTGAAAGAAATTACAAAATGCAATGGGATTAATTTTTTTTTTCTAAGATAATCCCATCAAAATTCAAAATTTATTTTTAAAGACAAAATCAACCAAAATAATCTATCTTTTTTTTTTTTACAATTACACAATTTTAATATCTATTAATCCAAAAATATTATGGTTATTTTGAATTTAAAATCAAAATTAATTATAAATAATATGTATAGATTTTTTTTGAATCCAAAACAATAACAATTAATCTGTATAGTACTTATTATGGCTGGTACCAGAATAAAAGCTAGGTATAGATTAAAAACTTTTTTTGGAAAAAAGTTTTTATTGAAAGGAGTCAAATAATTATCGACTACGTAGTAAAGTTATAATTAAACTTTCATTCTTTAAAAAAAAATAGGCAGTATATATACGGATGGATGGGATGGATGAATGAAATTCCATACAATGCAGTATATAAAGTTCAAAAATAATAATTAAAAAAAAAAAAAAGATCAAAGGAAGATAATAGCAAAATGAAAAGAATCGTATTTTAAATTATAGCCAAATATCTATGGGAATAATAATTCAAATTGGGAAGAATGCAATAAATTAAAAGAATAACACATAGAAGTTATTCAAGATACCAATTAAAATAATTTCTTATTGGTAGGAATTATTTTAAAATTAATTTATTTTAAATTCTTTTTATTTGTAAAAAACAAAATTTGATTTTGTTTTTTCTTCAGTTCTAATTAAATTTTAGGAAATTTATTTTCCAAAGAAAGATACGAATTCTTTTTTTATGATAGCTTTTTCATAAATTATTTATATAATATTTGGAAAAGTGAAATAAAAACGACCAAAAAAAAAAAATTGATCCTGATTTTTTTTATATGAGATGAATAATATGGTAGTTGTTTTTTTTTTAAAAAAAAAAAAAAAAAAAAAAAAAAAAAAAAAAGAATTAGTTAATAATTAGTATACCCATTTATAGTTTTCAGTAATTATAAATTTAGAATTAGTAATCTAATTTTTTAAAAACAAAAAAAAACAAAAAAAAAAACAAAAAATATTATTCAAAAGTTAAAAGATAAAAAAAGATAAAAGAATATTGAAAAAAATTTTTTTTTTTTTTTTTTTACGAAAATTTTTTTTTTAAAAGTAAGGAAAATTTATTGATTTTTAAAAGTAAAAATTTTCATTTTTTTATAGTGAAAATTTTTTATTTTTTTTTTTTAAGAAAAAAAAATAGTTTAACTAAATAAATAAAAAATAATCAATAAATTAAAAAAAAAAAGTCTTTACAAATATAGTGTTTTAATATTTATTAAAAATTAATATTTTAATTAATTTTGGCTAAAATAGCAAAAGTATTTAGCCTATCACACACGCCGCCTACACACATTTATTTTTTTTTTTTTTTTCAAGGTATACAAGTTTTTTATTTTCTGTAAAATTTTTCCCTTTTTTTTTTACCAAATAAAATAAAAAAAAAAAAATTTAGTTGGTTTTTCAAATTTCTTCAAAAGGATAAAGTTCACGAATGACACTGTAATAAAAGTCTTGAACGTTAAAACGATCCATACAAAGATGAAGGGTCCAACGATCATTTAAATCAAAATGATCAGCATGCACTGTTCCTTTATAATGACCCCATTTCGCACTTTCTACTCCGACTAACCCATCATTCTCTACCTGACCGGTGCGTTTAATAATTTGCTGAGAAATACACAAGGGATTAAGAAGAGGAATACGACGGGAGGCCCCGTACGATTGATACATCACCTCTGGATCATCCGGCGTTAAAGGATTAAATATATTGTTGCAAAAGTCAGTCGTTAAAATACGATAGGCTGGCATGTCAAAAGCTGACATTAATTTACATAGCATATGATAATAGGAAGAGGTTTGCATGTCATAAATTTCTTCCAACAAACGCATATTATAATTGTTAATGATGGGAGAGGAGGAATAGTTGAAAAGAAGAGAAAGAGCTAAGCTGTTATTCTCTTTTATTTCTTGAAGAGCATGTTCATCATAGCCACCTTGTTTTGCCTCTGCTGCTGCTGCTGCTGCTTCTGCCTCACCTTCCTTTCCTTTACTAAACGTTTTAAAAAATAATTTTGAAAAAGATGGTCGAGGAAGCTGACGTTTTTGTTGTTGTTGTTGTTGTTGCTGTTGTTCCCTCCTATTAAAAATAATAGATGCATTTTTAATGGATTTAGCCATAAATGATGGTTGGACCGATGGTATATGTTTAGGATCGCGTATCCATCCAACGCCAAATTTTTTACGACACCAATCCATAAATGGTGATCCACGATGAGGTGTAGAAAGTGTCGTCAAGGTTAATACTTTAAAGGACCGTTGTTGTTTTAAATGTGTAATTAAATATCGACAATCAAGTCCACCCTAAATATTAAAAGGGAAAAAAAAAAAAGATCATTAATGTTATGATAATGATGATGATAACTAGGATTGTCGTCGTCGTCGTCGTCGTCTTATTTATTATTATTAAAAATAAGATGAAATTATAATATTTATTCTATTTTATTTTTAAAATAAAAATTCTAAAATTTAAATTGACTTTAAATTACCATAGAATGAGCTATTAAATGTACTTGTTGTTTAGGGAAATTTGCTTCAATAAAATTCATTAATTCATGAGCTCTATATTTTACACCGCCAGCTGGTGATACTTTAGGTACAACAACTTTACAACCTAGCTGTTCTAAATATTTTTGGATTTTATTCCAATAATGAACTTGTAAAAATGGTATATTTTCCGGACCTAATAAAAATAATTATTATATTAGATTATAAATTAATATTTTTTTTAAGTTTTAGCCATATTATAAATATATATATAATGCTATAATATTGCAAATTGATAATAGATAGATAATAATAACACCATACCTTTTTTATCAAATCCAAATAATCCTTTTTATATAAAAAAAAATTATAAAAAAATAAATATCTTTTTTCTTTTTTATATTTAAATAAACTATACTTTTATAATGTAAAAAATTTACCATGACATAGTACT
Organism: Piromyces finnis; assembly: GCA_002104945.1. Taxonomy (NCBI): domain Eukaryota; kingdom Fungi; phylum Neocallimastigomycota; class Neocallimastigomycetes; order Neocallimastigales; family Neocallimastigaceae; genus Piromyces; species Piromyces finnis. The sequence continues at coordinate 379,129 of MCFH01000035.1, forward strand.
ATTGGATATTTTAAGGGTTTTGTAACAGTGGTAATATCTACATTTTCTATTTTTGTTATATTATGGAATGAAGAGGTAGAAGAAGCTTTATCAAAATGAAGAATTTTTTCATTATTTTGTAATAAATTTTTGGTATATTGAGAAAGTTTTAATTTTTTTTCTTGTTTTTTGGTATCTTTTATCAAGTGCTCAACACTGACATTTTTTATGGTTGAAAAATTACATTTTAATAGTTTTGGAAATTGTTGATTCAATTTTGAAAAACTATCTATATTTAATACTTCTAAAACCATCTTTTATATATACATATATTTTTTTATTTATTTATTTAAAATATTTTTATTTTATTTTATTTTTTTTTTTTTTTTTTTTTTGATATTATTATCACAATTTACTCTCTCTCTCTATACTTTTAATTTTTTTTTTTTTTAAAAAAAAAAAAAAAGGCTTTAATATGTATTGTTATTTTTATTGTTACTATAATAGGATATGAATGTATTGTTTGTTGAATGTATTACAAATGTGTAATATTGTTGCTCTAATTATACTAATTTTACTTGTTTTTATTGATTTGTATAATTATTTTTTTTTCTTTATTATTAATGAGTAATTAATGATTTTCTCTTTTTTAATATTTATATTTTATACAAATTTATTATTATTATATATTATATTTGCTTTCTTGCTTTACTATTAAAATATTAATGACTTAAATTATCTAAAATTTATATTCCTAAAAAAAAAAAAAATGAATTTCAAAAGTTGTACTATTGTACTATCCTATTTATAAATAAAACATGTAATATATAAAATATTAAATAAACTACTCCTATAAGGGTTTACGTTATGAAAATAATTACATTACTAAATATATGATAATATATTAAATTATTTGTTTATACTGCTTTTTTTTTTCACAATTTCATTAACTTTTTATATAAATAAATATTACTCTTTGATACAATTAAAAAGAACAAAAAATAATTTAGAAAATATAAATTAAATTAATTATGACTTTATTTTTTTTTTTTTTTGCTTTTTATTACTCTATGAATGCGTTAGTTGGTTGTTATCATTATAAAACTTTTTTATTATTATTATTTCTTTTGTACATAAAAAATGAATTTATATTTTTGGATGGTTTGAAGTCTTCATTTAATTAATATTATTTTTTAAAAAGATAACAAAACGTTTTGTATTTTCTTTTTTATTATCATTAAAAAAAAAAGTTTAAAAAGGAGAAATTTGAATTATTTATTTAATTTATTTTATATACGTAGAATAGAATGTATTTCAATGACAATGATATATTACGTGTTTATTGTTGATATATTCAATAATTAATTGTTAATTACAAAAGTGCCAACGTACAAAAAAATAAAGAAATATTTAAATTTTGGTATGTATAAAATTAAAATTAATTCATATATTAATATTTAAATTTAATTCTATTTAATAGAATTATATATTGTAATAATTATATTCATAATATATTATTTATATTTATGAATAAAATAATACAAAATTGAATGATCTATATATAGAATGGTATAGTAATATTATGTAATATATGTAAAATAACGTATACATTAATTTAATGAACTATACGATAAAAAAAAAACTTTTTTTTATTGACTTAATGCTCTATACCCTGTTTGTATACTGTTGTTGTTTCTGTTTCAGTTTAAAAATACTTTATGGTAATAAAGGATTAGAACAACAAATATATATATAAATATTTATTGTATTTTTAAATCGTACTATTATTTGCAATGACAATAAAGTAAGATATAAATTTAATGATCAAATCTTTTATTATTTATAGTTTAAATAATTAAAAAAAAAAAATAAACAACTAAACTTTTACATTTAATTAAAATAAACTCTTTAAAAAATTAAAAATAATAAAATTAAAATTAAGAAAAAAGAAAAAAAAAACCTCATATGATAAACCTTTTTATAATAAATAGGAATTAAATATAAAAAGTTAAGTATTATAAAGTTAAATATTATAATAAGAAATTACCTTTTTTCTTCTAAAAAATTAATCCGCTGACTTTTTATATTAAAATACAAATTAAACATTTTTTTAATATTTTTTTAATATTTATCCACCAAAAAATTAAATTAAAAAAAAAAAGGAAAAGTATAAACAATTTTAATTAATTTAAAATAATAATAATAATAATAATAAAACTTATAAATAATAATAATAATAATAAATATGAAATATGAAATAAAATAAATATATAATACTTATTATATATTTATTATATATTTTTTAAAATGTATAAACTTTACTACTCTTAAACTCTTTTAAAAATATCATTTATTTTTTTTTTAGTTTTCTAAAAATCCAAGTATTTTATAAATTTATTCACAAACTAACTTTCAATACATTTGTTTTATTTTATAAATTTATTAATAGATTTACATAAAGGATATCACTATGAATTTATAAAGAAAACTAAATGCATTTAAAAAAAGGTTGTTGCTTGCGAAAAAATTTTGAAATTATAATTATTCATATGATATCGTAAATTTTTATAGTTACTTAAAATTATTATAAAAGTTTTTACTTTATAAAAAAAAAAAAAAAGATTGATAAATCTTTTTTGTTTTTGAAGAGTTTTTTAAAAGTATATTTTGTGTATCTAATTTTGTATTTGACTTAATTTCTATTTTTCTTAATAGCAACATAAAATATATAAATTAATAGACAGATACTATTATTTTATTTCTTTAATAAAATATTTTTATTTACAATTTACCATTTCTTTTATTACTTTTTTATATTGTATTTGATAAATATGTATATGTATAAATAATTTTTCTTGAATAAAAATTAAATTTGTATGGACTTTAAATTTCATTTTAATTTTAAAATTCAATACATATGAAAGTAAAAACTATATATGTTATTTAATAATTTATATTCTCAAATCAGTTAAATATATATATATATAATCTAACGTTTTCATTCGAGAAAGAAACAAAACGGAAAATTTTAAATTTATATTTAGTAAATAAAATAATATTTCTAATGATGTTGAATATCTATTTCTTTTGAGAATATTAAGGAAATTCTTCAAGTTTATTGTTCATTAACTCAAGGAACAATATATACTTATTTATTCAAGTTAAAAATTTTATTTAGCCAAAATAACCTAATTCATTTATTTTTTGTTATGCGATATATATAATTTATGAAATATTAAAAATAACATAACAACTAATATATACTAATAAGGAACTTTATTGAGTTATATTAATTCTTTATATTCCAAATATAAATAGAAACATAAAATTATAACTTTAAAATTATATACTATGCATTCTATTATTTTAATTTATCAACAATACATTGAGTTTTAAAATAAAAAAGATATATTTTACCTATCTAAAAGACTAATTATTTAATGATAATGATTGGATGGATAACTTTTTTATATATAGTTTTTAAGAAATATATATGGAAATATTGGAATAAAGTAAAATACTTTGTGAGAAAAAATAAAGATCTATAATACTTTTTTAGCATTATATAATAAATAATAACATATCACTATATTGTTCTATTAAATAGAAATAATAATCCCACTCAATTATACATGTTATTATTTAAAATAATAAAAATATCTCAAATAATTTATTATCTACTCATTTTTACTTAAACTATAACACTTTTTTTTTTGTTACATAATAAATTAAATTTCTATTAAATATCATTTTCATAATATAAAACTAAAAAAAATATAAGGTACATTATATTATGAAAGAATATAATTGACTATTTTTTACTATCTTTTTTGTTTTTAATGTTTAAATAAAAAAAAAAACTTTCAGTATTTTTTCATTTTGAAATATTATTTAAGATTTTTATAATAATTTAAAATTGATATGTCTCATGTGTAAAGGGTTAGAGAATTATAATGAAATTTCTCAAAAACTGTCATTTTATTTTCTACAATATTTTACTCAAACAAAATAAAAAATGTTAACTAAAAAAATAAAAGAATGTTATTATTATAAATAAATACATTTTCATTTTTATTTTAAACAAAAGAAATTGAAAATTGTATTTCATTAATATTAACTTGTTATTGTTATATATAAATTTCAATAATATTTAATGTAACACTTTATAAATATCTTATTAAAATATATATATTTTTTTTGTATTAATTGATATTTTAAAATAATAACAACATACTAAATAAAAATAGTTAATTGTGCAATAAAAATTCTCTAAAGTTTTAAGAATATATGTAATGAAAGACTTTAAATAAATTAATTCATTAAAAAAAAAAAGTTATAATTAAGTATGAATTAGTATTACTAAAATTATATATAAATAAAATTTTAATAATACTAATGCATACTTATTTTTAATTTTTAATAGACTTTATAATATTATAATTTCTTTTATTCATTATACCACATAGATTTACATTAAAAAATTATTGTACATTATTGTATGAATGTAAATAACACATAATATATATGTATATATAAAAATATATTATGAACCAATCATAAATAAAGATTTCAAATATCAGCGAATCATATTCCTTAATTTTCCAAAAAACTCTATCTATTATTGGTAATATTAACAAAACCTAACAAAAGGAAATTTTTGAAGTTTTGTAGTTAGATTCCCTCTTTTTTTTTTATAAGTCTGTTTTTTAGTCATGCCACCAAAGAACGATCCAAGTGAAATTAAATACGGTATTGTTCGATGATTAGCATATTATGTTTTTTATTAATGTTTAAAAATATTTTTTCCTTATTGTTAATAATGAATGAATATAAAAAATGATGAATGAGTGTTAAATATTAATATTTATATATTTTTGTTAATAAATAAAATTGTTTTGATATATAGTTGTTCTCAGAACTACTGGTGGTGAAGTTGCTGGTGGTTCTACCCTTGCTCCAAAGATCGGTCCACTCGGTCTTGTAAATATCGAAAAATTAATATAAATGATGAATGGATTATAATATAATTAAAATAGATTAAAAATTGAAGAACATATTTATTAATATACAAAATATAATATATATAATTAATGGTAAATAGAACCCAAAGAAGGTTGGTGATGATATTGCCAAGGCTACTCAAGCTTACAAGGGTCTCCGTCTTACCGTTAGACTTGTTATCCAAAACAGACAAGCTAAGGTTGAAATTGTTCCAAGTGCCTCCACTTTAATTATCAAGGCTCTTAAGGAACCAGTCAGAGACCGTAAGAAGGAAAAGAACATCAAGCACGATGGTAACCTTACTCTTGATGAAGTTATTGAAATCGCTCGTACCATGCGTGAAAAGTCTTACGCTAAGGATCTTGCTGGTGTTGTCCGTGAAATCCTTGGTACCTGTTTCTCCATCGGTTGTACCGTTGAAGGTCAATCTCCAGTCGATGTCACTGAACAAATCAAGAACGGTGAAATTGATATCCCAAGCGAGTAAACAGATTGAATATGTATTGCTAAATTACATAAATAAATTCCAATTAAGTTAGAAAAAAATATCGAAATATATTTAATAATTTATGTGTTATTTTTTTAGATATTTAAATAAATATAGAATTATAAATTTATAGAAAAAATATTGTTATTATTGATGAAAATAGAATTATGTTTAGGGACTTATGGTTAATTTTTATTAAAAGGATAAAAAGTTTTATTCGGTATATTGTAGAAATATTTTGTTTATAATAATAGGTATTAAGGTACAAGTATATTTTGTAGAAAGTAGTAGTAAATATTTTTAAGTAAAATTATTAAAAATAGGAATTTATGTATGTGTCAAAATTAGATTAATATTTAGAACAATATAATGTTAAAGGAATGATTCATAAGGCAGATCAATAGACTATGTCAGGATAATTTTTTATTCCCTTGGTGTTAAATTATAAAAATTCATAAACCCATTTTCCTATTTACAGTAGTTTTAAAAAATAAAGTAATAATTGTTTTATAATAAATTAGATGCTGTTGTTTTCAGGTTCTATTAAATTTAAGGATTATTAATAATTCTATTTTTTAAAACAATGATTCCATTTACTTTTTTTTTTTTTTTTTGATTTGGAACCTTTTTACGAGTCAAACAACATTTTAGCCATCGTCACTTTTTAAATCTTTTACGGATAAGGTTAAAATCCTTGGTAAAATTTACCCAAAAAAAAAAAAAAAGAATAATAACAGGCATAGATAGTATTGACATAGATTTAAAATTTAAGTCCAAAAATTATAACACATACTAGAACTTTTTTTTAAATTTATTTATTTTATTTATTTATACTGAAATTCATCCTTTTTTTTTTTTTTTTTATTTGTTTGTTTGTTTGTTTGTTTTAATAAATAAATCTATTTTTCTATATCTATTTTGAACTTTTCTGAGTTGTTGTTGTTTGGTTTGTTTAGGGGAAGTTGTTTTTTTTTGTTTTGTTTTGTTTTGTTTTTTGGTCTTTTGAGGGGTTTTATTTTTTAAAAAAATAAAATATTATGATGAATAGTTATCATAGTAAATTTTCTTTTAACTAAAAAAAAATACTACTTAAACATAAAAAACTTCAAGGTTTCTAAATCTTTTCTTTTAATAACTAAAAATAAAAAAAAAGTTTTGGTCCTTTATTCTTTATCCTTTAAAAAGATAAAGAACTTGTGTAAATTCACTTTTTTTTTCAAAAGTATATAATATTGGAGAATTAAAATTAAATTTATAAAAAAAAAAAGTCTCCAAACACAAATTTTATTTTATAAAAAATATTTTTATTATTATTAATTTTTATATATTTTTTATTATAAATATTTTTTTTATAAAAATAATAATAAAATATTAACTGCTGGGTAAATTAATAAAAAAAAGTTTTAATTATATTTGCATGATAAACGATTTATATATAGTTGATAAGATGTACATATACTATAATTCTATTAATTTATAATAAAAAGGTGGGGATATTTCCTTTTTCTTAAAAAGGAAAAAGGATTAAATAATAAATGTTTAATGGAATTTAATTAACTTAGAGCTTAGAAGCGTTACCCATGCTGTAAACCTTGTGGATGTAAAGCTTTTCAGCATCAGTCCAAACACGAGCTTCTTCACGAGACTTGAGTTGTAATAAAGATGGTAATAAATCGTGAACGAATTGTTCACTAGCTTCACGTGGAAGAAGAGTTGGAAGGTGATCAATAGAGATAATATCACATGGCTTAGAGTTCTTAGTCTTAAGAACAATGCATGGATCATCGAAAGTAGTACAGTAGTTGTAAACTGGAATTGGGTTGTGTGGGTTAGTAGCATCACAAGAAACATCAACAATGACAGAAAGGTTACGTTCACCATCGAGCATTTCCTTAGTAAGGAATGGTGGAATTGGCTTAGAAAGGTAAATACAGTTAACGAAAATATCAGCTTCTAAGATTTCCTTGAATGGACCACCACGAGCAGTTTCGTTTCTGTCCCATCTCATAATGTTAGATTCTGGAATACCGAGAAGCTTGGCCATATCGCAAGCACCGGTACCACAACGACCAAGAGCACCCATAACCATAACCTTTGGAACTCTACCAGCCTTCTTGATGGCAACTTGTAACTTAGTCTTAATGTCCTTAACAAGAGCATCTTGGTTTGGATATGGGTTGATTCTTGGGTACTTTTGAATTGGCTTATCACTGACTTGTTGAAGAGCCCAGGTTAAAGCACCAACAGCACAACCAGAGAAACCAGCGAAGTAACCGAAAGCAGCAACACGACGACCATTCTTATCTTGTAAGAATTCAAGATCTAATAAAGTACCGTTACCACGCTTGAATCTACCTAAAACATCCTTCCAACCAGCTTGTTGCTTGAAACAGTGAGCAAACATGATGTGTTGGTGAATTAATGGACTGTTATCATTTTCTGGTAATTCCTTTAAACCAATGATGTAAGTTTCCTTTGGGGCATTACGCCATGAACCAGCTGGAACAAGCTTACAACCAACCCTTTAATAAAAAATAAATTTTAATATATTTTATAAATAAAATGATTTTATTAATAAATGATCTCTTTTTTTTTTTTTTTTTTTTTTTTTTTTTGAATTAATTAATTTATCATTATTCTACTTTTAGTATTAAATATTATTAAAAACAAATTAATTCCTATTTTAATAAGAATAAATTATTCAAAATATAACTATATTTATTAATATTGATCATTTAATATTTACTTTTCGTATTCAGAGTCATCGAAAATGGAAGCTTCACTTCTTTCAATGGTAACATCAAAACCATTGTCAAGTAAAACCTTAGCGTATTGTGGAGTTAAGGCAGCACGTTGTTCGTTTTTCTTAGTTTCAGCACGAAGAAGAATGGAAACCATTTTAACTTTTAATTATGTATTTTAATATTTAAATATTAATTAGAATGATTTTAATTTGATTATAAATTTATTTATTTTATCAATATAATAATAAATTGACTATAATAAACACAACTGATATCTAATATTTATATTTATTTTACATAAATCTTCTCTATTTTACCTTTTATAATAAATAATAAAAAATATTATGTTACAGTTAAAAAAAAAAAAAGGAAAAATGAAGAATATTTATATAAAATCCATCCTAATGAATAATACAACATTTTATATATTGTAGTAAATATACTTTAATATATAGATCAATTAAAAAATGATTCAATTTTAAATGGATAGGAATAAAAAATTCATTAAATACATACATTATTAATGTATTTAAATTATTGTAATGTGTATAATGTAATTAAATCTATATGAATAAGATCATCAAATCAAGAGATGTAAGGTATAGATTTTAACCAATAGAATTTAACGATAAGACTTTTTTTAATAGATTGATGAAAAAATAAAAATCTTTGATGAAATTTTTATCGCTAGAAAATGAATGCTACAAATACGAAACGGAAATAAATCCAACCTTTTTTATAGGAAATTAGAATATGAAAAAAGATGATGATGAATTATGACTGACTTTATTTTTTTTCCTACTTTCCCTCTTAAAATATTAAATAAAATAAAAAGAAAAAGATTAGTTTTTTTTTATATTTCTAAAATTTTAATTAATAATAAAATTTAAAATGTGTTTGTAAGGATTAGGATTTGTTAAATGATAACTTTAAAAGTATCTTTAGGAAAAGATGCTCTTTTTAATTAATTCTTTTTTTTAAAAAATTTAAACTTTCAAAGTTTAAAACTTCAAATATTAAAAATTCTGTATTTCTCTCACTTGGAAAAAAAAAAAAGAATTTATAAAATATTAATAAATATTATGAAAATAATAAAATAGTATGAGTATAATAAATATTATGAATATAATAAAAGATTCAAATATTGGAAATTTTGTAAATTATAAATAATTATGGATATATTATTATGAATGATTGGAATATTATGAATAATTACGGATATTTAACTTTTGTATGCACATATTAAATAGCAATATTTCATACTTTTATTAGTTTTATAAAAATAATTTAAAAATAATAATAATATCATAGTTTGAAAATGTAAATTTTTTGTTTATTCTATTGTTATTAACAATTTTATTTTATGGAAAAGTGAGTAGATAATCATATTAGCATACAATTAGAACATGTAGCAAATTTAAATTTAAATCCCTAATTACAACGCACAAAATTTGATAAAATTGAAAAAATATTTATAAAAGTTTAAATAAATTTATTTCTTTCATTTAAATTTCCATCTACTGTAAATGGCGTTTTATTTAACTGTTAAACAAAATAGCAATAGTTATTTATTTATTTTTTTTAATATCATTACTAATAATTACTAAGAAGATTAAGACACAATATTACATATTGTTATTTAATGGGTTAGATTTTTATATTTATTAATAAGGGTTAGAAATAAGTGATTGCCATTCTAAATCTAAAACGAATTTTAATAAAAGTTACTTAAATATTTATAAAATTATTTAAATAAGACTATTATAAATTATATAGCATTAAATAATTGCACTACTACTACAAGTATTCAATAATAAATAATATAGATCATATATTTAGTTGTAATATAACAAGTATTAGTCATACTAAAATTAATCATTTAACTGTAATCCATGCATAAAGCCAATTTTATGAATATTTTCATAATATTTTCATCTGTTATTTGGTAAAATTAACTTTTGCTATTAAACTTTTATTAAGCAGCAAAATTTTTAATAAAAATCTTTTTAATTTTTACCATATTTTTTGTAAATCGTTTGTTGGCTTGTGAAATTTTACAATAAATATTTTATCATTATCATCCAATCATATATTACTATTGTTATTAATGTATACATTATATATATAAGTTCTATGGCAGGGATTATTAAAAGTTTATTTAAAATTCGTGGCTTTATTAAGTATTATTATTTAATTTTTTTATTTTATTTTAGTTTTTACTAATTAAATAATTTACTATAAAGGAAAAGAAGACATTTTGAAGATAGTGGCATTTATTTAAATATATATTCATTTGGTAAAGTAGTAAAAGATTTAAACTAAATAAAAACATATAATAATAATTTGTTGAACATGAAAATAATTATTTACCAAATATATATAGATATTTTATAAGATTTGAAATTTGAAAATTTTATATTTTATTAAAGAATACTCTTTAATGTTTAATAAAATTATAATAGTGTTAGCTTAGTTGTTTCTATATTTAAAAAATAAAATTAAGATTTTTATAATACACCAATTAACTTAATAATACTGCGGTTACTATTTTATTTTATTTTATTTTATTTTATTTTATTGCATTTTATTTTGGTTTATGTATAAATATAATAACATAATAATATAAAAGTATTGAATGGTTTTAAATATTTGTAAATAAAGTTAAATAATAATGATAAATAAGTATAATTTATAAAAAGATAATAAATTAGAAAATTTAATAACATTAATTTTAATATATATATGCATTTTTTTTTTTTATTTCTATTATAAGACTATGAATGTTGATACTAATAACAACGAACATATTAGAACCATTAATAGTATACAAAATGAAGAAAATGCAAAAGAGGAAAAGGAACATTCATATTCCCCACAATTTACTAATGTAGAGGATAATGAAATTGTTCATCAAAAAGTATTTTTAGTTATTGGACGTGCAGGAAATAGAGAAACTTATTTTGAAGGAACTATTGTTGTAAAACATGAAGACTTACCAACTTTACAATATCCAATTAGTAATTCGTAATTATTATTAAAATAATATATTTATATTATTTAATTCAATTTTATAAAAATTAAAAAATGAATAAACTTTTACAATATATATTAATAATATATAATATATGTAATTATATATATATATCTAAAGACATTTTAAGGCATTAGTTATGCTTGTACCTGGATATAATAATTTCTCATTTGAATTTCATGATCCAGTAACCCAAAATTTCTATGTTACAGAATTACATATGTATTATTTACCATTACTACAAAATCCGCCATTACATCTCGCAATATTAATAGCAAGTGATAGTGAAGAAGTTTTTGATGTTCCTCGTTATAAGGATGAATATTCTGTTAATGGTTTAGATAAAGCAATTGAAAAATTAAGGTAATTAACAATTTCATTGACATGAAGTGAAAATGTCAATTTTATTTTTACTATCTTACTATCTTTATTTTATATTATTATTATTTTTATTATTATTATTATTATTATTATTATTATTATTATTAAAAGTTATAAATGTTATTAAAATTATTATTAATATTAATATTTTCTTTTATTTTACTTTTTTTTGAAATTATTTTGTTTATTAAAATAAATGTATATATATATATATTTCTTTTTAAAAGATGTGTTGCTTATATGTGGCAAGCATTTACTTCTGAACAAATGAATCGCCAAGGATTTGGTAGACGTACATTTAGACTTGAAGAATGTTGGTTAGAGGGTAATATGCAATATAATTATTTCAGTAACACCATTTTTTTTTTTTTTTTATTATGAATAATTAAATATTTAATAAATTATTTTTAATATATATATAAAACATATTATTAATATGATTGAAAATAGATACAATACTTCAATCAAGAGAATTATCAAGTACAGCTAAGGTTTATGTTATAAGAACAGAAAAAACTGTAAATGAATTACGTTCAAAAAATTGTAATATATATAATGTATTTTTAGAAGCGTTGAAAAATTATGGTTCTCCATTTAATAAAATTTGCTATGTTGCAGGTTTAATTTTGGATAGTCATTATGATAAAGAAACAGATACTGTTTTAGGTCATCAATCCTTGGGAGGTGGTTCAGGTCATATAGGTTTAGGTATATTTGGTTCACAGCAAATACATACATGGCCAACAAGTCTTGAGGATATTGTACCATGTTTAACTGATAATACTTCAAATGATCCAATAAGGTGTGGATCAAAACTTGGAGGATGTAAGTATCATATTATAAATAAATAAAAAAAAAAAAAATATTTTAAAATAAATTTAGTTTAGATATATAAAGTTAAAACAGCTATTCACTATTAGAGTTGATTAAGTGAATGAGTGAATGAATAAAAAATAAATAATATATTAATTATTATTATAATTGTTATAATTACTTACTATTTTTATAATAATATTTAATAAATTAAATCTTAAAAAATGTTTCAATAACAACAACAATAAAAATCGATAGCCAATTCAAACTTTAGATGTTTTAATTATAGTGCTGGTGCTATGTTACACGAAATAGGTCATTGTTTATCATTAACACATTCACCAACAGGTATCATGAGTAATGGTTATCAAAACTTTAATAGAGCATTTGTTTCTTGGGAACCAGGACGTCGTGGAATAGCACCATCAGAAGAAAAGGGTGCTCACTGGCATAGATTTGATTGTATTCGATTTAGATATCATCCATGCTTTAGATTACCTAATGATGCTATACAATATAAGAAATTAATTGATAGTCCAACCTTTTATTATACTCAAACTGGTGTTTCTGTAAAGTCAGAATCCGGTATAATATTAGTGGAATACTGGATAGATAATAAAATTAAATGTTATAAAGATTATTCTAGTGATTATTTAGATGAAATTCCAACAGAACTTTTAATTTCGATGAAAGATATCGGTCGATCTAATATCCACAATAAAAAGCTAAAAGTTAATATTATATCCACCAATTGTAAATGTACTACGATTGAAGACTTGGCCGGTTTTATTGAGAATAGAAATCCTGAATATCATCGTTTACATGGCACTTTCTATAGAAGCTATGAAGTTGGTCTTCATGGACTTGAAGTTGAAAAGCACGATACCCAACCTTTCTCTGTTATATTTAAAACTTCTATTTCTCGCATGGTTCTTTACGGTGGTACTTTCTTTAACGGTTTTAAGGTTATATTCTCAAATGGACATGAATCTAGAATAGTTCACCCTGAAGGTGAAAATAAACGCGTTCTTTCTTTCTACAATAATGATTCTATTTCAAAAATTTATGTTCGTGCAAGTACCTGGATTGATGGTATAGAAATCGAATTGAAATCAGGTGTTAAAAGTGGTTGGTGTGGTGGTTATGGTGGTGAACTTTACATTCTTAGTCCTCCAGCTCATCATCAAATTGTTGGTTTATACGGTACTGGAAAGAAGGATCATTGGTTAGATTCTTTTGGTATTAAATATGTTAGGAAATCTGAAAATAATAATATACCATCACCTCTTAATACCATTGAAACACTTCCAGCTTCAGGAATGAATGTAACCCATATTATTAATAATAAGTCTACATTTTCATATCATATTCAAGAAACTCAAAACCCAAATGCTATCATTGAAAATTAAATTCTTAAAGTTGTAAAAAAAAAAAGTAAAAGAAAAAATATTATATTTAGTATTTAAAATTAAAACTTTTTTTTTTCTTTATCTATTTTATAAAAAATAAATAAATAAATAAATAAATATGATTCTTCTATATAAATAAATGCATAATAGTACAATTCTTTTTTTTTTTTTTTAACTTTTCAAAACATGAAAAATTTAAATTGTTAATTTTCAAATCTATATAAAATTTAATTGTAGTTTATAACTTTTTTCTTTTTTTTTTGATATTTTGTTTAAAATACGTATAGATGAATAAAATGAAGTAATAGTATTTTTCAAAATATTAAAAATAATGAAAAAAAAAAAAAAAAAATTGTACTATTAATACAAACACTTTTGTGATAATGAAATTTATTAATAAAGTTAATTAAATAATACTATTAAAATATAAATGAAAATGAATTTTTCTTTTTTCTTTTTTTCTTTATTTATTAAAATTTATTTTGATGAACTTCTTAACCGAAACTTTAATTTTATTTATATTTTGTCCATCTGTAGCAAATACGATTTTCAAAAGATATATTTAAAGTTAATTTTTAAAAGTTTTAATAATATATAATAATAATAAAAATTGCGTTTATAGGTTTTTTCTATTTTTTTTTTTATATTATTTACAGTTTTGTAATTATAATTATTATTATTTTACTAATTATTTTGTGACAATTTAGAATAGATCATTTCTACCAAAATTTAAATAAAAAAGAAATACTATAATATTCCGTTTTTATGTTGGAAGCAATAAAAAAAAAAAAAAAATATAGTGTTAATAATAAATGAAATTATATATATAAATAACCGAAAATTTTTACAAAGAGTAAAATATATATATATATATATAAATATATAAATATATATATTTCTATACTATAAAAAAAAAAAAAAAAAAAAAAAAAGATGGTATTAACGGAAGAAAATAAAAATTATTTAATAAATATTTCGATTCCTGATCAAGATGAATGTCAAGAATTAACAGTATCAGTTCATGATTTAATTTATGATATAAAAAAAAAAATTGTCATAAGAAATAAAGATTCATCTGAAGTGAATGATTTTACTAATTATGGATTATTATTAGTATCAAAGGAAAAAACAATAAAACAATTTTTAGAGGATAAAGTTGAAGTTGGAGATCTTGAAAAAATCGCTTCAGTAATAATTAATAAAAAATATAATTTATTTTTCATTTTCATTTTCATTTTCTTTCTTTTTTTTTTTTTTTAAAAAAGTAAAAATATAATATTAATGATATATAAAAATAATATATATTTATGTATATACATATATTCCTATATTTCAAATTATAATGATCATTAAAATCAATGCTATTATAAATTTAATAAAATAATCAACAACAACGACAACAACAACAACAAAACAATAAAAATTATAATTGGATTTTATAAAGGATTTTTATCTTGAATTTGTACCTAAATACAAAATTCTAAAAAAAGAAGATGAAGAAAATAGTTCAAAATTGAATAATGCTGATGTTCAGAGAAAATTTATAGATCTTATCAATGAAGACCATGATGATCAAATGATAAAAGATATATTGGAATTGGGAATTGATCCAAACTTTGTTACAGAAAATGGAGGTTTATAGATCATTATTAAAATAATAATCATTTTATTTTATATTAATTTAAAAGAATATAAAATACAATTATAATATATATTTGTAATTTAATTACATTACCTAATTTTAGTTCATAGAATTAAAATAGAATTACTTTATTATATAAATATATATAAATATATTAAAGAAACACCAGTATCATTATGTATTCTAAGAAATAAAATGAAAATATTAAAAATATTATTGGATAATGGAGCATTTATAGATTATAAAATGCGTAAAGGAAAAAATTGGATAACTTACTTACAATATGCAATTTTGTGTCAAAATTTTGATATTATCAAAGTAATTTTTTTTTAAAAGAATAAAAAAAAGAAAGATAAAAAAAGAAGAGAATTAAATATCTTATTATATAACTCAATAATATATTTTTATTAATGTATATTTTATATGTATATATATATATTATTATTTCTTTATTCAAACTTTTCCAAAATAATGAATGAAAATAAAAATAAAATTATATTAATACGCCATAGTTTTTGATTGAAAGAGGTATATGGATTGAAGATAAAGATAAAAAAAATAGAACAGCTATATATTATGCTATTAAAGTTAAAAATGTGGATTATGTTAAATATTTACTTAACCTTGGAAGTAATATTCAATGTTTAGATTTTAAAGGCTTTTTACCACTTCATTATGTAATTAAATAATATTTCCTAATATTTATTATAATATTAAAATAATATTAATAATAATAATAATAATAATAATAATAATAATAATAATAATAATAATATAATAATAATAATAATAATAATAATAATAATAATAATAATAAATAATAATAATAATAATAATAATAATAATAATAATAATAATAATAATAATAATAATAATAATAATAATAATAATAATAATAATAATAATAATAATAATAATAATAATAATATAATAATAATAATAATTAATAATAATAATAATAATAATAATAATAATTAATAATAATAATAATAATAATAATAATAATAATAATTTCTTTCTTTCTTTATATATAAATAATACACTATGATAATTATGATATTATGATATTATTAACCATCATTATCATAATTGTATTTTATAATAATAAAAAATTGCTTATTATAATATTAATAATAATGGACATCATAATAATATATGTTTTAGGCATGTAAAAAAGGAAATGCCCAAATTGTACACTTTTTAATTGATTATGGATCGAATTTAAATTTTGTAGATGAAAATGGTGACACCCCATTACATATTGCTATGAAACATAATCATAAAGAATGTGTTCGTTGGCTTCTTATCCGTGGTAGTCGTAAAGATTTACCGAATAATGAAGGATTAAAACCTATTGATATTAATCGTGCTAACCAATGTGACGAAGAAATAATGAAATTAGTTGAAACTTTTAATTTGAATGATATTAGTAAATATATTAAATATATATACTTTTTATTTATTTAATTGTCATTATTAGAATAGAGAGTAAACCATTTATAAAAATAAGCTTATAATTATTTATAATAATTATTATTATTTTATAGTAGTACTATTTTTTTTTTTTATATAAAATAAAATATATAATTTAAAATCAATCACCATTCATTGTTATATAATAATAATGATAATAATAATAATAATAATAATAAACATAATAATAATAAACATAATAATAATAAATATAATAATAAACATAATAATAATAATAATAATAATAATAATAATAATAATAATAATAATAATAATAATAATTAGAATAATAATAATAATAATAATATAATAATAATAATAATAATAATAATAATAATAATAATAATAATGGTAATAAATTTATATATATAATCTCTAGTTCCACCGCCACCAAAATTTTCATTATTAGATGATAAAAAAGTTATAAAAAAAAGAAAAGACAAACAACCAGAAAAATCAAAAATAGCAAAGAAAAAGAAATCCGTTATAGTTAAAGTTCCACCACCACCACCTATGTTTTACTCTCCAAAAATTGTATCAGAATTATCGAATGATAGTCTTCCTAATTTACATTGTCGATCAAGTTCAGTATCTTCTCTTTCAAGCGAAAAACTATTTAAACCATCGAAACTTGAAAAAACTCAAAGTAATAAAAATATACATTCCAGTTCTCAATTAAATCGACCCTCGACTGAACCCAATAATCGATCACCTTTACGTTATAATGAATCTATTTCTAATATCTACGATGATAAAGTTTATGCTCCTACCATTTCTATATCTTCTACCCCATTATCAAAATCTACTGAACTTTCACCTCAGACTGCCACCAATCCAGAGGATCAAGCAACGTTGTCTGTTGATACACCTAGAACAGCTGTCAAACGAATTTCCATTTCTAATTCAGTATTATATAATAAAAAAAATGATGAAGATAACAATGATAATGATGATAATCATCTATTAGAAACATTAAAAGATGAGGATCATTTAGATTCAATAAAAAATAGTAATAAAAGTTTAACACAACAAACAGAAGATAGTGTCGATGAGGATCATTTAGATTCAGTAAAAACCAGTAATAAAAGTTTAACACAACAAAAAGAAAATGCTGAATCTGTTATTGATCCTAAAGAGGATAATAATGGAACTAATGAGAACGAAGAAGAAAAACGAAAGGAGAAACATATTCATAATGTTCCAAAAATAGAAACAGCAAAAATTGTTTTAAAGAATTTAGTACTTTCTAATCCTAATCTAACCACCTTAACCGATTCACCTAGATCTGCTATTTATATTCCTTCCTTAAGAAAACCAAGTCGAATGTTAAATATTAATCATAATTATTCATCAGCTTCATCTATACTAAGTGCATTTATTAAAAATGATACATCAACTATTTTGGATAATATTTTAAATATTGATAATGAAAATGATAGTGATGGTAAATCAATAAAACTATATATACATTTTTTATATCATTTCATTTTTTATATATACTATCTACTTTATTTATAAAAATTGTTATGTAATTTTTTTTTTTTATTTTATTTCATGTTTTAACTATTTTAACGTATAACGTATATATTTTATATTTTTCAATATTATATATTATATATATATATTTATATTTATATACTGTTATTCAATATTTTACAACACCTATATGTAAACTAAAAAAAAAAAAAAAAAAAAAAAAAAAAAAAAATGAATTAAAAAAATATGTATTTTTTCTTTAGAAAACATGAATGAAAGCCTTGAAGATCTTGATATTACAAACTACAAGTATTCAAGTGAAATTCAATCTGAAGATAATCCAAATTATGATTTATTAAATAAAGAAATTAATAAGGAGCTTTTAGATTATTTACAACATTTAAGTTTAATGAGTGATGGTGAAATTATTTCTATAGAACCATTATCGTCATCAAAAACTAATAAAAAGCAACGACAAAGAAATCGTTTAAAAATAGATGATAAAGATTACCAAAATGTTCAGTTAAATAATAAAGAATTGTTATTAGAAATGTATGAAAAATTATATCTTATTCTTTTCGACATTCAACAACGGTCAAAGAAAGCTAAAGAATCCATTCAAAAAATTAAAGAGGAACATGCTAACTTGATTAAAGAAATTAAAACTATTCGTGAAAAGGAATTAAAATCTAAAGCTAATTCAAAATCTATGTTATCTAGTCTTGATGAGGAAGAGGCTTAAAACTTTTAGTAATTTATAAAATAAATGAATAATAAAAAAAAGATTAGTTATTCAATAATTTATTAAATTATTATTTTTAGTAATAATGTTATATATTTTCCTTCTTCCTAGTAAATATTCCTTTTTTTTTTTTTATTTTTAGTTAAATGTTAAATACTTTTTTTTTTAATTTAAAATGAAAATTAGAAAATAAAGAAAAAGTAAAAAGTAAAAGAACACAAATTCAATTTTTTTTTTTTTTAATATATATAAATTAAAATTTATTAGTTTTATACATTTTTTTTTAAAAAAAAAAAACAGAAAGAATACTAAAAGTTGATTTTAAAAATTACTTTTTAATTTATTTTTAATTTAATTTTTCTTTTTTTTTTTTTCAAAAGAAAAAGAAAAAAAAAAAAAAAAGAAAAATGGGATTGAAATATAACTATAGTGTAAAAGATGTGATTTTATAATACAAAAGTTTTTACTAGAAATTATAAATATAAAACTATTTTTTTTTTCTTTTTGTAAAAAAAAAAAAAAAAAGAAATTATGAAATTATGTAATAAATTATCATTATTATTAGATTATTTACTGCCTATTTTACTACCTAGAGTAAATTATCATTTAGGTAATTAAACATAATAAATAAATAAATAAAAAAAAAAAAAAACAACTATTTTTAAAATATTAATGATTCTATTATTTTTTTTTTTATAAAAATAACTTGGCTATTTATGAAACTATGTATCGAGTTTATAAATAATTTGAATAAATAATACTATATAAATAATATTATAGTATATTTTATTTATTATTATTATTATTTTTTTTTTTTTTTGATTTTGATTTTTTAAATATTTCATAATAATAATATCTTAATATATTATAATATTATTTATTTAGATAAATTATTGAGAAAGAAAGTACCAAGAGCACCAAAATAACCTTCATGCCTTATTTAATGAAAATAATGAATAAAATTTCAAAAAAAAAAAAAAAAAAAAAACATATTTAATATAAATATTTATAAATATTCTTCTTTTTTTATTAAAAAATCTAAGATTATAATTCTTACTTTAAGAAATGGGCTTGAATTTCACCATGACTCCAAAAATGAATAGCTTTAGCTAAAGCTTTCATGGCAATAACATTTGATCTGTAGATTTTAAATTTATTTCAATTTAATTTAGAAAAAATCTTAATATAAAAAATATTATAAATATTTTAGATTTTCTACCTTAAGAAATTTCCTGAAAAGTATATTTTAGTTAAATTATATCTCATGGCATTTAAATAGGCTACTTGTCCAACATTATTTGTTATCTATTTTATTAAACATTAATTAGATTTTTTTTTTTTTTTTTTTTTTTTGGAATAAATTATTATTTTTTTCTTATTTTAATAGATTACCATAACAAGTAAGGCTAAGTTATTTTAAAAAAGAGAAAATACAATAATAAAATTAATAAAAATTATTTACCAATTATTATTTTTTATTCAAGAATTTTATTTATTTTTAATATTTTCTTACCATTACATATATCAGCATCACTTGCTTTATCCATTGTACCATTTTTAGCAAATTTACCAAAGAAACTAGCAACCATTTCAGCTGGTAAATTAAAGGATTGATATTCTCCTCCATATATATCACTATATTATATATTTAATATTTATTAATATAAAGATAATTGTAAATTTTATATTCTATTGAATGTCAATGATTAATTATTTACCCAACGAGCTATTTATTATTAAATAACATGAATATAAAATTATTATTTAGTTTTAAATTCTCAGGATATGTAATTATAATTATTCATATTATATATTCATATTATTTACCATATTAACATTAGAGGAATCTCCTTCTCTACTAGCTTGTAAAGCTTCATCAAAACTATTGATATTCGTTAAAGCTCTAACTAAACCAAAGAATGTTGCTCCACCAATACCACTACCAGAAACTCTTTCAAATGTATTTTCATCTTTTACATGCAAAACACTTACACCACTACCAACATTAACTAATAAGTAGGGGAAAATAGATTTTTTATCGGCGTCGTAAACATCTGGAATTGGTTTATCACTAATTATTGTATTATCAATTTTATAATGATAACTTTCATTTGGTGAATATTTTAATAAGGCATTTAAACCAGTTAAGAGTGATTTACTTTATAAAGTATGATTTATATTATTTATATATTATATTATATTATTATTATTAATCATGATTAATGTTATTATGATATTGTTAATGATAATTAATGTTAGTTTTATATACATGATAATCTATTTAAAATAAATTATAAATATTTACAATTCATCATATTTTTTAATTTCAATATCATAATGTTCTCTGAAATATTCTTCGAATTTGTAAGAACCACCTCCTGTACAACTAATTTGTTTAATATTTTTTATTATATCATTTTGAAATATAAGTTCAACAGCATTTTTTACTCTTTGAGTTTCAAACTATATATATACATTAAATATATATATTTGATATATTATTAAATTATAAATTAGTCTAATGCCAACTATTAAAAATAATAAAAATAAAATTTAATTATTATTTATTTTTATAAATTACCAATATGAAATGAATGCATCCGTTTTTAGTTTTAATAGATTTGTATCTATCACGAATACCACTGAAACCTATTATACAATGATTATATGAATTAATAATTGTATTATTATCATATAAACATTAATAATATTGTTAATATTTTTTTTTCTTTTTTACCATAATCTTCAGTGGAAAAAATGTTATTTTTAAGACTATTGAATAATTCTTTTATTTCATTATTATCAAAATTTTCGATATTACAATCATAAAATATTATCTATTATTTATATAGATGTAAA
The DNA here is from genome assembly GCA_002104945.1 of Piromyces finnis. Taxonomy (NCBI): domain Eukaryota; kingdom Fungi; phylum Neocallimastigomycota; class Neocallimastigomycetes; order Neocallimastigales; family Neocallimastigaceae; genus Piromyces; species Piromyces finnis. The sequence goes on from MCFH01000035.1 coordinate 401,166, forward strand.
ATTATAGGATACATTTAATAATAATAGTAATTTTTTTAATTCATACTTATAAACTATTTATTCTATAAATAAATTATTACTTTGCATAATGAACCACCAATATCCATTGCAAATAAAGAATCTAAATTATATTGTTTTGTATCAAGTTCAATTAAATCTTCATAATTTTCAATTATTCTAGCAAAAGATTTTAATGCTACTTGATGTTTAATAACTTCATTTAAAATATCATTATTTGAAGAGCCTGTTGAATGTTCATTTGTGGCTATATTTAACATTATATTATTATATATAAATTTAATACATACTTTAAATTATATTTTAATTAATTAGATAATAATAGAAATGTTATATACTTTTATTGGTAAACTTTTTGAAGGATTTTTCTTCATTATTAATATTGTATGATTTATTAATTGTTGGCATTTTTATTAAATATTATTAAAGATTATTTTAAAAAAGTTATAAAGGATGGCTTATATGTTTATATTGGTACGATTATTATTTAGTGAATTTATTTTATTGAAAAATATATTGTGAAAGTTTATTTAAATTTTATAATTTATGAAATTTGATTCTATTTTTAGGTAATATAATTATTATAATGTATGTATTTAATTTAATACTATATTATCATGTTATATATATATATATTGTGGTGTCAAATACAATGAATATTTATTCTTATTAATATTATATTTTGAAAGAAGAATAAAAAATTTTATAAATATTTATGTTATGTTTTAAATACTAAAATATATATGCAATATGCAATAAATTTTGATGAATTTCGAATTCTTTAAAATCAGTTGATTGAAATTTTAATATTTATCGTTTTATGTATATATATAAAAAAGCAATTAAATGCAATAAAATATCATAATATTAGCATTAATAATAATAATAATAATAATAATAACATATATATATATTGGTATTAATAAATGATTGATAGAGAGCTTATTTTAAAATTATAAATAATAAATTTTGTTAAATAATTTTAGAAAAAGCTCATATTTTGAAATAATTTTTTTTAATTTATTATTTTTGTATGAATTAATGTAATGGTCTTTTTTTTTTTTTTTAAATTATTATTTTAAATTTACTGTTAATTGAACTATAATGAATAGTGTAATCCAATTAGAAATTCAACCTTTTTTTGATGAAATTGACCTAAAAAATAGAAATAGAAATATTTTAATATTTTTTTTTTCTATTTCAAATTTCAACTATTTTTTTTTTGGTTAAAATCTAAATATATTAATAATAATCTTCTAATATATAATTTCCATATAAAATTTAATTAAATTAAAATATTTAATATATTGCAAAGTATATTGCAATATATACCCATTTAAAAGGTTTTGCAGGAGATGATAGAATTTATAATTATAAGTAGTTAAAAGGATGTTATTGATAATACCTATTATTAACAATAGGCATTCCAATAAAGCAACTATATTTTTCTCCTATAAATTTCTATTAAGATTACTAATGATAAAACTTTATTATTTAGGCCTATTTTTTTTATTAACAAGCAAAGGATGAAATAAGCATTATTAAAATTTTATAACCACAAAAATTCTGGCAGAATTAAATTTTCATTTGGCAAGCATAGCCTACTTTAAATAATTTTTACTACAAAGGCATATTCTATGGATTCCATATTTGTTAATATAAAACTCTATTGAATAAGATTTTTAATAATTAATCATAAGGATTAGGGTATTTTAATTAAAAATATGTTCCAAAAGTTTTTACATATAAACTTTAATATAACACTAATACATTATTATTATATTATTCAAAAATAGTGAAATATATTGTAGTGTAACAATAATATAAACATTTTATATATTATATATTTATATATAGATTTGGTATATAAAGTATTAAATTTATTAATAAAAGTGGATTACATTTTAAATTAAGTTTTTAAATAAAAATATTATTTATATATTATAATATATCCTGGGTTATATAAATACAATATACTATTAATAAATATGTTATATATACTATATTATATTATAAAGAAGAATATGATTTATTTTTTAAAATTAAAATTTCAAAAATTGATGATCTATTAATGAAATACTTTATTTATTAGAGTATATTGTAGAATATATTAAATTAATATTGATTTAATAAATTTCAATAAATTACTATAAATTCTGTTTATGGTAAAAAAAAATGGTTAAGTTTTTCCCAGAATAAGTCATAACTTAGTGGTAAATACTATTACTAATAATAAGGGTATAAAGTATAAACTATGTATATTTGGTTGGTAAGAAAAATGTATATCGCTTTGTTTATTATTATTTCAGTATCTATTATATTATACTACTAATAAAAGAAGCAGTTATTCTAACCCAGCGACTTAAATATCTAGCAAAATTTTAATTAAAATCTTTTTTTTGTTTAGATTTAATTTTAAAAATTTGAGAAATTTAATATATGAAATTCAATTGACTAAATATATAATATTTATACTCTACTTCATATATAAATATATTGAATATTTATATAGATGGGACCCGGTTGAACTTTAAATACTCCGAGTATATAAAAAAGTTTATACTCATTTTGAACTTTAAAAAGAAATAATTACAAAGGCGATGAAATATAAATGAATAAAATAATAATAATTAGATAAATTTATTAATTGATAAATAAGTAGATAAACATAACTTTAAATAATTTAATTATAAGGTATAAATAAGATTTTAATTGAATTGTATACCAAATGTGGCTTTTTATTTTTATAAATATTAAATGTAATAAACCATAAGGTATATCTATGAAAAATATATATTTTATATCAAATCATATATGGCTTGTTAAATAATATTGTTAACGTAAAGTGTATTAATAGTTGTAAAATGTGTAATTGATGTATTATACAATAATACAGCAATAACAACAAAACATATTGTTATTAATTAAAAGAAAGGTGAACGGCATCTTAGTAAACTCCTAAGCAATAAATGCCTTTGACTAAAACACTATTTTATATTTTGTATAGTTGATTTTCATGAATTTTAAAAGTCGTTCATAAGAGAAAATTTTGATCTTTTTATTCTTTGTTGGTATAAATCTATTACTTATTGGTGGGGGTGTTTATTATTAGAAGAAATACAAACTAATAGCAATAATAACAATAAACATAATAATAATAATAATAAGCAGTTTATTATGTTTATTGTTATTATTGCTATTAGTTTGTATTTCTTCTAATAATAAACACCCCCACCAATAAGTAATAGATTTATACCAACAAACATAATAATAATAAACATAATAATAATACGAATACTAATAATACTAATAATAGTAGACTACTACGTTTACTAATAATTAATATAATAATAATAATAATAATAATAATAATAATAATAATAATAATAATAATAATAATAATAATAATAATAATAATGGTAATGGTAATAGAAAAATGATTTATCTTTTTTTTTTTTTTTTTATTTATTTATTTTTCATTTAACTATATAAAATTATAAATCATATTATAAAAATAACAATATAATAATATTTTATTTATTTTTATTTTTTTTTTTCTATACTATATATTATATTGAATAATATAATACACATTTTTTTTTATTGTAAATATCTTCTTTCTTTCTTTCTATTTATTCATTTTTATTTGGTCCATTAAAAATGTTTAGTTATGATAGAGTTAATGATTGTCTCCATTATCAGCGGTGTTTGTAGTAGCTGAAGCTTTATTCCAACTTAAATATTTGTGATCACCTAATTTTCTTGGCTTGTAAAGGTGACGAATTAAGAAAATAACACCAAATACAAGACTAATAAAACCAACAAACATATAAGCTATACCAAGGAATGGATTCTTTCCTCCTATAATAGAAGAAGTAGTAATAACAAAGGATTTGGTACCACCATAACGAACAACATTATAATCTATTTTTAATTTTAAAATTGAAATTTATATATATAGAAAATATTATTATATATTATATATACATTATATATAGATAAATAGGTAAAAGTATATAAAATGTTATATACTTACTGTGTGTGATATCAATAGAGTATTTTCCTTTTGGGAGATCTTGATTAATATTCTTGGAATATAACTTTCTAAAGTTTGGTAAACCAGCAGTTCTCATCCAGACTTGGAAGTGTTCCCAATTCTTTAAATCTGGGAAATTTTCTTCTGTGTAATATCCATCTTTATATTCTGGAAATTGACTAACCCAATCTGGTGGTGGAACAAGTTTTTTATTATTAATTTCATCCTTGTATAACTTTAAGAATTGTTCTCTAGAACCATATTTATCCGCATCAGATGGCCAAGCAATACCTTCAGAAGTTAATGAATAATTGTTATTTCCAATTCCTTTTAATTGACTATCAAAGGAATCTTATTTTTATTATTATCATTATATTATAAAATTATATATATATATTTTTAATTGTAAATATAAAAGTAAAAATTTATTTAATAGATTAGATTAACGGTTTAGTGATGAAATTAAATATTAATAAAATATATATTTAAATATTATTATTATTATTATTATTATTATTATTATTTTTTTTTTGTAAACGGGAATAATTATTAAACGTTATTATTTATTAAATATATTTTTTTTTTTTGTAAAAGGGAATAATTATTAAATGTTATTATTCATTAATTTTTTTTTTTTTTTTTTGAAAAAAGGAATGATTATTAAAAGTTATTATTAATAAGATATATGCATGATTTTATCATAATTAAATATAATAAATTTTATTAATAGTAAACTTTTTATGACAACTGTTATTAAATCCTTACCAGAAAACATGGAATTGGCGATTAAACCACATGGGAAATATATATTTCCTTTATCATCTTTTCTAACTGGATCACAATTACTAGTTAAATCTTCGATGAGAACTTTTTTTTCTCCAAGAAGTTGGTTAGAGTCAAAACTTTTTACATAACTTCTATGGTTTTGGTAGAATGAAGTAAGACGATAATAAAAGAAAACAGGTTTCTTAAAGGTTTCCTTAACTTCAAATTCAACTGTACATACTTTAGTACTATTATTGAATTTCCAATTTACACCTGGAACACCTTCTACTGGAGTTGAAACTGAAGGAGCTTTATTGAAGCATTCAGTGTATTCAAAATAAAATTCGTGAACCTTTTTATATTACAAAATAAGATATATAACATATATTTAGTTAATCATTAATATCCTATATATATTTTAGATTTTAGAATTTCTATATTTAATATTCGCTGAACAGATTTATTTTAATGTTTATTTAATTATTATTATTATTATTATTATTATTATTATTATTATTATTATTATTATTATTATTATTCCTATATTGATTTATTTAAAAATAATTATATATATATATATTTTTCAATATTCCATATTTATATTCTTATTTTTAAATATAAAATAATGAATAATTGCTTTTTTGTTATTATTTATTTCCAAACAATTGAAAATTTGATAAATATTCAACTATAGAAAGAACAACAAATTATTTAAATTATTGATATTGTATATATTAATTTATTTTCCTCTTCTCCTCTTTCTTTTTATTCTTCAATAAAAACATAATACTGAATATCGTAATAAATTGTTTTGTTAAAGTAAAACTTGTTTTAATAATACTTTTTCCCTCTGAAATATATATGCGATTATTATTTCCTGTTATGTACCTTTGTTGCTGCAATAAATAAACCTATACCAATTGGAATAAAACTTATACCAATGAAGAAAAGAGTTGGCAAAACATTTTTTGGTGTTAAAATGGGTTGCCAAGCCTTTAAACGTTGTTGTCTAATAGCATTATCTGATTTTTTTTTTATTTCAATATTTATGAAAATGAATATTAATAAAAAACTAAATTATTTATAATTTGTATTTATATATATAGAATTAACAATAATTACTCTTTGGTTTATTTGATTTAACTGCCGTATCAGCCATTTTTATTGTATTATTTCTTTTGATATATTTTTATTTATATACTTTATTACTAAAAATATTGTTATTATTTAAAATCTAAAACAGAGATGAATAACAAAAACAAAAAAAAAAAAAAAAAAGACAAAAAAACAAAAAACAAAACAAATAATTATAAAAAAAATTACAGTGAAATGATATGAAATCTAATTTTAATATTGATTCATTAATGATATGAATATATGTTATTGCTTTATAATAATTTACTAATTCTTTTCTTTTCTTTTCTTTTTTATTTGGATTAATTTAAAATAAAAACATGAATAGAATAGTATTAAATTTATATTGTTACAATGATTATTTATGATGATAGAGAGTTTTATGTTTTATTTATAAATTTGATATTAATATTTAAAATATTATTTATTTTTATTTTAAATATATAACTGTTGTTTATTTTTTTTTATGAATATTTTATTAAATTGTCAATTTATAATTGAAATAATGACTTTTGTTGTTATTGTTTACTAAGCTTTTTTTTTTTTTTTAGTATTATTAATATTTTTATTTTTTATTTTTTTAAGATATAAAAATAAAGTTACTATTTATTAATAAAGTCATGTTTTTTATTAAATTAATAAAATATATTGTAAAATTCAATTGTATATTATTTTTTAAATATATAATAATTAAATTTATTTATATATAAATATTATAATCAAAAAATTTTAAGAATTTCTTTCAAGAAGAAGCAATTTATTTTTAGGAAAATATATAAAAGAGGATGTAAAAATCGAGTTTTAGGCAAATGTACAGGAAAAAAGTAAAAATCGGGTAAAGTTTAATAAAAAACAACATTCAAACTATCTACCAATGTGCAAACTATTTATATAATATTAAAATATGATAGACTATTGTGTTAAAACTACCTAATAAAATACTTCATCTGAATATTATGAGTAACTCATTCGGATATTGCATTTTCATTTTCTCTGTGGATATAAAAAGAAAAAAAAAAGATTGTGCTTAAAATGAAACCATAATTTAGAAGAAAGCTATTTTAATAATATTATTATATTATTATCATTATCACTATTTGATTTATTAAATGTAATATAGAAAATATGAAATATGGCGATAGTTTGGTAATCTTAACACCTAATTATCAATAAAAATACTTTTTTTATGATTATATACCTAACTTTATATATATATTATGAAAAATAAAATAATTTAAATGATGGAATATTATTCTTTTTAATACTGCTCTGTAGTGTATTAATATGAATGAATCCCAATAAATATAATAAAAAATTCAAAAATACTATTTAATAAAATTAATTATAGCAAAAAAGAATAGACTTCTTAGTCATATTCCTTTTTTTTTTTTTTAACAAATTTGATATTATTTATATGAATAGGTTTATTAATATATATAATATATATTCGTTTTTTCTTTTTTTCTTTTTTTATTTTTATTATATAAAATAAAATTAAAAGTATAACTTATATAATTATCATCAATCTTCAATCTAAATGGTGATTTATTAAGTAATAAGATATTAAGGATTTATATTTATATATTATGGGTAATTAAAGAATTTAAGACAAAGACAGACTATATATTTTATAAATTATTATTTATTAATTGAAAAAGATAGACTATATATTTTTTATTAATATTTATTATTTAGTTAAATAAGACAGAATATATATTTTTATTATTATTATTTAATTTAAATAAATGAATAGTAAATAAGATCTATCAAAAATCACTATAGAATGCATTTGATGATTTAAATTACTAAAATTAAAATAATTTTGTTTTATATATATTTATAAGAAGTAAATTGTAACTTTATTATTTATTCAATTAAATAGTGGGGAATATTAAAAAGCATATGAATTTTTGTTTTTTATTTTTGTTTCATTTATTTGTCAATAATCTTTTATTTTCGATAATAATAATAAAAAAAAGGTTAATATTCGAGAATCGACAAATTTTTATCTATTTTAAAAAGAATCTTTTTCTAATTATTATAAAAATAATAAAAAATAATGGCAACCTTTATTAATAAAAGATATAATATATATCCACAAGTTTGATAAAGAAAATAAGATTATATATAGATTTTTTTTTATTATTATTACATTGACTTTTGTATTTTTTTTTTATGAAAATATATATTGTCTATTCCTTTATTTTATGTATTTTTTTTTATATACTAATTTTAGTTTAAAGCAAGCGGAAGAAAATATCCTATCATTTTAATTTTTATTTATATTCTTTTTTTTTTTTTTTTATTTTTTTATTTTATAATAAATATAGTTATATTAATTCCTCTATTTCTTATCGGTTAAAATTTTATATATAAAAAATACATCCAAAAAAAAAGTAAAATAAAAAAAAAAAAGAGAAAATAAAGAAAAATGATTTATTTTCTTTAAAATTAAAATATTAGAAATTAATTTTTTCAAAGTTAATTAAAGTCATTTTTTTTATTAAAAATATATTTAATTCTAATTTTCTTATTATTTTATATTTTAGTAATCTTATTATTAATGGTTATATCTACTCTATTTATATAAATGAATTAAATGGCAATAATAATTGTATTATAGTTTTGTAACAAATGAATCAATTCTTAATGTTCAAAATTTTGTAAATAATTAATTAATTAAATATTGGGTAAAAAAAAACTATAATAAGTTTATTATAACCAAGGAATAATTAATTATTTTTAAAAAATATAATAAATATATATATATATTTAATAATTATATAACATCTTTTTTGAGGGATTTAAAATACTATTTGCTAACGAGATGTATTGTAAAATTCAGAATTATATATAGAGTATAGAATTCTAGAATAATAATAGATAAATGGAAATGTTAAATTATTTCTATTTATGAATAGATTCATTCAAAAGGATTATTATTTATTATACCAATATGAAATATAGCGATGAAAATTAAAATTAATATTGTGCCTTTCTTAATAGATCCATGTTTTAAAATATATATAGTTGGAAATAATAATTTAATAATTCCATAGTTTGTAAAATTTTATTAATATTTCAGTTGAAGTTTTATAATTGATTTAGTTTTTTTTTTTTTTTTTTATATTGTAAAAAAAAATACTAAAAAAAAAAATAATTATATTTGATTATTTTATTTGAAATTAGGAATCATAATAATTCTATATATTTATTTTCTTTAGAATCCAAGGAAACTTCACAGAGCTATATAGTGTAATGAAAGAATGATTTTTCTTTATTTTTTTTTAAAAAAAAAAGAAAAATAGAAATAATAAAAATGGTTCTATTTTATTTAGAATAAATGACAAAACGACAATGTCTTCAAATATACAAACATTAACATATTAATAATATAAATAAAGCATCAAACATTAATCTGTTTTTCCAATAAAAAAGTGATATATATAAAAGTTTCATCTTTTCTACTCTATTTTTCTATTTATCCATATTTAAAATAGTATTAAAATAATTATTAATGAAGGTATAAACTATTTTATAAATTTATATAACTTGATGTAATAATATTAAAAGTTATTTTTAAGTATAATTTAATTAAATAATATATTTACAAAATTCTAAACATTATCAAAAGTAACAAATTTCATTTTAATATTAATAAATATTAATATAATCATACATAATTCAATTTATATTTTTATGATTATTTACAAATTATATTTAGAATATTTTATAATTATGCACATATAATTATTGCACAAATACTAAAAATATTAAAAATATTATAAAATAATGTTTTTTGACGACTTATTACAAAAGTAATAATAATAATATATAACTTTTTTTACTTTTTTGTTTCTTTTGTTCTTTTATTCTTTTTATAATTTTTTATATTTATTAATTATTAATTTGTACATTTAATCATAATTAATGAATTACCCAATGACATGAATTATAAACATTACTTTATCATGAGTAATATAGAAATATGAAAAAGTATTATAATTGTAATAATTATGAAAATAAAATAGATTAAGATTATATCTATATTATATATATATTTTTTTATATATAAATCTTGTTTTTTCTTTTTTTTTACTTTTTTTTTTTTTTTTTTTTTTTTTTTGAAAAAAAAGCAATATATATATATATAATAATAATATAATAATAATAATAATAATAATTATTATTATAATTAGTAACTATTTTTATAAAAGAAAAATTAATAATTTTGCTTATAGAATATATAAAATATTATATGTAGTTTTGTTTTTTTATATTTTTAATATATAAATAAAATATATTTAAAAATAACTATTATCCTACTATACCTATATACGGAAATGATATATATATGTTAATATGATTTTAAAAATTAAAAATAACCAGTTTTAAATAATATTTTTTTATAAAACAATTCTATCTACTTATATTTTTTAAATACCTTTTTATACCTATTTATATATTGGATAGCTAAGAAAGAAAAAAAAAAAAGATATTAAAATTCATATTATTATTATTTGGGAATATAAATTTGGAGAAAATTGTTAAGAAAGTAGAATATTAAAAATTGGAATAACTGGATTGAAAAAAAAAAAAAAAATTTGTAATCAGGATTAAAGAAAGCAAAAGACAAGTTAAAAAAAAATTAACACCTTTAAAAGTCAAAAAATATTTTTTTATATAATTTCTAATATCATTATTTAAACAGAAAATTATTCATATTAAAAAAAAAAAAAAGTGATACCCACATTTAATAATATTTCTAAATTTTTACAAAAAATATAAAAATATATAATTATAAAAGCTTCAATTGATATAGTATAAAAGAAATAAGAGAAAAAAAAAGAGAAAACAATAAATAACATAAAGATGTATAATAATGATGGTTGTAATAAGATAATAATTGAAAAGAAGAAGAATTTATTTACTAAAATATTTTCATCAAATAAAAAGAAGAATAGTAGTAAGAAAGATACTACTGGAATACAATACATTGTTCCTTATTCATCAGCACCTTATATTGTATCATCAAAACAAGTCTCTCAAAATTCATTAAATGATTTTTGTAATACTCCAAAATTCGAAAATTCTGATAATGTAAATTATAATGTATATGCTGAAACTTCACCATGCCTATCCACCGATACAATCACTGAAAAAAGAAATAATGAAATATATCAAAAGGGATCAAATACCAATAATAAATATGATATAAATAATTCTTATTATTTAAATTCTGTTGTTGTTTATAATAATATCAATGGTAAATGTCGTTCTAGTAGTGATAATTTTAAAAATTATCTCAAATGTTTAGCCCATTCTAAAAAACATCAAAAACCATTTATATCAGTAACCACTACTAGTTCTTCTGCTCTGATGACTTCTTCATCAACATATAATTCAAAAGATAGTAATACTTTGCCCAATATATCAAATGTTTCATCATCTTATTCTATTGCCATACCAAATTACAACACTCATTCTCAAATGCATTCATCCATGATGAGCAAAGATGATATTTCTTTACCTAAATGTAGTACAGATAGAAAGTTGGCATTGGATAAAATTATTACAAAACTTCGTAAGGTACAAAAGCAACAACAACAACAACAACAACAGTCAGAAATAGAAAATGATGATGAATATAATGATTATCAATGTAAAGAACAATTTAACGAAATAAATAAATACAAATCTAAGAATTATAAAAGTAATGATAAATATAATTCTTCTTCATTGTCCATTTCTAATAACGACTTAGTATCAAAACAATGTTATAATACCTTACCTTCAAATTACAGCAAAATCGCTTCCATTGATTATAGTAATGGTCATCTTAATGATGAAAATAATATAAAAAATACCATAACAAAGCCTGTTCATGTTTATGGTAGTGGTTCAGGTAATGAAATTAATTTTAACTCTGATGAAACTTTAATGGGTTCTCAATGTAACAGTCAATCCTTGTATAGTCAAAATAATATTGGATCCTCAGTTATTGATAGTAATGTCACTATTCAACAAGAAAATTCTGATTCTTCAGATGAAATAGAGGAACTTAAAAGAAGTTTAAATCAAATGGGAATTCAATCTTCCACTACTGGTTACGCCGGTAGTAGAAATCCAATTCTTCAGAAAAAATCATCAAGTCACAGTAATAATTATTTAAGTCCAAAATTAGCTAATAGTTCTTCTATTTCTCCTGCTAGATCTATGGAAATTCATAGATCGAAGACAATATCTATTTCAGGAGTTTCACTTGCTCGTCATAAACGTGATTTATCTTCTGATAATTATGAATCCACTAGTTACGGTTGTAGTCCATCTGCTTTGCATATAATCAGAGCATCAACCTACAATTTAGCAGCAAAGAAAAGTTTTACTAGTCATAAAAAACAATTATCTTGTGACTCAAAAAGTCACATGTCGCAACTTAATCGTGTTAATATGATTGAAGATGTAATTGAAGAACAGGGCGATGAAGAAAATGATACCAATGGTAGTATGAAGCAAGAGAAAAATAGTGAAAAGGATAAGTCAATATCTTCTTTTATTAAACCAAGAAAGCCAAAAACTTTATTCAATGAAAAAAATTTCTCTAACCCATTTGCTAATCAAGCCCAAAATGAATTAAAAATGGAAACAAATCCATTTAAATACAAAAGAAGAATTTTTTCAAATATTATCAGAGATCGTGATATATATGTTCGTGATGGAAGGAAAATGTCTGTTAATGAATTAAGTATTAATAATAATAATAATAATACTATGGGTAAAGCTCGTAGAGTTAGTGTTAGTGCTGGTAATTATTATCATACTAAGGAAACAGATTCTATTTATTTAAAGAGTGATGAACAATATAATGTTTCACTTCCATCCTTGAACGGTAAGATTGAAGGAAAAGTTAATCAGTATTACATTATTAAGGAAATTGATTCTGGATCCTACGGAAGAGTTTACTTAGTATATGATGAAATTATTAATAAATATTTTGCATGTAAAATGATATCAAAATCAAGATTAAAACGTAACTTTAGATTATCTCGTTTAGCTCGTCGTAGAAATATTACTGGTGAAGAAGAAGAACAATATGATCCAGAAGAACATTTATTACAAATTAAAAAAGAAGTTGCTATATTAAAAAATTTAACTAAACATCCAAATATTGTTTTATTAGTGGAAGTTTTAAATGATACTCGTGAAGATAATATATATTTAGGTAATATGAATTGTAAAAAGAAAAAGAAAAACATAAAAAATCAATATAATAATTTCTTTTTTTTTAATACTTATCATATATTATATTTATTAGTATTTGAATTATGTGAAAAGGGAAAACTTATGGATATTCAAATTAATAAAAAAGCTGAACCATACACTGAAGAAAAAGCTAGAAAATACTTTAGAGATGTAGTCTTGGGATTAGAATATTGTATGTTTTTTACTCCTATTTATGATAAGGATAAAAATAAATAAAAAATGAAATAAATATTAATTTAAATATTTTAATAATTTTTAAATAAAATAAAAGGTCATTTCAAAAAAATTATTCACCGTGACATTAAACCAGGTAAATATTCATCAAAATATAAAAAAAAAAAATTAATATTGTTTAATAATACTAATATATTTATTATTGTATTTATAATATAGATAATATATTAGTTACAGCAGATGATAATATTAAAATTAGTGATTTTGGTATATCATATATATTTAATGAAGATCAAGAAGATGCTACTATAAGTAACAAGAATGCTTCACCACTATACTTGCCACCAGAAGCATGTTCATGTTAGTATTTTAATTTTTTTTTTTTTTTTTTTTTTCATTAATCAATTATATATTATAAATCTAGTAAAATATTTAAACTAAAAATTCTTTTTAATCTTTTTCTTAATAAATTAAAAAAAAAAAATTAGCTGATGTACCATATATGAAAGGAAAAGCAATGGATATATGGTCATTAGGTGTTACTCTTTATGCATTAGTTCATGGTTATTGTCCATTTGAGGATGCCGATGTTATTAATCTTTATAAAAAAATAGAAAATGATCCTGTTGTTTATTCACCAACAATATCGGAAGATTTAAAGGATCTTTTATCAAAGTTACTTCAGAAAGACCCAGAAAAGAGAATTACTATACAAGAAATTAAGAGACATCCATGGGTTACTGAACATGACACAAATCCTATGTTAAGTACAGAAGAAAATTGTATTTATGAAGATATTACTGATGAGGAAATTGAAAATTCCATTCAACCAGGTTTTATGTTTGTTTCAAAGGTAAATATAAAATATATTTTCTTTTATTCCTTTTTAATAAAAACAAACAACATATTAAAATATTAATGTTTATATTGTTATTTATTTAGTTATTAAATAGAATAAAGAAGGGTTTATCAAAGAGTGATGAAAACAAAAGAAGTATTTTAAAAATTTAAATAATAAAAAAAACTCTATCTTATCTACTAAAAGAAAGAAAAGAAGAAAAATATCTTCAACATTTTTTAGTTTCAGAAACTACTACTCTTGTAATCATGTTAAATAATGAATGTATTCAATAATAATATTTTAAATTAACACATTTTACTTGTAAAACATTTAATCACTTTAAAAATAGTACCACCAACCATTAATATCATATAGATCTTTCAATTATTATAAGAAAGAAATCTTTTAAAACCTATAACTCTCTATACTCTTTAACAAAATAGTAAATTACATCTTTAAACTGGCTTTATCATTCTTTTATGAATTTAAGCATATTTATTAAATAGGAAAAACAAAAAATGCTGGATTTCGAAATATATTAATTAATATATGTTTTTGCTATTATAAATATTTTTTTTCTTTTCAAATTCTATTATTATCTATTATATTTTTTTTTTTTTTTTTTTAAAAAAAAAAAAAAAGAAACATTGACACTAACACACTAACACAAACAAATAATTTTAAAAATTATATTAAATATATATAAAAATAATATGTAATTATTAAATATTATAATATTACATTATATTATAATATTCAAAACTTCAAATAGTTATTACTATCTATTTTTTTTTTTATAAATTCTTTAATCTTTCTCTCTTTTTTTTAAGAAAATAGTATATATATTCTATGGATTAATCTATTTTCTTAAAAAAAATAGTAAATTATCAATATTCTCTTATTATAAAAATTTATAAATGGCTATATATGTTATTAAAAATAATAAAAATATTATATTATCAATATTCTCTTATTATATAAATTTATAAATGGCTATATATATTATTAAAAATAATAAAAATATAAAAAAAAAAGTTTTTTTTTTTTTTTTTTTTTTTTTTCAAATGCAAAAATCCTTAACCTATTTTATAAAAGTTATCCATGAGAAAAGATGTTATTCCATAAATTTATCATAAATTTATTCCTTTAATTATTTTTATTTTTATATGTCTATTTGAATTTTTATTTAGATACTTTTTTTTTTTTTTTTTTCATAATTAATAAATACAGCTATCTAGATTAAAAACAATTTTATAGTAAACTCATTACTATTTATTTTTTGTGTGTTTATTTTAAATAAATATCAATATATATAATATAATATTTTATTTTATTTTTTCATTTTATATTAGTGATAAAATTAGCACTATATCAATGCTTTAAGATTTTAAAAAATTGACTTCTTCTTCTAATAGCTTCATTTCTTTAACTCTATTTTCAATTTCTTGGGCATCATAGGCACTCCAGTATAAACTAATGATCCATTTTTCAAGCTTATGATAAGTACTATCAAAGTTTTCATTTAAAATAATATAATTGAAAATATCTGAACTTAGATCTGTACCAATTCTTGAATTAGAAAGCCATTCTTGCAATTCGGTAATAAAGAAGTTCTCAATACGATTATATTTGATGGGTTCTAAGCAATTACCTGATTCATTATTAAAAGGTTCAAATTTTGATGGTCGTTGTCCATTTCTACTGGAACATTTAGAATCTAGTATACGAATAGGTTTAATCAAATGATTAAAATAACTTTCGGAGTTTTCAATGTTACCAGAGGAACCACTACTATTAAAAAATAAAGATTCAGTCATGAAACTAGAAAGAATATTGTTTCCGTCACTACTGTCATGATTAGTGGAAGAAGACATATTATAATAAATATATTCATCACTTGAACTACTTTTAGTTTTTTGATCACTATTATTACTACCACTACCACTACCGCTGCTACTTGAATAATTATGTTGTACAGATGATTGATTGACAGAAGAATCAAAATCTGTCGGTAGGTAGCTTGTAGAGGTGTAATCTGTTGAATTAAAGTTATTTGAATCAGTAAAGATAGAATGACTTTTGTCATTGATACCTTCTTGGGTATAATCACTTGAACTTAAAGTATAAGAATTACTTAAAGTATGACTATAATCAGTTATAGAATTACTCATGGTTTGACTATAATCTGTAGTAGTGTTACTTATGGCATGACTATAATCATTACTAGAATTACTAATATTATTATTATAATCAACTGTGTAGGAGGATGAAGGATCAATACTATCTGTAAAAGTTGTTGAATAGGTATAATCTTTAGAAGAAGATAATATGTTTGAACTATCTCCCGAACCCGAACCCGAACCCGAACCCGAACCAGAACCAGAACCAGAACCAGAACCAGAACCTGAACCAGAACCCGAAACAGAATCGGAAGTTGTGAGGTAAGTTGATGAGCTATTATTTGAATTGTCATTATTGGTGAATATAGAGGATGTATTATTACTTAAAATAGAATTTTCTTGTCTAGTAATAAATAAAATAACATAATTTATGTTGGATGTAGTAATATTTTTTACACCCTAGTTATAATTATTGTATGTAAATACATAAAGATTTAAAAGATTTATATTAAATAATAAATATATAAATATTTTGTTAATTTTAATAAAATAGTGATTTTATTGAATCTATATAATTTTTGTTTATTTATTTTTTATGGTTAATAAAATTAATTAATTAAAAAAAAAAAAAAAACTAAAGGATTTACTTCAATATTTAAAGATATTAAACAAATTCTTCCAGATTTTTTTATTTCATTGACAGAATCATATGATATACCAAAATATTTTCCGGATGAGCCAGTGATTTGAATAAATTTATTTTCTTGAATCATATCTTTCATAGTATTTACGCCAACATAATGATAATTAGAATCCATATCTTTACAAAGTTCTTGATCTGTAGTATAAACGATAGGTGTACCACAGACATTTGGATAATTCTTAATTAATTTATTAATATATTTTTGTTTTCCACAACTTGGATTACTACATAGAATGATTAAACAAATATTATCAATGTAGGATTTGTCAGGTGAATGTAAATTTGCATTAAGTTGCATTGATTTATAAAAATTATTAATTTGCGCAATAGAATCTACTACAAATTCAGGAGGTTGAAAAGTATTGATTGAGCTTATTTTTTCTATTTCTGTGATAAGTATTCCATCTAATATTTTTAGTGTTGGCAAATTAAAAATTACCTTTTTACGAAAATCTTTTTCATGAAATACTGGATTATTATTCATAAAAAGATCTGCCATGAAAGGTAAATCCATAATATATTTAATTTCCTCTAAATCAATGATATTATTATGAGAAACATTTAAAGTACTAAGGTATAGATTTTTATGTAATCCACATAAACTTGATAATCTATTATGACTTATATCGAAATAGTTTAATTTTTCCAATGACGCTATATTTTGGATTTGCGTAATATTATTATAACTCTAATAAAATAAATAAATAAATACATAAATAAATAAATAAATAAATAAATAAATAAATAAATAAATAAATAAATAAATAAATAAATAAATATAATCAAAATGTTGTATAACAATAATTTATTATAAAAGAAAAAAATAAAAAATTGTAACAAATCTATTATTTCTTTTTGTAATGAATATAAATAATATATAAATAATTTATTGATTGATATTATACGTACTAAATCGAGATAAACCAGAGGTAGATTATTTAGATTTTCAATTTTAGAAATGAAATTATGAGATAAGCTAAGATGTGTAAGATATTTACAATTTTCGAAGCCTTCAATAACACTAATTAAATTTTCTAATTATGCGTTATAATACCCCAGGTTAATGTCATGAAGTACAATTTATTGTTATTATTATTATTATAAATTTTATAATATAAATTATTTAATATGGAAAAGAAATAAGATATATATATATAGTAATAATTATTAGTTTATTACAAGTCATATATCGTCATAAAAATAGGTTAGGTTTAAAATATATAAGCTAAGAATTTAATAATATTATTATATAAATATTTTTTATAAGATATTTTTATTTGATTTATTTATTGTCACTTACTATCTAGACATATTTTTTTTAAAAATCGATTATTAGAAAGATTACTTATTTTTTCAATTTTATTTCTGGAGAAATCGATTTCCTTAAGATTAAAAGGATGCGGTTCAAAGTCAAGTAAACGCACAATATTATTATTGGAAAGGTCTAATTTAATTAAATATTGCATATTACTTAATACACTTATATCTTTTTTATTGATATTTCATTTTTTGTGACCAATTTTCAATATATAAAAGTTGGATTTCAAAGAATATGTTAAATTATAAAGTATAATAATATAAAGTTAGTTTTATTTCTAATATTAAAATATAAATATTTAAAGTAATACCAGATATGGAATTTCCTGATAATTCTAATTGTTGAATATATTTATAGTTTTGTAATACACTAATGTCATTTAAACCTATATTCTTGAAATAAATAAATGTTAAATTATATATGAATAATGTATGTATTTAAATAATAATAATAATAATAATAGTTATAAACAAGTTAAATCATAATGAATAATATATATGTATTTTCAACAATAATAACAATAATAAAAAGTTACTTCTAATGAAAGCTTTAGGTAGACAACACTTTTACCATCTGGGGCAAGACCAGGATTTGAAAGACCATAACGTAATAATTTAATATCTAAAGGTAATATTTTTATTCTTTCATTTATGATATCTTCTGGTGTAATTTGAATAATCATTTCTTCTGCTTTTCTTTTTTCTTCCTCCAATTCTCTTAATCGTTGTTCTTCCAACTGGTTTTCTTTTTCTATTCTTTCTAATTCTTCTGGTGATAATTCAGGTGCTTCTACAACAGATTCTTGATTTTTAGGTGATTTTTCATTGTCATTGGTATTTCCTTTCCCGTTCTTTTTAGATTTATCTTTAGTGGCAGTTCTATCATCATTTTCATTTCCTTTTTTTCCATTTTCTTTTTTTTTAGTTGCAGTTTTTGTCATATTTTTTTATTAATTGAAATATAAGTAATTATATTATTATATTATTTCTATATCTATGATTTATATTAGTAATGCTTTTTCTTTCTTTTGTAAACGCAAATGTTTATTTTCAGTATTTTTATTGTTTTTATTATTCTCTTATTATTTTTTTAATAATAAATTTTATTCTATTGTTTTGAATTTTTTTTTTTTTTTTTTAAAAATTTTAATTATTAAAAAATTTAACGAAACCATATAACTTTAAATTCTAATCTCAGCCAAAAAAAAAAAAAAAAAAATTAGTTTTCAATGGTACTTTTAGAAGAAAGTGCATCTTTTCTTTTATTATAAAAATCATTTTGAAATTTTGAAATACTTTATTGAGGAAATCAATTTATTTTTTTTTTAAAAAAAAGGCTTTTTATTTAATTATTACAGTGAATAAATAAATAAATAAATAAATAAAAAATAAATATTTTAATGAATAAGTAAATAAATATAATAATTAAATGAATAAATAAATAAATAAATAAATAAATATTTTAATGAATGAATAAATAAATAAATATTTTAATGAATAAGTAAATAAATATAATAATTAAATGAATGAATAAATAAATAAATAAATAAATATTTTAATGAATGAATAAATAAATAAATATTTTAATAAATAAATAAATAAATAAATATTTTAATGAATAAGTAAATAAATATAATAATTAATTAAATGAATGAATGAATAAATGTTAGAATATAAATTATATATAAATTAAATTAGTTAAAAATATATTAATTTAACATATTTAAATCTCATTGTTTGTCGTTTCGTTGTATAGATTCGTTGTATTTGACACGCGAGTCACAATTGGTATAAATCGCAATGTAATTTCAATGTAATTATTATAATAAATAAACCTTATTAAATATTAAAATAACTTAGCTTCTCTATTAATAAATAAGCTAATGAATAAATAACATCGAAAGAAAAACTCATTAAGGAAATAAAAGCAATTTTCTTTGACATGAACTAGAATAGGCTGCTTTCCTATTTTTTTTTATATTTAATGTGTAATTCAGTTTTTAATTAATTTTTTTTATGCAAATAAGTTATCTGATTTTTTTTTTTTTTTTTATTTTAACGTATTTATTTTAAACTGTTTAATTGTAATAATAAACATAAACATAATAATATTATCTTTATATAAAGGTATCAACGCATGTTGATTTTAACTAATAAATTATGTTATATTTGTTTTTTTTCCCATAAAAATAGTGGTGGTAATAGTAAAAATTTAATCATCATAAAAAAAAAAAAAGTTGAAATAAAACTAAAAACCTTTATAAAAAGTTATTTTTTGTTCTTTATTTTTTAATAATAAAAAAAGATAAAGAAATAATAAGAAGTACTAATAAATAAAAAAGAAAGATACAGTCAACTTTATTAACTTTTATTATTCTAAAAATATAACTAAATAAAATTAGAATTTTACTATTAATTTTTTTATATAAAGTCTCATTTCATTATTAATTTTATAAAAGGCTTTTTTTTTTTTTTTTTTACTTTAATACTATTAGCATTATAGTATTAATAGTTTTATTTTTTTAATGATAAACTTATTCAAAGAAAAAATCCTTCATATAACCAAAACATTCCTTCAATTTTATTGTTCTATTGTTGCTATAACTTCTTGACCTAATTGCTATTTATTTAATAAAAAAAATAATAATAATTAAACCAATAAAAAATTTTTTCTATTTGAAAATGATGATGATCTTGTTTTATAAAGTAATTGAAAACTAATGATATATCTATTAATTTTCAATTATTTAATTTATTCTAATATTATAATAATAATATTAAATAAATTAAATTTAATATTATAAATTAAATAATATAATTTTATAAAATTTTAATGTTACACCATTTACATTAAAAGGTGGTACTAAAAAATTAAATATTTAATACATATTTTAGTAGGATCAAGTCTAACAAAGTGATCTTTTTCTTATTGTTTATTAAATACGAAAAAAATATCAATGATAAAAAAATAAATAGAAAAAGAGGAAATTCTATAATAATTATTTGGCTATACTTATGAATTATAAATAGTAGTAGAAAGATTATACTAAACCTTTTTTTCTTGAAATTTATTCAGTGATTTTTTTATTTACTTTAAAAATGGAAAAATTTTAATTAATCATGTTTTTTATTAAATTAAAAGTAGGAAATTAAAAAGAAATCAAGCAGTCAATAAATGAATAAATAAATAAATAAATAAATAAATAAATAAATAAATAAGTAAGTAAATAAATAAATTAATAAACAAATGAATAAATAAATAAATTAATAAATCAATCAATCAATAAATAAATAAATAAATAAATAAATAAGTAAATAAATAAATTAATAAATCAATCAATCAATCAATCAATCAATAAATAAATAAATGAATGAACGAATAAATAAATAAATAAATAAATAAGTAAATAAATAAATTAATAAATCAATCAATCAGTCAATAAATAAATAAATAAATAAATAAATAAATAAATGAACGAATAAATAAATAAATAAATAAATAAATAAATGAATGAACGAATAAATCAATAAATCAATCAATAAATAAATGAATGATAAATAAACAGTTAACTAATATTTTTTTATTATCCTTTATTTAATCTTATAAAAAACTGGATGCGGAAATGTATTATTATTATATAGATTTCAAATTATTAATTTTTCTATAAATTATTATTGATACTTATTCTCTTCCTTTTTTTTTTTTTTTTTTTTTTTTTTAACTTCCGAGTGCATTTCTCCCATCGATCAGAGTTAGCTCCAATGGTGGTTCTTAGAGAAACGTTGGCTCATTCCTATTGCTAGGTGGTTGTGACCCTCCTGGTCTGTCATACTGTTTCTTCAGCTTCGACGCTCACTTAATCCATGTACATTAGATGCATGTCGTTGTACGATATTTCACAACTATAATGCTAAGCCTCTTATAGTCAATTTGATCACGTGTCAACCGCCCCCTAATGTTTACACTTAAATTGATTAAGGAATATTATGTGTTTTTGGCATAGCCTAAGTCACCACTTATTAAGTTCTAATTTGGAATGTACCATGTACACTAGACCCTCTCAGGCCGGCTAGACGAGTGTTATTATCATAGTAGTAAATTAGAAAGTTCATTTATACTTACCTGAATATCATAACCCAACCCATGGCAAACCCAGTGGGAAAATCCACAGGCACTGACATCTGCGGGGTCGAACCAGAAGCCTTATGTATGCTAAGGAAACGCCTTAACAACCAGGATAAAAACTGGAACGACTATTCTCTTCCTAGTCTAAAAAAAAAAATATTAGTAATACTAATAAAAGCTGTAAATATTTAAAAATGTCCAAAAAATGTCCAAAAATGACCATTATATTTTTTACCTTTTTTTAAAGTTTGTAAAGCTATAGAATAATACATTAGAGCATAGTACATAAATTAATAACCTCATTTTAAAGAGTTGATTAATACTTTTCTTAGAAAAAAGATTCTTAAAAAAAAACAAAAAACAAAGCCTACTAAAGAATTAAGGCAACTACGTTAAATTGTATTCTTCATATCCTCCATACATAGTTTCTATGAATCATTTTGAAATTATTCCATACGTTTGAATATAATTTAGTATATTTCTAGTATATTCTAATATATAAATAATAGAAATATTTTATGAAATGTTACACATATTTGTTTTTAATTTATAATAAAGTATCAACTACAAATTGTAATTTGGTTTAACCAATAATTAAATTGATTCTTTTATTATTTAAAATACAATATATTAATATTATATTAATTATTAATTAACCATCGCTAACTTTAATTTATATTAAAATTTAATTTATATTTTTTTAATTAAAAAAAAAATTAAAAACATCTTTTTATAATAATATAAATCGTAATTCAGTTCAGTTTATTGACTCAGATTGATGGTTATTTTTTTAAAAGTTTATTAATATCTTAAATACTATAATTACTTAAATGACATACATGCATATATAGTATGGTAAGTACATTAATATATACTATTAAATGTAATAAAAACTACATTATAAATTTAATATAGTATCATATTATTGCTAAGGGTATCATAATAAACAAAGAATATAAAATGTATTTTGAAATTGTGTAATAAAGGATGAGTTAAATCTATCCTCTCTATTGCCTATTATAAATATCTCTGTATGCTCCTTTACAAGATTACAACAGGTGTAAGCAAAGTTTATTTCCAGTACTAAAATATCAAGTAGGATACATATCCATAAGTGAGAATTAGTATGATGTATAAGTGACAAAACAAATTTATTAGATATTGATTTAGGCAATCAACTTTAACGCTTGTGTAATAAATGCTAATTTAGCATAGATAAATGTAATCTTGGAATAAATTCATAGAACATTAAATTCAAATCGTAGCAGTAAACATTATGGTATATGATATTTATGATATGATATTATATATGTCCTTATAATTGAAATGGTGAACATTAAATAATACAAATATATTATATAATAGAATAAAATATAATATATTTGTATTATTTAATATTCACCATATATAATAGAATATACTTTAATATACTTTAATAAAATCTTTTTTCAACAGAAAAGCGAAAAATTTTATTATCAACAAACAAAATGAAATGAGTTGAATAGATTAATATTTAAATATGTAATATAATTTTTATGTATTATTCATTTATTAAAATCAATTATATTAAATCAAATAAATATATTAATATCTAATTTTTATTGGTTAAATTCTAATATAATTATTCATAAAACTACTTTCCTTTTTTAAGAGGAAAATAAACTATGAATTGCAATTTAATTATATAATATATTAATATTAAAACTATGCTATATATTTTAATAAAAGTAAAATATATAGTAATATTTAAATACAATTAATTTCTAAATAATTCATAACTCAATTAGAATTTTAATCATAAAAAATTGTGCGTTTTTTTTATTTATTTTTAATATATTTTTGTATCAAATTTACCATTTACCATCCTTTTTTTTTTATTATTATTATTAATAAAATTATATAATATTTTTTTTAAAAAGTATATATATATGGAGTTTTATTTTCACTCATTATTTGTTTTATATATTTAATATAAAAGAAAGCAAAAAGGGTTTTGTTTTAATAATAAACAAATCAACAATCAATTAATCATCAAAAAAGAAAATAAAAAAAAGATTTTTATATAATAAAAATTAATAAATTAATTAAAAAAAAATATATACAAAATATTAAAATTCAAAAATTAAAATTAAAATAAAATATTGTTTTTTAAATGTATGAAAATACAACAAAATTAAAAAAAAAAAATCAAGAATTACAATAAATAAGGAATATAAAATAGTTATTTAATATCAAATTTTAAATATTAATTACAGATTTTAAAAAATAAAAATATATTTAAATAAGAGAAGTAAAACTTATTATACTGTAATTAATTTATTATAAAGTATAAAAAGAATATTAATTTATTAAAAGATTCAAAAATTTATTGTTTTAAAACATTTTTTTTTTAATTGTTTTATTAAGTTCTGAAATATAATTTATAGTCTTTTTAAATAATTTTATTCTTTGACTTATTCTATATTTATTTTTCCTTTTACTGTATATAAAAAATTGCATCATTATTCAATTTCAATACAATAGTTTAAAATAATATTTATTACTTCTCATATTTATATATATTTTTATAAGGGTAAAAAGAAAAAAAAAAAAAGTAATAAATATTATTTAGTGAAAATAAATAGCTTATGAAACTTAATAATATAGTCATTAATAATTTGTTTACTATTAATAAATTATAATTTTATTAAAAACAAAAACTTTGATATTTTTTAATTTTTTTATTTTATTTTATTAAATAAAAATTTGGTAAATTTAACCTTTTTCTTTTCAATTTTACATTGCAAAAAAAAAAAAAATTAAAAAAAGAATAAAGTAAAAATAAACAAGTAATAATTAAACTTTTATAAAGAGGGAATTGAATTATTATAATAAAAAAGGTTATTATTCTTTAAATAAATATTAAATGCTATATTTCGTAATAAAGTTATTAACTTTTTTTTTTATATTATATTATAGCTGCTGGAATTTGCTTTATTTATTAAATGATTAAATTACTCAAAGAAAGAAAAAATATAATAATAAAAGATAATCAATTATATATAAAAATATCATTATAATTAATATAGGTACTTTAATATATTGTTAATAAGTGTTAAAAATACACTCTAAATAATATTTAAGGTATTCTAAATATATGAAAAAATACAAATTTAATAAAAAATCATACTTTTTACAGCAATTCAAGAATACTTTCTTTTTTCATATTTTCTTTATAGATTAAAAATATGTCAGGTAAAATAATATATAAATGTATAAATGTTTTATTACAAAATAGGTCAAAAATGGAATTACTATATATAAAAAGATGTTATTTTTAGTCTTATTTTTATAATATTTGATTATTAATGTTAATAATATTTTAATTTAATCAATTTATATTTATATTGAAAATATTTTAAAGAAAAACATCTTAAAAACCATGAGTTAAACGGAAATGAGAATGGAAGTAATAATAAAATCAATGGTTCAAATGATATTTCATCCAATTGTAGTTCAGGTTCAAATATGAGCCAGAATGGTTGTGGAAAAGGTATAATTCGTAGATCGAAGGCTTTATATGTAAGTTCAACTATGCCATTAAAAAGTCAGGTTCAAAATAATGGCTCAAGTATTACTGCTAATAAAACAGTTACTGGTATATACAATTATGGTGCAAATAATACAAATAATTGGAACGAATTATCTTTAAATGCCAAAAATAATTTTATGAGTTTAGATCGTCACATGAATCTTCCTAACTACAGTCAAGTTATGTCTCCTCCTTCAACACCACCATATAAGGCTCAATCATTAGGTCCTAATTCTGCAATGCAATATTCAAATGATTCATTAGATAGAAATAGTGTATATTCTTTACCTCCTGCTAATTCAATGACTATTCCTCAAGCTAATGCTAATATTACTAATTCATCTCTTTCTCCAAATATCTTACCTTCTACAAATATATTATCTTCATCTCCACCTCCATCTTACATACTTATTAATGGTAATACAAATATGGAAGTATCATCAATTCATTCCCCTACTTCTACTTATAATGTTATTGAAGATAGTAACGGAAGGAAATTATCCACTCCTTCTTTGCAAGGATCTATTCAAATAAATGGTAATTATAATATTGTTGAAGATAATCATGGAAGAAGATTATCAAATTCTTCACAACAAAATGCTATACAAGTTTCAAATGGTAATCTTTTCCTTCAAAATGCTTATTCATCTTCATCCAATACTATAATTTATGGTTCACCCACTTCATCTCCTCCTTCTTCACCTAAACAACAAAATATAATGTATTCATTACCACGTAACTTAAATTCTTCTCAAGGTATACTATTATCCCAATCACCTACTAATCAAGGTCCTGGAGTTGTTCAAAGGTTCAAGAATTCACAAGTTCCAATAAGTCAACGTTACTCCCTTCCAATTTTAAGTAATTCTTATACAATGATGAATCCAAATTATGTTTCCAAATCAAACACAACAATTGATTATAGCAATAATAGTCCAATGCATCATCATCCAAGTCAATATAATGTTCTAAGCTTAAAAGAAAGTAATACCATTGGTAATTTTTCTGGTTTAAATATTAATGGTCAGGAGTATTATGTTAAACCAAAAAGTACTTCTTCTTCATTAATGAATAGTAATAGTAAAGGATCAAATCACAGTTGTGCAAACACAAATTCTATGATAAGTAGAAATGGTAGTAAGAAATCAAGCCGTAGTGCAAATTCAAACTCAATTCCAGCTAAGATACCAGTGAGAAAGGATAGCTCATGTTTAGTTGATAGTTTTAATAGCAATTATTCTTTGAATGCTAACTCTTTGCCAAAATCTCTATCATTATTTACATCTCCTACTAACTCTCAGGGTAGTAATGATCTACCTACCAATATTCCTTCAGATAATGTTAATGCTTCAATTTCACCAGTTGCTGTTTCTCAACCTATTGATATACCACTTTCTTCTAGAAGTTCTAGTTCTGATACTGATTCTTCCTTCTCATCTTACAGAAGTAGTAATTATGTTATGAGTATTACTCAAGGTAATCAAATGGAATCTACTTATGCTGAAGTTCATCAGTGTCCACCTCCCTATGAACATAGTTTTATGGATCAAGACAGTATAGATTTAAACAATAATGATCATGATTTAATATTTGATTTAGAGCATACCACTTCTATTCCTCGTTCAAATTCTGATGAAAAGGAATTGATAGAAGGCATGCCTAATCTTTTCAATAAAAATCGTTATTCTAAGGAATATTCAGCATTTGATCATGTATCATTTAATAATGATGCATTGTCATCACCTACTGCCTTTTCTAATTTTTTGGATTCCTATTCTAGAATTTTTGATTATTATGGTGTTGATGGAGAAGGGAAGGAACATAAGGAACAACATGATGAAAAAGAGAATCAACTTATATTGGAGTCCAGTGTTTCTGAAGCAGAAAATATTCAAAAAAAGAGAGAAAGTAATGAAGTAAAGAGAAATTCAAGTACTCTTTTAGGTGTTGATATAAATGTTGAAAAAGAAATTTTAAAAAAGAGAAGTACTTTAAGATCAAAGGATCGTATTATTGCGGATGAAATTCTTCGTAAAATGAGTATATCGCATGCTAATAGTGTTAAAAAGGAGTCCTTAACTCATAAACAAAATTCTATAATTAAAGAGAAAACTACGAATACAAATGATACAAATGCTGATTCTGAAGTTATAGGAGAAGCTTGTTCTCATGATAATGATGATGCTTCTGTTCCTTCTGGCGAGCGTCCTGGAAACAATTTAGAAGAAAACGTGAAATCACCTGAATCTGAAGATTGTCAAAATATTATTTCAGAAAACGAAAGTACTGTAACTGAACCAGCTCAAATAATAGAAAATTGCCAAGAGGATATTTCAGGAAAATCTGTATTAGGAAAATCAAGTATTACTGATATTCATTTATTAGATAATGAAAAGGATACTATTGATATTGGTCTTGATATTTTTAATGATTTCTATGAAAAATGTCTAGAAAAAATTAATGTTGAAGAATCTGATACCAGTGAAAAAAGTGACCAAAGTTCATCATTAATTAAAAATAAAGAATCTATGGAGAATATTCCATCAATTGATCGTAATAATTCAATTATTGATTTTGATGATGAAATAAAGGGTAACTTTTTAAGTGGTTTTCTTTATTCAAACGTTCATACTACACCTTCTCTTGAAAATATAAAAAAATTTTTACAAAGCGATTCGTTATCTGACAAAGAAAAGAACAACGGAGAGAATGAAATTAAGGTAGTTGCAAATCAACATAATTCTAATTTACAGGAACAAGAAATGATTTCAATGGTACAAGATAAAGAGGTTGTAGTAGTTGAAACTAAAGAAAAACAACTTCAAAAAGAAAAGAAATCAAGTTTTCCATCAGAACCGGAACAAGATCAAATTTCAAAAGAAAAAACAAATCATGATGACGCAAAGGTAATTACTAAAACTTCATTAACAGAGACTGAAGCCAATAAAGATTCTATTTCAAGTGAACAACCTACAGAATCTAGTCCAACAGAAGTTACAGAAGTTTCTGTAACTGGAAAAGAGGCTTGTTTACCTAAGGAAGCTACACATTCAAGTCATCCATTACCTTCTATTCCAATTGCCCAGAAAAAAGAAATAGATGGACAAGCTGAATCTTTTGTTAAAAAGGAGGGTGATAAGAAGGAAATTGATAGTACAACCGTAAACGAATTTAATACAGAAGCCAAGAAAGAATCATCTGAACCAGATGG
Organism: Piromyces finnis; assembly: GCA_002104945.1. Classification (NCBI taxonomy): domain Eukaryota; kingdom Fungi; phylum Neocallimastigomycota; class Neocallimastigomycetes; order Neocallimastigales; family Neocallimastigaceae; genus Piromyces; species Piromyces finnis. Next base: position 430,445 of record MCFH01000035.1, read on the forward strand.
TAATCCAAGTGATGAAAACAAACCAAAAGATGTATCTCTCTCTGAAAATGAATCTAATTCAAGGGATGAAGACACATCAGAAAATGAATCTAAATCAAAAGATGAAGTCACATCGGATAAAGAAATAAAACCAGAAAATGAAAAGTTACAAGAAACATCAGAAAGAGAAAAATCAAGTAAAGAAGATTCTATCAGCAGTAATGATTCAATGAAAAGAATTGAAGTTATTTTGAAAAAGAATAGTGATCGTGGAAATAGAATTATTCTTCCTCAGTCTATTTCTGATATTAATAAGGAAAATAAAGATGAAAAACCATTTATTCCTAATAACACAGAAGTTAAACAATTAATTGATCGTGGTTTATCAAATTCATCTGATCATAATATTGACAATACTCAATTTTTCTGGTCTTCAGATGTTCAAGCTAATACTGAAGTCCATCCTTCCGAAATATGTAACCATACAAATAGTCTTCCAGAAAAATTACTTGGTACTATTCCTTCAAGAAAGAAGTCCTTTGCTGAAAGCGCCTATGTTATTACTCGAGATAGTATTAGTAATGATATTAATGGTAAACCGGTTATTGATCCAAAGAATTATATTCGTTATAGAAGAAGTCGTGTTATTTGGGAACACTATAATAATTCATATTTAAAGCATCGTATGATGTCTTGGTCATCCACTGCTATTATTCGTTCAAAAACCATTGGATCTTGCTATATCAAACCTCAACATTCCACGAGTATAAGCTCCAGTAATAAAAAGAATATGCCAATTCGTTCTCATACCACAGAAGTAAAGTCAAATTTAGTAGGAAAAGGACCGGTTACTAACTATTATGAGTTCCTTACTCCTTCAATTGAAGCATTGAAAGAAGATAATGAAATGCTTACCAAGGTTGTTAATGACATGATTAAAAGTAAAGAATCTGAAAAGAATGATAAACAAGATTCTACTATGAAGGAAGAAAAAGGAAAGAAAACTTCAATGATTAGTAATACTGAAGATAAGGAAGAAGAAAAAACAAAATATCCTTCCAAGGAAGGAAAATTGCAGACAAAGAAGGTTCAAATTAATGAAGATAATAATCAAGTCGTATCAACCACGACAACGGAGGAAATTATCCAACAATATATGCCTAATGATTCTTCCATTTCCTATTCTAAAACTATTTATGAAAATACTACCGAAGAGGATTTAGAAAGAATTGTTGAAGAAAACAGTAGAGCTAAACGCTCTGGTTGGGCTATTTGGTGGTCTATCTATGCATGCCAGGAAGATACCAATAATCGTCTTATGGAACAAAAACAAATTAATGAAAATGACAATAAGAACCTCTTAAGAAAAATAAGACGTTTTGGTAATAAGAGTAAAAAGAGCAAGAAACAAAAGAAGAAGAGAAATAGAAATAGTAATAATAAAAATAAAGATTCTGCTGTTGTAGTTCCTGTTGTAACTAATTCCCCTCCTCCAAAAAAGAGTGAAAGAAAAGAATCCCTTTCTATCCCAAGACGTCAATCTTCTCTTTCCAACAGAAGACCAAAGGCACAAAAGAAAGAGGACATTCCATATACTCAAACACTAAAACCATCACCATTATTATCCCCACAATTGATTCCTGTTGATAAGATGAATAAAAAACCAAGAAGTAAATTAAATAGAGGTAGTATCATTAAAAACAAAGAAAATGAAGAGGATTATGGTTATTCATCTGATTCATCCTTTTCATCCTTATCTTCTGTATCTACTATTTCTTCTCTTTCTTCTCTCAATGAACATCTTCAGCTTTCTAATCAACAAGATCTTCTCCCAGTATCAAGTAATAATTCAAATGTGAAAGAAATTTTCCAAGATCAATTTTCAGAATTATCTGACATTGCCTCCTACCAAGGTAGTCCTCTTTTCTCTTCTGCCGATAAAGATATATCCAATTCACAAGAGTTTGATGCTATGGAAGATGTTTCATCACCATCTATTTCATCCTCACTTCCAGATGATTTTGTTCTCCCAACCGTATCTGAACCACAAGAGATATTTAATGAAAATAATATTCTTGATTCTGAAGAAAGAGAACTTTTAGTATCCTCGTCCTTCCAATTTGAAGAACTTCCAAACAATGTTACACCAATCTATGATCTTGCTGAAATAATTTCAACCCCATCTGAATTAGCCTCTGCTCAGCCAATATTTGTTGAATCCTCAAGTAGTCCATCCCAAAAGGTATCTAATTTTGAATTAGAGAATGAAAAGTTTAATGCTATTTCAAATGAGCTTTGTAAGCAAATGGAATCTATTTACAAACTCCAACTTTCTCTCCAACAACAATTTGAACAAATTTCTCTTCAACTTCAAGAACGTCAAAGTGCCAATAAGACCATTCTTCAAGAAGAAATTGATGCTATCAAACAAGAAAATGAGTGGCGTCAAAATTGTGTTCAACAACAAAAATTGATTAAGCAAAAGCAATTAGAGCTACAAGATAAGCAACGTAAATTACAAATGGAGCAAGAATTACTTCAACAACGACAAATTCAACAACAAGAAATCTATCGTCAGGAACAACAACTTCAAATGCAAGAAATTCAACTTTCTCAATTAAAAATTCAACTTCAACTTCAGGAACAAATTAAGGAACAGCTTCAACGTCAACAACAACTTCAACCAATGGAAACATCCATATCATCTTCTTCCTATTATAATGCCATGCCTTCTCCTAAGCCAGCTTACGAAGCATTAAATGATAAGCCTACTTCAAATAATTTATTTGATAAGGAAATTTCCGAAATGTTTAAACAAAGTTCCTACAATCCATTCAATGATTATCAAACAATGGAAGAGGAGCAAGCTATTTCAGATATTTCCAAGGAACGTATGGATATTAAGGATTTAATTCAAGATAATTATAGTAGTGATGAATCTGTCATTAATAGTGATTACTACAGTGACTTTACCTCCAATAGTGATTTTACTGATTATATCTATGATAGCACCACAGGTAGTGAATATTCTATTCATCATACTTTTAATGATCGTCTTCATATTTATAAACCAGAAGATGATCTTCCCTATGCTCGTTTCAATCCATTAGTTGAAAAAGCTCTTTATCAATTATCCTGGAATAAGCTTACCAAAAATAGACGTTCTCTTCATCAACAAGTTATTATTCGTAACTTGATGATTTATTACTTTACCCTTAATATGGAAAATAGTCATCATTCACGTAAGAGTAGTATGCGTCGTAAAGTACCTCATATTAAAGGTGTCGGTAAAAAAAGATCCAGAACTAAATAAAATTACCGAAGCAATTTTTTTTTTCCTCTCCTCCTCCTCCTCCTCCAATGTTACCAATAAAAGCAATATACTAGTACTTAATAAAACAAAAACAAAACTAAACAAAAAAAAAAAAACCTATCAATAAAAACCAATTTTTTTTTAAAATTTTATTATTCATCCTTTTACTGTTATAAAGAAAAAAAAAAAAAAAGTATTTCTTGTATTATAAAAAAAATAAAAAAGTTTAAAACATTATCGTTTTTCAAAAAATAATTAAATAAAGCCAGCCATTAATAAAAATAAATCACCATCTTTATAATTTACTATGCTCTACAAAGTTATATACTAATTTTATGGTATACTCTTGAAGTATTAAATAATATTTATTATTAAATATACTCTAGTATTCACTGACATTAACAATTCACTCACATTAACAATTTTCACTAGTATTTAAACTAGTATTATTTATTATTTAATTAATTATAGTATAAAAAAAAGGTCATTAAAATGCTGTAACAAAAAAAAAATTTTTTTTATTCTTTTCAAATTTATCTATTGAATAATTATTATATTCATTTATTTATACTATTAAATTTATTTATATTTATATTTATATATTTATTAATTTATTTTAAACTATTTTTTTAAAATGATTTTCTTTTCTAGATACTTTTTTTTTGATAAATAAATTCATCCTATAGCATATTAAATCTATTATACATATATTATACTAATATATATAATATATTAGTAATTATATAAAATAGCATGATCTAATTGATAAATAATATATCGTTATACTAATTAATTTTAAATGAACCATTCAATTCTATTTATTATATAATTTATTGATAATCTATTGATAAATATATTAATTAATATAATAGAAAATATCCTGATTTTTTTTTTTTTTTTTTTACTTTTTCTATAATAATAATAATAAAAAAAAAACTTTTTCGAAATAATAATTAGAATAAAAACTTTTTAAAAAAGTTTGACTTTTTTATTTTATTAAATTTCTAGTTTCATTCCTTGCTCTATTAAATAAATACAATTTAAAGTGGATGGAATTTTTCATTTTTTTCTTTAATTCCTCGTATGAAAAGTCAATAGAGTTTCAGATATTTTATAATAATAAAAAGGAAATGACATTTTTTTTTTTCCATTCCAAAGAAAATGTGGAATTTTTCATTTAAAAATTTTTATAATAAATAAAGTTATTATATATTATAAATCGACTATAATATATCAAATGAATTAAAATAATTGAAATTTAATTAAATTTTATATTAAAATTAAAAATTGAATTTTTTTTTTTTTTTTTTTGATTTCAAACTTTACAATTTTTTTTTTCTTTTTAAATTTAAAAAAAAAAAAAAAATAATTTTTAGAATGAATTAAGGAAGAAACCTTTTTTTTTTTTTACTTTTACTTTTAGGTTTCCTTTTATTAATAAGAATAAATATTTATTTTTATTTATATCAATATTTATATTTAAAATTATAATTAAAAAAAAAAAAGGAATATTATTTAAAAAAAAAAAAGAGTTTGGGATAAAAAGGAAATTACACCTTTTATTATAAAATCAAAATAAATAAAAAATAAATCAATACTTTTTTTTTTCTCTCAAAAAAAAAAAAAAAAAAAAAAAAAAAAAAAATTCATTATTTAATACAAAATAAAAATATTACTTGGGATAATATTCGAGTAAACCAAAGAATAATCAAATTTCTAGAAAGAAATATCAATTGAAAAATAAAAAAAAAAAAACTATTCATATTTAAGATATTATAGGTAAAACTTTTTTTTTTTTATATATATATATCAAAAGAAAAAAGGAACATTTATAAAGAATATTACAAAATAATGACATGAGCATAGCAATAAAATAAAATAAAAAATAAAATAAAAAATAAAAAAAAAAATAATAAATATTATATTATAATTTTAATAAATTAAAATTAAAAAAATAGAGAAATTTTCTATTTTTTACGTTTTCTTTTATTTTTTTTTTTATTATATTTTATATATATATATATATTATATAAAAATATTTATTTTTGACTTTTTTTAATTCTCTACAAAAAAAAAAAAAAAGTATAAATATATGTTATAGTATTATTAGTAAAAACATAAAAACTTTTTTGGGTGTTACAGAAAATTTTTAAAGTTAAAATAAAATGACCTTTTTTCTTTAGTAAATACTTTTTCGACTACTTTAAATTTGACTAATTCATTTGTTTAATATATATATATTTATTTATTAATAATAATATCATTATTAGAAAAATATAACAAGTAAAATTTATCAAAAGATTTTCTTCTTTTTTTTATTTTGCTGAAAGACTATCAATATATTAAAATCAATAATAACAATATTTATATATAATCATATCCTAACCAAAAACCTCATAACATTATTATAATAAAGTAATAATAAAAAGAAAATGTTTGAATATTTTGATTTAGACAAGGATGAAATAATATATTCATCCAAAATATTTTACTATGTAATACCAATAATTATTATTATTCGTATTTTCATTTTCCGCTTTTTTGAATTTGTTGTTAAATGCTACGCAAAAAAGTATTCATCCACTTATCAAACTTTATCGGAAAAACAAAAGAATGACTGGTGCTCAAAATCAACATCAATTTTCCATGCTATTTTAGTTACTATGTAATTTTTTTTCCCCTTATATATATATATATACCTATTTTATAGCAAATAATATAAAAAAAAAATATGGAAATAACTAATACTCTTTATTTTAATTATTTATGAATACTATCATTCTTCTCATCTACCGCATAAAATTATGTCTATAAATAATAAACATATTGATTAATATGATACAGTTTATGTATACCCCACACATTAACTGATATTATTTTCAGAGAAAGTAATAAGGAATTAGCTTTTGGTGTTACCAAAAGAAGAGTTGATATTTTATTATGGACTTTGGCCTACTTAATATATGATTCTTACATGATGATTCGTGTTAATCGTCAACAATTATCAAAAGAAATGATCCTTCATCATGTTGTATGTATTTCTGCTTTCCTTTTAGGTTTATATATTAATGTTGGTACAGTATTTATGGCCTCTTTTATTATCAATGAAATTAGTACCCCATTCCTTCATCTCCGTTGGTTCTTCTCTAGAATGAATAAGCGTGACTCTCTTATCGCAAATATCAATAATTTAGTTTTTGCTTTTACTTATTTTGTATTCCGTGGGGTATGGAATACCTATGTCTTTTTCGTTCTTTGTAAAGGATTTTGGGAATATAGAGGGGAACTTCATAAGAGTGATGTCCCATTCTGTATCATTTCTTGTTTACCAATATTTGCTTTAAGTCACCTTCTCTTAAACTATTATTGGCTTTCTATTATTATCTATCGTGTTATTCAAGGAATGTCATGTATTGATAAAATTATTACTGAAAATCAAACTCCACATGAAAACCAACATGAAAACCAAATTCATCATGAGGATAATGATAAGCATGAACAATCACAAAATGAAAAAGGAGAGGAACTTGTAGATATTACTGTTTATGGTACTCACACCCAACAACCAGAAGATACCAAGAATGCACCAACTTCTACGAATAGTATAAGAACATCAAAGGAAAATACACCATTATTGAAAAAATTATAAAGGAATAAGTAGAAAAAAAAGAACAAAAAAAAATTTTTTTTTTTAAAAGAATTTCTATAATATTTTAATATCTTTTTTTTTTTTTTTCAAGATGAAATAATAAATTTTTTTATATATAAAAAAAAAAAAAGGAAATTATAATATTCAATATAACAATTCATTTAATTCATTTATATACCATAAAGTCAAAATAAAAAAAAAAAAAAAAAAACTTTAATCAAATAAAGTAGTAACAACAACAACAATAAAAGACTAATAATGAATCAAGGCATTATTAATAAAAAATAAATAATAAATGTGTTTTTTTTTTTTTTCTTCCAAAGGAAATCATGGAAATCATAATTATATATCTATAGATAATTTCCAATACCTATAGAACACTTTTTTCTAAATTAGATGGTAAACTCATAGACAAAATAAATAAAACAAACCAAAAAAAAAAAAAAAAGGTCATCTTACTCTATTTATATAAAAAAAAAATAATATAGTATAACATAGAATAGAAAATGATTTACTATTTTCTATTAAATTAAAAAATGGATTACCTTTTTTTTTTTTTTTTTTTTTTATATATAACTCTCATTTAAAATAAGAAATAAAATTATTAATAAAATATTATATATATTTATCACCATAATAAAATATTTTTTTTTTTTTTAAAAAATTTATTAATAAAAAAAAAAAAGTTTTCATTCTTTTAATATTTTTTTTTTTATTTTTGAATTTTATTATTATTATTTTAACAATGGATATAACTATTTAAAAAAAAAAAAAATTTTTTTTTATCTAGGGTAATGGTAAAATAAAGAGGTTTATAATTTTTTTTTTTTTTTTTGAAAGGATTGGGTATGAAAATGTTAAATAATAGATAAATGTGGCGTGTGTGGAAAAAAAAAAAAAAAAAAATTGGGTATGCTATTGAGAAAATAATAATAATAGTAATAATAATAATAATAAATCATATACAATAGGAATATATTATCATTTTTAATTATTATCATTAGGTGGAAATAATAATAATTTTTTTTTTTTTTTTTTTTTTGTGGGTAATGAATATTATTTTAATAATGATTTTTTTTTTTTTTTTTATAAAATATTTAAAAGGGATAAATCATAATCCATTTCATTAGAATTTAATCCGTTACAACTTTCAGTTGTTTTTTTCTAGAAAAGGATAATTTTTGTCAAGATAAAAAATAAATAGAATTAGTTTATATATTATTATCACTATTACTATATACTACTACTAATAAAAAATAAATAGTAAGGATAAAAAAAAAAAAATTTTTTTTATTTACCTTGGTAGAAATTGAAGAATGAGATAAATTAGTGGAAGAGGTACTTGACATAGGGATGGTAGTGGGGGCAGTAGAAGAATGATGTTGTTGTTTTTTCATTTCACGAGAATGATTTCTATAACGATTATTACGTTTTTCTTTATGAAGAACGGGCGTTGAAAAGGTTGCTAAAACAGTGGCAGCTTCTAATATACCTAAAAAAAAAAAAAGATTAATATCTAATACATTTTATATTTTTAAATAATAAATATATATACCTTTCTTTGGGTGGAATGGAGGATTAATCTTCTTTTTATCCATAACTAATAAAGAAAAAATGGTAATTTGATTTATTATTAGTTAAAATAATACACATATATATATATATCATTTTATTATTATTATTATTAATTTTTTAATCTATAGATTTCATAATTTATTTATTTATTATTATTTTTTTTTACCTTTCTTTCTTTGATAGGAACACATTTCTTTCATGAGTTGATAATAATTATGTCCAATTTTATGATTTAATTCTAATTTTAATTTATGTTTATTATCCTATAAAAATATCATAAATAGGAATTAATAAAATAAAAAAAATTTTTTGATTTTATATTTAAATAAATAAAATTAAATAAATACCACAAAAGTATTGTTAATTAAATGAACATTATTTTGATAGGTTTTATGAATACAATCCAAGGAAGCTTCTCTATTCTTTTTAGCAAATTTAATACGATTAAAAAGTTCTTCTTTCAAACTATTTTGTTGAATTTCAAAATCTGGGTGAATATCTTTTGATAATTTTTTATTTTTTTTTTTTTTTAAAAAAAAAAAAGAAAAATTATGATTAGTAATGAATATAAAGGATAAAATAATATATTTAATTCGAATTACTCTTTTTAATCAATTCTTCTTCGTGTTTTAAACGGTTAAATTTTAATTGATATAATCTATATTTAGTAAAAAGGAAAAATAATATAAATAAATGAAATTTAATTTTTTTTTTTTTTAAAAAAAACTATTATTGTTGTTGTATATCTATAGTATAAAAAAAAAAAAGAATACTGACTCATCTCTTAAAAGATCAACAGTTCTAAGTGTATGGTAAATTTTATTTTTTATGGTTTCAGCAAAAAAATAGTTATACGGCGTGTCTTCCTCTGAAAAAGGTAAAGAAATAGAAGAGGTTTCATTTAATTTTAAATCAAATGATTCAGACCCTTTGTTACCCGAATTTTCTATAGATAGAATGGAAGTATCCGTTTCAAAAGAAGAATTAGACAAGGAAAGATATGATTTCATTGGTGGAGATAAGGGTTTCGTACTTTCTTCCACACTAGAATCAAGAGGAGTAGGAAGATAGGTGGATCCAAAGGCGGTTGAACTTTCTTGTTTGTCAGATTTGCAGGTTTTGAATCTTTCCATTTCTACATCCTCTAAACTTTTCTCTGGATCTGGGGTTAGAATAGATGATGGATCATAGGTATACGATGTGGAGGATTGAAGCAATGAGGAATGGGAGAGTGAAGTAGAAGCCTCGGGGAAATTAGACATTTCATCCATAAGAGGGGTAGTCATAGATTGGGTTGTAGTCACCGATAAAGATGGAAGTGGTAAGGCTTGTGAAAGATTGGAAGATTCTCGACAAAGATAATGAATAGAAGGCTCTTCTTCCTTCCATTTGATAAGATCAATGACTTCTGTATTCTTGCTATGATAGTCCGTCAGACCTATAGAATCTATAGTGTTATCACTATAAATGGTGGTATAATTATCAATATGAGAATCCAAACCTTCCTTGGTGACAATATTGTTTAAGAGTTTAAAAAGCTCATTTTTAATATATATATTACTGTGAGTGTTAAGGGAGGGGGTTATATCATATTCATCCTCGGTAACATTCAAACGATTGAGTTGATCAATCACTTGGCGTGTTAACATTTTTTGTTTTAATAAAGTCGAGGATTCTATCGGGACTTGAATATCCTGAGATGCCTTCTTTATTTTCAAAAGGTGAGGATCAACATTTGATTGATCATAGTCATTTGATGAATCTACAAAGGAACGACTACGACTTAAAAGGGTAGGGTTTTTAATATTGCCAATAACCATTATAGGTTGTTTTAGACAACCTCCCATTTCATTATTTCTAATTTTACACTTTTTATGATGGAATGCTTTCAATGAGGTTTCTATGTTGATAGAATCATCATTGTCCGTGAATAGGCTATTATCAAGATTTTCTTCTTCGTCATAATGACTATTTTCTTCAATGTCTTCATCAACATCAATATCAATATCGTCATCAATATCAATATCAAAATCATCATCATCAATAGTACTATTATTACCAAGGTCTTCATCATCATCATCATCATCATCATTAAATTCACCCTTTCTTTTATATTTTCGATTCTTTTCTTCTTCTATTTTTATCATTTTCTCAATTTCCTCTTCTAAATGATCTTCCTCTTCCTCATCGGAATCCAAAGGCTTGATTTCAGGTTCATTCAACTTTTCATTTTTATGTTTTGATTGGATTTTATACTTTTTATGAATGTCATCTCTTATGGTTTCCATGGATTCCATTTTAGATTTTAATTTTTTACCAAATAAATCAAACCGATGGTCCTTTTCTTCCTCTAAATCAAGTATTTTTACTTTGCTTTTCTCGAGAGGTAACATTGATTTATTTTTTTTAAGGGATGAACCTAAAATACGAGACTTTAACGAGGCAGATTTTGTGGTTGAAGTTTGAGATTTAGGTTTGAAAATAATATGGGTATCAGAATGATTTTTAGAATGACGATTGTAATTATCGGATTCATAACAATCATTTTTAGTAATTATTTTCTTTGAGTGGTTGTTGTTGTTGTTGTTGTTGGATAAAGTATTAGTGGTAATTAGAATGGAAGTTGAATTAGATGAAAGATGGCGTGGTCGATGAGAACGATTATTAGTGTCATTAATATCATTATTTCTATCGATATCTTTACTATTCTTTTGATTTATTTGACTTATTGGAAGTTTTTGCTTCTTTATTGGGGTATTCACATTCGATTTAATCCCATTTTCCCTTTTACTATAATAATAACTTTTATCGGTAGGATTGCTACTTCTTGATTCATCTTCTTCTATGGTATCATTATCATCATGTCTATCTTCTTCTTTAATAAAAGTATCATAATACTTTTTTTTAGAGTGGGAATGTCCTTTCTTTGAATGACTTAAACGACCATTTTTATCGGTAGCATCATCCCATTCTGAGCTGGAATCCATATCGTCATACATATAGGAAGATTCTTCCGTAGTGACAGTAGCTGTTCGATGATGGCGAGATGAAAGAGAAAAAAATGAATACCCTTTTTTTAATTTATATTGTTTACTATGATGGATTTTCATGTGACCTTTCTTAGGATCATCAGGGAAAGCAGTCAATTTTTGTGATGTGATGGCAATAGTTGAACTAGAGGTATCATCCGAATTTATATCAGACTCTTGATAATCATAATCATTCTCATTTTCATCTTCTAATTTATAATCATAGTCATTTTCATTTTCATAAATAGTTTCATTAATGGCATCGTGAAAGTGGGAAGATTCATCTTCAAAATCTAGATTAGAAGAAAGGGATAATTTTGGATTTCTAATTTCGGAAATATTCCTTATATCACTTGATTTTATTTTTGATAAAGGTTTGAATATTTTTTGTTCTTTTAATCGCTTAAATATCATTTTTTCTTTTAATCGTTTTGATTCTTTATCTAAGGAAAGATGATGATGGTGATGATCTTTATCATTATATTTAAAATTTTCTTCATCCGCATTTTCTGTTTCTTTATCAACAAAATCATTTATCTTCATTTTCTTATTTTTTGTTGGATGCAATGAACCTAAAGAATGATCATATTTTGAATTCTTTATACCTTTAATCTTTGGAGTACTCTTATGACTCTTATATTTATCATGATCATCTGAAATTTCTTCATAGTCATTTTTATCATCTTCTGCAGTATTATTCCTTTCTGAACGATGATGCTGATTATCTAAATTTGCAAATAATTCTTCTATTTCACTAATATTATCCTCTGATGAATACATACCATAATATTTAGAATTAACAGAGCTAATTTCAGACCGACAAGAACGATGAGGTTGTCTTCTATAATAATATAATGTTGAATCATTTTCATATTTACTATTGACCTTTGTCTTTTTCATCTTTAAATTTTTAGGTTTTTCACTATCTTGGTTATCTTCAAGGCTTTTCCGAACCTTTTCTTTATCGTCATCTGATATAGTGTTATATTTTGAAGACGAATGATCATTTTTTTGAATTTCTTTACTACCAAAACTTTGATTATTATTATTATTAATCAATTTTTCTATTATACAATAATAATATAATCATAAAAAATTTTAATATATATATAAATGAAAATGAAATAATTTTTTTTAAAAAAAAAATAAATAAAATTATTTATTTTATAAATTGATATAAAAAAAAAAAAACTATAATTACTTACTTTTATCTTTTTCTATTACTCTATCTTTAGGTGATATAGGAAGGTTATCTTTATGAATTTTATTATTTTTACTATGTTTATCATTTCTTTCAAAATGGCTCAAAGAACTGGAATGTTTCAACATTCCTTTTCTTTCTTCAAAATAAATATCAAAAACGCTTTTACAACGTTTTCTTTTTCTATTGGTAATTAATGTTTCAGAAAAATCAAAATCGGATTCACCCTCACTTACATGAGGAGATAATATTGGAGTTATGTCTCTATATTTTTCTCTACGAATTGATGATATATCTTCATTCCGATGAGATTTATGAATTTTCGTTATGGAATGATCTCGTGAGCTTAATTTAGGTAATGCTTTTAGTAAATAGGAAGTGTCTTTATGTTTAGTTTTTATCTTTTCATTTTCTAATACAGGCGATAATGAATTATATTTATTTATTTTATGCTGTTTTTTTTTATAATTATTATTAACATCCCTTGATAAAGAGGATGATTCTAAATTAGAATGACTTTTACGGTGATCATGACTTGACAATTTTGTATTTTTTACTTTACTATGAAAAGAATTTTGGTTTTTAGAATGATTTGAGTGAGTCAATGAAAAATCATATTTTTTGTTTGATTCACCCAATATTTTTTTTTCGTGGTTTAGCAAGGGGTTAGTAACCTTTGGATAAGCCTGTATTTTATCATTATTTTTTACTATATTTGAATTGATGATTTTATTATCTTGTTTATGATGTGTACTCATATTGTTATTTAGATTATTATCGGAATAAGGTTTGGAATGGTAATGGTGATTCATATTCTTAGCTTCTATTATATTAGAACTATTATGATAATTTTTGTTATAGTTGGTGTTGGTTGTATTATTTGATTTTGTACTTTCAATAGAAATAGTAGTTATATTGGTATAATCATTAATATTTGTATTAGATTTAGAAGATAGGGTGGTATATGTTTCATTATTTTTCTCATTTGTATTATTATGGGTTGTAATGAAATTATCTATTTCTTTATTTTTATTGTTCGACGAAATCATCTTTTCATTACTGCTATTTGAAATGTTATAAAAGTTTGGTTGGTTTAATTTTATGTGGATATCATTAAACAATCCTTCAGTTTTTGATGAAGAATGGGAGTCTTTTATTATTGTTTCTTTAGTTTCAGCTATAATTTTGGTTTCATGATTTTCATGATAATTATTATTATTATTGTCATTACCATTATTAATTGAATTGTGGTTTATACTTAACATTGTTTTATCATTTTGTTCTTTAAAATTTTTCTTTTTTACACCTTGTGAAACTATTTCTTTTCTATTTTCAAATGGATAATCTGTAATAATTTGAAATTCCGAATTTTTAATTTTATAATTTTTATTAAGTTTTAATTCATCTTTTGAATTAATTTTTAAATTATCCAATTTTGATGAAGAATTTTCGTAATTACTACGTATTGAAAATTCTGCCGCTGGTGGGATTTCAATGTTACTATTATCAGAGAGAATTTCTGAATTTCTGACTTTTTCTTTTAAATTAAATGAAAATTTTTCAATTGACATTACGGCTGGTATAACTTTTTTGATTGTTGACATAATTGTCTTTTTCTGAATAAAATAAGAATATATTATTTACACAATTTTAATATCTATTTAAATATTTATGAATAATTTATATGTATAAGTATAAAAGTAATAAAATTAAAAATTATAATTAAATCAATTATTATAAAATGAATTAAACGTATATATTCTATGTTTATTGTATGCATTATATTTTCAGTTAAATCAACATTTGAATAGACTTTGTATTTTATTGACAATTTAAAATAAATCATTTTAAAATTCGATGTTTATCTCTAAAATTGTCTTAATAATTTTAATCTATATTCTAAATTCCTTAATAAATTCTATTATTGTTAATAGAATTTATTATTACTTTATTCTATATAATTTAAATGTTTTAAATAAATTCCATTCTTAATTTTATTGTTCTTTTTTAATCATACTTTACATCATTCCCATTATATCAATTAATTTTAAATTATAATTTAATAGATACATTTAAAATTGAAAAAATTGTTATTTCACAATATTTATTATATACATCTTTACAGAATAATTATGTTTAAATTTTTCAAGAGTATTTTTTATTTTACTAAATTTCATGATTTCATTTAAAATTAAATCATTTTTTTTCCATTTATTAATATTTATTGTTTATTCGCATGTTTATCATTATTATTTTATTTTATTTTAGTTTTTGATAAAAATTGCCTATTGATATTTTTATTAATTTCTTTAATAATAAATGTGCAATTCATTTTTTTCATTTTAATTAATTATCCATTTTTAATTTAGAATCATCACAATGCAAAGTATTATTTTTCTTAAAAAAAAAAAAAGTGATAATGATAATAATATATTAATAATAATTAAAAATGTTACCTTATAATTGACCTTTTAATTAGAATATTTAGTTAATTTATATTACAATTGATAAGATAGAAAGTTTATGAATTTATTAATACATTTTTTTTTTTAAGAAATAATTCTATATATACAATAATTGTAAAGATATTATTTGTTATTGTATTGTTTGTTTTATTGTTGTTCTATGTATATATTTTTTAAAAGGAAATAAATTAGAAAAAAAAAAGTCTATATATTATATTTATAAAAATTATAATTTCAAAATTAAGAAACTAAAAAAGTTACAATTAAACTATAATGCAAATTTAAAACAAAAAATAAAAATTTCAATTGTAAAAAAAAGAGTTTTAATTATATTATTAGTTTATAGTTGTGTTTTTATATATATTTATTTTTGAATTCATTAAATAATCAAGGCATTTGTTGTTAATAATTTAATTGAAATGTTAATTTTAACTATAGATAATTAAATATACTATAAAAGAAGAGAGGTATATTCTTTTTTTTTTTTTTTTTTACTATCTTTTTACTTTTACGAACTTAATAAAAACTTAAATTTTATTATTGTTTTTTGTATTTGAATATATTATAATATATTATTTTATTTAATTTATTATATTCAATTTTAATATAAAAATTAACTATAATTAATATAAAAATGTTTTTTTTTTTTTAACTTTTTATTTATTAATTCTAATGAAATATAAAAAATATATTTATTAGAATATATTAGAATATATTGTAAAAATATAAATTTATTATCCTCAATTAAAATTTTTATATTCAGATTATTTATTAAAAATTATGAAAAAGTAATTTTAATTAAGGAAAAAAGTGTGTGCTGGAATGACAAGAGAAAGAAAGGAAAAGCAATATCTATTAATACACTAATACATATTATAAAAAAAAAAAAGGAAAAAGAAATATAAACATAGAATATAATTAAAATTAATTTCAATGTAACTTATAATTATTATTGAAATATCAATTATTTAACTATAATTAAAATGAATGATCCTACAGCTGGTGTATTCTATTTCTTTATATAAAGTAAATGTAACATATTATAACCCTAGGACTTTATTTCTTTTACAGACTTAAAATTAAGATTAATTATTGATCTAAAATACCTTTTAATATTTAGTTCATACTCCTTTTCTTTTAAAAATCGAAAAAATAATTCGTAATTATTATATTATAGCTTTTTAAAAGTCGAAAAAAAAAACTTGTCAATTATAAAATATAGAGCAACTCATTATTTTAAATGCTAAAAAAAACATATATATATATATATAATAATGTATCTAATTTTTAATTCTAAATCAATTGATTTTATTCTATCAAGTATTTATGCAATAATTATCTTATAACAGAAGGTGTAGTGATAATGCCATTTTTATTTTAAATATATTCTTCCCTTCTTCATATCGATTTTTTTATCTATAAAATTATCTCCCTACATTGCAAATACATTATGATTACATTTTAATACGTTTATAATACATTCTTAATATAAAAAAAAATAAATTAAAAAAGGAAAAAAAAAACAAAAGGCAATTGATAATTTTATATTTTTGAAATTTGAATTTAGTTAAAGAAATTTGTTAATGTTTATTTGAAATCTATAAATTTTATGAAATTCAAAACTTGATAAATTATAATAATATAAATGTTAATATGTCTAATATAAAGATTATATATATTTTAACAAAAGAAAAAAAAAGTGTATATTCAATTTATATAAAATTTGTTTTTTTTTTTTTTTTTTTTTTTTGCATATTTTATATATTGTCTATTGAATAAAAGTGAAAATTGAAATAATCGTTGTGAATCTGTATATTTAAAATCAATTAATGTTTATTAGGAAAAAAAAAAATAATTATATTTATAATAGTAATAAAATTAATATTCATTTATGTTCTTTTATTATAATTAATTTTACATTATCCTTTTAATTTTTATAATAAAAAAATTTTTTTATTATATTTTTATTAATAATACATTCAAAATTATAAAGTCGAACTGAAAATAAAAACATTGAATAAAAAAAAACTACATAAAATGTAATTTTCTTTCAATATTTTTTCTTTCTTTTTTAATAATAATAATAACAATAAAAAGTCTTTCTTTAAATTATTTTTATTTATTTATTTTCATTTATATATGAATATGTATAGTAGAATAAAATTAATACTATATAAAATATTACTTTATATACTTACCAATATTATATAATTATATATATAAATATTGGTAAATACATACGTTTTTCTATTAATTATTATCTAGTATTGTATTTAACCTCTTTTTTCTTTTTTTAAGTTATTCATTAAATAATTTAATTTCTATAGTTAATAAAATTAATGGTTGTCGAAGTAAAATAGTTACAGATATTATTATTACTTTTAGTAATAGTAGTGGTGATGATGGTGGTAATGATATTATTTACTATTATTATTATTTTATTTTTTTATTTTATTCGACCATTTCAGCGACTTCGAAATCTGTAATTTGAGGTAGATAGGCACATGCACTTAGTTCTAATGCATACATTTCATTAAATACATGATGACCATCATACCCTCCAAAAATATATATACGACTATCATAAAGAACAGCAGTGTGATAACCTCTACCTGATGGTACTGTACCATACACTTTACGTGTTTCCCAATTCATTGTTACTAAATTTAATAGCAGTACCTCTCTTGAATATTTCATACCATCATGTCCACCAATAATAAAAAGATAACTACCAACTTGAGTGGAGGAATGACTTAAACGTGGAATAGGTTGATCAGCGTCAACACGTGACCAATGATTTGATTTTAAATCAAGAATATGAATATCATTGAAGCATTCATGACCGTCAGATCCACCAAATACAATCACTTTTGAACCCACTAAATTGCAAGTATGGTATCCACGTGGGGCTGGAGGTTTACCTGTTGTTTGAATATGGTTCCATGTAAAGGTATAGTCAAGAATAGAAGGTGAACCATTATTATTGGAGTTACCACCATTTTTAAAGTATTGCATACTCATTCCTTTGGTTAAAGTACTATTGTTTGAATTTGCATAGATTGAACCACGATCACTAAAGGATCCAACAACGGGACTTCTGATATCTGAATTATTATTACCATTAATAACATTGGTCATAAATCTTGGACTATTATCCACTATATTAGAAAAGTTTGCGGTAGAGATGGTATTATTTGTAAATGATGTTGATGGTGGTGTAATTGATAAGGCATAAACATCATTAAGGGCTTTAGAACCATCACCACCAGCAAAAGTATATATCATATTATTATAACTCCACATAGAGTGAGCTCTTCTTGCCCCTGGAATATCTCCATCTACTTTTGGTTTATACCATGTTAACGTATTAGTATCTAAAACATAAATGTTATTATAATAGGTTGGACCATCACCACCACCAAAAAAGTAAATATCTTCATCAATTGCTATACAAGAATGAGCTCTACATGGTGGAGGTGGTGTGCCATTTGTTTTACAATGCATCCACCAATTGGTATCTGCATCAAATACATATAAATCGTTATAGCATACTTTATTATCACAACCACCAAAAACATAAATTTTTTCATTAATCATACACATGGTATGACCTCTTAAAGACCTTGGTGGTGCCTTACCACAGGGTTCAATTTTTTTCCAATGCATTGCTGGTGTTGGTGATAACGTTGTTGTTGTTAAATTTGGAATAGATCCTAAATTCATGTTGGGCATACTGGTTAAGGATTGAAGTAATGATCTTGATTTAGATTTATCCATACTACTCTTTCTATCCATACTACTTTTTCTATCGTCTAATTGAGTGTTTGAGGAAGCTCTAAATATGGGTGAAGAGCCCATTGAATTTACATTTGTACCTCTTGCTAATGTAGATACTGAATTGTTTTTTCCATGTTGTGTTCCTCCAGTATCGGATGAAAATGAACGTGAATGATTCATACTACAAAATTCGAATTTTTAATTTTCTTTTTTTTTTTTTTTATTTTTATGGATAACTATTGTATTTTGAATATTTTGAATAATAAATAATGATTTTCTATTTTTATTTGTATATAATAATAAAATAGGATAGACTATAAAAATAAAAGTATTTTTTAAGGTGAAGATGTTAAAATTTCTTGAATATTACGGATATATAAAAAAATAAAGTATTTTTATTTTAATTGTTCTTCCTACAAACAAAAATAAAGAATTATGAAATATTATACGTTGTCCTTTATTATTTATAATATTATATATCTCTTTTTAGAAGAAAAGTAAAATATGTATATATATATATATGATAAATATATATAAGATATATAAATAAAAAGTTAGTATATTAATATTTTATAGATATATTCTTTATTTAGTATTTTGACTTTAAAAATAAAGAGTATACAAAAAAGTAACTGCTTATATAAAAAGATCGACTAATTTAGTAATATTTTTAAAAATTATAAATAATTGTTTTTATTATTCAAACAAACAAACAAAAAAAAAAACATATCATTTTTTATATTCTATTCTTTTGTATTAACCTCTGACTACTTTTTTTTATTATTCTTATTTTATTATTGTAAACTCTAAAGTTTTTATTATTAGTAGTAGTATTATTATTAAAATATTAATTTTTATAAAATAGCCTTATTCTATATATCATCTATTTAAACTTTTTTCTTTATATTTATAATTTTCTTTTTTAACATAATAATTCTTTAGATTAATTCTTCATATTACATACACTACAACAAGTACATTCTTCCTTTTTTTATTTAATAATTTTTTTTTATTATTTTATTTTATTATTAAAAAAATATAGAAATTTTATTATTATTAAATATATATATATAATTATTATTAATTAAATTTTATAATAGTAGACATTAATGTTAAAAAATAGTATAGTAATATAATTATGATTATATATATATAAATATATATTTAATTATAATTATATTACTTTGTTTTTTTTTTTATATTAACTTTTTAACTTTAATAATATTTACAACATATCAAATACAATAGTATTAAAAAAAAAAAAAAAAAAAAAACATATAAATTATATATATATATAAAATTTTCAATAACTCTATAGAGTTATATTATTAAAATATATATAAAATGGTATGATAAATCCTTTTCCATTTTAAAAAAGTCTTAAAAAAAATCCTTTTTTTTTAATAGATATTTAAATTATTTATAAATTAAAGTTATTTATTTTTATAAATTATAATAATAAAATAAAAAAAAAAGGCTAGTCTTACAAGATATTTATTTACTTTATTTCACAAATGTATAACCTTTAATACATCTATTAAAATGTAATGTAATATAAAGATATATAACAAAAGGAAAATAAAAAATAAAAAAATCGTCGGAGATCATGGTAAAAAAAAAAAATAAAAAGAAACTTATTTTATGCATTAATTAAATATCTTCATTAATTCTATACAGCATTCTTACACAAAATAATAATAATAATTATTAAAATATTTTAATTTTAAATATAAATGAAATAAAAGGAATTTTAATTCATTTTAGCACAGATAACTATATTTTTTATACCATTATAAAATAGTGTGTGTAATTAGTATAAACAAATAATTTTATTATAAACGAAAAGCATTACAATTAATTTATTTGTTATATCAAAAATAAAAATTTCTCACTAATCATTCAATTTTATCATTTCTTTATATATATATCAAGAAAAATAAATAAAAAAGAAAAGATGTGTATTTAGAAATAAGAATAAGATTAAAAAAAATATCAGAAGTAATCAACAAAATATCTAAAAAAAATAAAAAAATAAAATAAAATAAAAATTTTAATTTTTACCATTGTTTTTTTAAAGATTATAAACACATAAATTAAAAACTTTAATAATTAAAAATAAACAAAAATAAAATTTTGAATATATCATATATCATATACAAAAATAATTATGTATGAAAATCTAAATAGTATATAATTTTTTAAAAAATTCTATATAATAAAAGTTTTTTTTTTTTTTCTTTCACTTTACTTATATAGAATTAAAATAATAGTATTTTTTTAATTATTATTCATTATCTTATAAAAAAAAAAAAAGAAAGAAAAAAACGATTATTGGATTAAATAAAAATATTAATATTAAAATAAAAACAAAAAAAAAAAAAAAGAAAGAAAATGTCAGCAGAAGTTATTGCAAGTAATGAGGCTGATCCATTTGCTACATCATTGGACTTAAATGATAGCTATCATGAAATTGAAGAAACAGAATCTTCAAAGGATGACATGGATTCTTTAGATCTAAAAATGACACATATTAATTTAACGGATCTTTCATTAAAGGATGATAGTTATTTAAATAGTGCTATTGGAAAAGATCAAGTTTTTCAGGATTTTGCAATTAAACCAGAAAAATTTAATAATTTAAAAGAGGAGGAGGATGACTTTGGTGGTCTTGTAGATAAAATAAAAACAAATATTAATATTAATAGTGCAAGTTTAAATACATTAGCTTGTATGAATTCAAATAATATGTTAAGTAATGGTTCTAATTTAAATTCATATATTAATGATGGATCCTTATTTGATTTAAAAGCAAGTCATCAATTTTCTATTATCAATAGTAATACAACCATTAATGTATCCGAAGATCATGATATGAATAATACTAATGAATTTACTGAAAATTCAGAATTTATTGATATTGATTTAGAAGATAAGGATACATCAAATGAATTAAAAACTACAGATTCATCAGAATTTAAAGATGTTGATGCCGAGTATAATGATTCAAATATAAATCAATATGAAGATGATTATGATTTAGATGATGTATTTGTTGATGATGATACAATTTTAAAATCTTTATTAAATATTGATAATGGAACAACCGTATTATTAAATAGAGTAAAACAAAATTGTAATACTTGCAAGGTAATATTTAAAAAGAAGAAAAACTTTTTTTTTAATAAAGAAAAAAAAAAGAGATAAAATCAATAGAATAAAAATTCAAAAAAATTGAAAGAAAAATATATCAATAATAGTTTTTTTTTTATTTATTTTTAATATCATAAATATGGTATATAAAAATAGAAATAATGATAGAATAGTATTATACACTAAACATTTTAAAAATTAAATAAATATTTATAACAATAAAAAATATTTTTTAATTAAAAATCATCCTATATCCTATAATAAAAAAAAATTATTTAGCAATATACATACATATACTTTTAAAATTTATTATTACCAATGATAAAAAAAAATTCAATGAATCTTTTAATATCAATATCAAGCAATATATAATAACTTTTATTTTTCTTTAAAATAAAAAAATTTTCATAGGAAGTGATTAGTTTCTTAAAAAAAAGAGCTATTATTGAAGAAGAATATGCAAAATCAATGATTAAACTTACTCAAAGTTCACTTGAAAATTTAGTAAAAGAAAATGTTAATAGAAAATTAGGGTAAGTTAATTAATTAAAAAATAGTATTATAATTAAATAGGGTTTTTAGTAATAATATAAATAAATCATGTATTAATATATATTAATAATATTGTTATTTTTATATCTATTAATCGATTTTTTTTTACTTTTATATAAAATAAACTGTCATAATGAAAAAATTATATAGTTCTTTTAATAAGAATTTTATAAAATTTGTAAAAATGCACGCCAAAGTTGGTCAAAATCATTTAGAATTTGCCCAAAAAATTAATGATACACATGATGCTATCTCAACAACCTATAAAAACACTGAAAGAAGTAGAAAACAAGTAATATTTAACATATATATATAAAAAACTAAAGCATTAAGAAAAAAAAGGGGAAAATATACTAATTATTATAACTATAATTATGTTTTATTTTTTAAAAAAAAAAAAAAAGTTAAAAGATGCAGGAATTAAATATAAAAAGAATTTGACAGAATCTGATTCCCTTTTAGAAAAAGTAAGACAAAAATATGAAAATTTAAGTCAAAATTGGGAAGATGCCTTACAAGAAAAAGAAAAACATTTTAGTAATGATCAAGATCAATTATTAAGAATGGGTTCAATATCTGGTTCTGCAAGAACCTTAAATGGAAAAAAGAATACCATAAAGAATATTGGTATTTTTAGAAGTAATCAAACTAATCCACAAAAAGTAATTATCATATAAATATAGAAATAATATTTTATTACAAATATTATAAAAATAACAACAATAATAATAATAATAATAATAAATTTATATATTCTTTTTTTTTCTATTATCATTATTATTTTAATGGAATCTACTAGATATTAAAATTAGAAGAAGATACTCGTCTTAAAGTCGCTCTTCAAAACGAAAATTATATTACTCAATTGAACATTAGTAATAATATTAGAAATGAATATGATCAAGTTCATATTCCAGCATTATTAAAGGTAGTGTTATTTTTTTTTTTTTTTAAAAAAAAAAAGGATAGTTTTATATATTTTATTTTTAATGAAAATTAAAATCTCTTATAATAATAATTATAAAATATATTCTAGTCACTCAAAGAAACAAATGATGAATGTGATCAATCCCTTCAAAATCATCTTAAAGACTATGCTTATAATTTTGAAAATGTTATGAAGAATGATTGTTCAACATTAAATTCCATAAAAAATAGTAAGATTTTCAATAAATAAAATATATTATTACCCTATGCATATTATTAACTTTTATTAAAATAACATTCATATTTTATTATTATTGTTATAAAATATATGATATCTTTTTATTATTATTATTATTATTATTATTATTATTATTATTATTATTATTATTATTATTATTATTATTATTATTATTATTATTATTATTATTATTATTATTATTATTATTATTATTATTATTATTATTATTATTATTATTATTATTATTATTATTATTATTATTATTATTATTATTATTATTATTATTATTATTATTATTATTATTATTATTATTATATTATTATTATTATTATTATTATTATTATTATTATTATTATTATTATTATTATTATTATTATTATTATTATTATTATTATTATTATTATTATTATTATTATTATTATTATGTTTATGTTTATGTTTATGTTTATGTTTATGTTTATTATTATTATGTTTATTATTATTACTATCATTATTATCATTTCTTTAATTTTTTGATTGATTTTATTGTATAGAAGTAAGTATAGGAAAATTAATTGAAGATATTAATAATAAAAAAGATCTTTCAGAATTTATTCAACAAAATGCCTACGAAGAAATTCCAAGTACAATTGAAGAAGAAAATTCAGAAAATCAAAGAAAAACATCTTGTTATAAATTTGTAAATATTTTTTAATATCTTTATATTCTTTTGTTAATCTCCATACATATAATATATATTAAAAAAAATATTTTTCTTTAAATTATTACATATTATTATATATATATTTGCTCTTTATTTTCATTAAATAAAAAAATAATAAAAATAGATAAGAAATAGTGCAGATTCTGATCCACAAACAGTTTTTGGTGAAGATCTTAATGAAACGATTAGACGTGAAAATACTGAAATACCATTAGTTATATCTAAATGTATAAAATTAATAGAAGATATAGGTAAAATATTTGTATATACAAATTTAAATATAGTATATGATAAATATGAATCTTCTTCTAAATATTTAAAAAAAAAAACTTTTTTATTTTCTATGTTAATATTATATTAATAAAAATTAATAGGACTGGATGTACCAGGATTATATCGTTTTTCTGGATCCAATAATCATATTCAACATTTAAAAACTCTTTTCAATAAGAATTCCTATTTAGTTGCATTAGATGGAATTATTAACACTGAAAATATTAATGATGTTGTTGGTTTAGTTAAATTATTCTTTAGAGAATTACCTGATCCTTTATTAATTCGTGGATTATACCATCAATTTATTGAGGCATCAAGTAAGATTAATAAAAACAACTATATATTTTTTTTTATTTATATTTATTATACATCATATATCAATATATTCATTTTATTATAAAAAAAAAAAAAGAAATTGAGGATGAAAGACGTCGTTTAATTGAAATTCATGAATTGGTAAATAAATTACCAGATGCCAACTATTTAACTTTAAGATTCTTAATTGGTCACTTGTTCAAGTATGTATTATGTATCTAATTATTATTAGTAGAAGTAATAGTAGTAATAGTAATAGTAATAATCATAGTCATAGGAATGGATTTTATAATAAATAAAATATATAGGCAGCTTTAAAAAAAATATTTATTAAATTATATTACTATTTTTTATTTTTATTTTCTTATAATATTAATAATACTAAATAGGGTTCAAGCTCATCAATCCACAAATAAAATGAGTATTTCTAATCTTTCTATTATTTGGGGACCAATTCTTTTAGATAATTCTAATAATTCAATTATTATTAATCCTGAGGATGAACTTCATGAAAGCTCTGCAGATCTTCCAAGTGATTCTTTAATTGATTTCCAATATAAATGTAAAGTTATCGAAGTCATTCTTGCAAATTATTTAATTATTTTCGATCCAGAATCATAAATTTAAAAAAATGATTTTCTCTTTTTTTTTTTTTTTTTTTTTTTTTTTTTCTTTCTTTTTCATTATAACATTTCTTTTTATTTTTTTTAAAAAATTATCCGAGAACAATGTATGATATTTATGCAAATCTTCTCAATAGTTATAGTAATATATATATCTTTTTTATAAAAAAATAAATTTTCAAATAGAATTATAATAAATTTTAAAAAATGTATAGTTATATATTTTATCTTGTATTAGTATATATTTAATAATTAAGCAATTATTGATGAATTAAAAGTAGAAAAAAAATAAATACTTATTTAAATATAGTTTATATGAGTTTTAGGAGCTATCCATGGTTCAAATATTTTAATTTCTATATTATATTTAACAATTTTTTTAATAAAAAGTCATTTTTATATAATAACTAATAAAGCTATAACAACAATTTTGATATAAATATTAAGATAATTAAAAATATGTATTTCTTTTAAAATAATTAAAAAATCGCTATATCCCAAATTCTTTTCTAATATATTATATTATATATTGACTTTTATACCAGTATTTATGAATTAACATTATATCCGTTTACCAATAAATAACGAAATTTATAGAATAACTCTTTTTCCTAAAAATTGGAATAAGTCCAATTTTTTACAAATCTATATAACCATTTAATTAAAATAGTTTTTTTTTTAGTCTCAATATTCTAATATTCTAATATTATGTAAAAAAAAAACATCTATCATTGATTATAAATCTTTTTATAATTCTACAGCTGGTGTTATAAAGATATATTACAAAATCGTAATAATAATAAAATATATATGAATGGAAAATAATTTTCTTTTTTAAAAATATATATTTATAAGTCATGAACCATCAGCCATGAACCAATTTGCTTTTGTTCTTTTTATACTCAAAAACTCCTTTTAACATTCAATAGTAAAATAGTGTTGGCTAATAAAAGATACCTTGTATAATAATAATAATAATAAAATAAAATAGTTGATTATATTACTTTATATATTGATTTTGATGTAATAAATAAAATTATAATTAATATTACATTTTTTATAAGCAAGTTATAAATATAAAGTCATCTTTATAAAACTTAACCAAATGTTTTTAATAAAACCTCTTCATTACACACTTTTAAAACATGATTCATTAATTTTTTATGTGACTCTTTTTTTTTCCTATTTTAATTTGATAAATTTATTTTTTTTTTACCACTAAAAAGTTGTTTACTTTTTTTTTTTTGGCCGCTGTTTTACCATTAAAACTTAATATAACAAAAATTAAATATATTAATATATAAAAGTCGATTAACCCATAAATTAAATAAATTTTAAAATCCTGATTGATAATTTAA
Organism: Piromyces finnis; assembly: GCA_002104945.1. Taxonomy (NCBI): domain Eukaryota; kingdom Fungi; phylum Neocallimastigomycota; class Neocallimastigomycetes; order Neocallimastigales; family Neocallimastigaceae; genus Piromyces; species Piromyces finnis. The sequence continues at coordinate 457,575 of MCFH01000035.1, forward strand.
TTTTATTATTTAATATAAAGTGAAACAATAATTGGTATGAACGGTGTATATATATTATAGCATATATTTACAGTGTATTTTAAATATATATAAATATGTTATTAATTAAATTCATACACTTTATCATTTTCATAATTTATAATCCACAGTGAAATTTTAAAAAAAAAAAAAAAGTAAAGTGCATTATTAAAATTAATAGAAATATAAAATTCAAAAGAATTAATATTTAAAAAAAAAAACTATTTTTTTTTAGTTATAAAGGAAAAAAAAAAAAAGATTTATATAATAAAAAAAAGGCATTTCTAAATGGTTAAAAAAAAAGTTCATTAATAAAAAAATTAAAAAATAAAGAAATTAAAATTTTGGTTACACGAATACCTTTTTAAGAAATAAATTTAAATAAAGAAAAATTTAACATTTTTTTTCTTTTTTAATTAGGAAAAGCTTTGGTGGTGATGGTGGTGGCGATGGTGCTTTGTTTAAAGTAGTTGAAAATTTTATTTTGTTTTATTTTTTATTATATCTCTTATGGATTAAGTTACTTTTTATTATTATTATTATTATTATTATTAAAAAAGTTGGATTTAATGTGTTAATTATGAAAGATATTTTTTAAAATATTAATTATCTATTATATGAAATATGAAAATTTTAAATCATAATCTTACACCATAATTGATGATAAGAACAGTTTTTTTTTGGAATAATTCTATCAAGTTTGTTAATTATCATAGAGTTAGTTCTATTTCATTCAAATTACCCAATAAACGAAGCTTTAAATATTATCTCTTTCAAATACTAGTATAAATTAATGATTATTTTAGTATATTTAATGGAATAAAATAAAATGTAAAAATACTTTAAAGAAAACTTTTTAAATAAATAAACCAATTTTTCATTTATGCTATTAATAACCAAATTATATTCTATCGTAGTTGATCCTTTATTTTAAATTAATAACTTTTTATTGTTTTTAGTATCATTTTCTTCCTTCTTTTCTTATTTACTTTTCCACCACTTTACTATCATTGAAAATGAGGTTTAAATATTTTTATTACTTTGCTTTTTATGCTTATAGTTATTTATTATTGCAAAAAAACAATCATTTCTTTTTTAATGATACTACATTCAAACTTCATTGTAAAGTTTTTTCCTTTCCATTATAACTTCATTGTTTTTTCTAATATCCTTAACAACTTTTCATAATTTTTAAAAATTTTGTTGAGAATTTGGTGTAACAAAATATAATTCTTTAATTACCAAATTTGGTAATTATTAAATTTTTTTAATAAATCAATTTATTTAATTATAATTATATATATTAATAAATTATATTAAATTATAAATAATTTAAAAGGTTAGGAATTAAGAATTGGCGTTTGATGGAAACTTTAAAAAAAAAGTAAACAAATTTATTACTAAATTTACTTTTTAATATTTGAATACAAACGAAAAAAAAAAAAAAAAGCATACGAGAGCTTTTCTATCTCATGGTATTTATAGTTTGGCTAATTTTATTTTAGTGATTTAAATAGTTTTATGGTGAGTTTTATGAAAAAAAATTTTAAAAGATAATACAACAATAATTTTAAAAAAAAAAAGAAAATTATAATTAATGAAAATAATATAAATATTAATATTAATAATCAAAGACAATAATAATAATTATATTATATTGTAATATATATATAATGATTCATTCTTTTTAATAGATATAAAGAATGAATTTAACTTTTTTAAAATAGTATTTAATCCATCTTTCCATAATGACTAATTTTTTGCTATTCTTTTATAAAAAGATAATTAATTATAGCAGACACATTAATTATTCCATTATTATTCCTAGTGAAAAAAAAAAAGTTTAGTATTTTGATTGTAAACCACTCTTTTTTTTTTTTTTTACTAATAAATTTCTTTTTGTTGACTTTTTCTTTTTTTCTGCTGACGACAACAACAATAGGAATAATATTAAAATTTTTAATTAAATTATAAAGTTTCAAAAAAATTTTTTTAATTAAATTTTTTAAATTAATTTTTTAATTAAATTCTGTAATTAAACCTTATTTAATATTGAATTTTGATTTTTTTTAAAAAAAAGTTGACATTCTTTTTTTTTTAATTTTTTTTATACCACCATACACTTTAATTTGAAATATAAAACTTTATTTATTATTATTTTTGAAAAAATTGTACGACATTAAAAAATTCAATACTATAATTAATATACTTAAAAGTACTTTTATTAAATTATGAAATCAATTATTCTATATAAAAATTCATATATAAAACAATATAAAATTGAAAAGGTTTCATCTATATAATTTAACTTTAACAACCACTTTACATAAAATAATATGTTATATTATAATAATAGTATATATATAATATATGAATGAATAGAATTTTAATATCCATCCATTTAATAAAAAAACAGTTTGGTTGGTGGTGAGTTACAACTTTTTAATTATAAAAAAAAAAGTTTTTAAACTATAAAAAGAATGTCTTTCCCATAAATACTATAAATACTAGTTAATTTGGTTTTTTTTTTTTTTTTTAATTAAGAAAAAAAAAAAAAAGTATTCCATTGACTGTTTCTATGTAAATTTTTTTTATTTTTATTAAAAAAAAAAAAAAAGGAATTATTATATTTTATAAATTTTATAAATTTGTTTTATAAAATATATATATATATATATTTTGTATATAGTTTTAGTGAATGAAATTTCATTATCAAAGGATTGTAAATAATAATTAAAAAATTAATTATTATTGAATATAACTTTTAAAAAAATAAATATTTTGATATATATATATAACTCTTTGACCTACCTACACAGTAATAATAAAAAAGGAAAACTAAAGAGGAATATTTATCTCCTGTAATATAATAACATATCTGTAAATTCTTTCATAATATTTTAGTGACATAAAAATTTTTAAAAAAAGATAGTATATAAAAAAACACTAATTAATAACAAAAACAAAAAAGTATACAAATATTGTTATTAAGAATTTTATGTAAAAAAAAAAAAAGAAAATAATTTCAAAATAAGCACCCATCCAAATATATACTCATATATACAAATACTTTGATAAAAGATTATACTCTTTCCAAAAAATCAATAATTTATTAAATATCAATAAACGTTAAAGTATAAAAAAAATGTCAGTCTTTGTAAAAAGAAAAGGTTTTGAAGATAGTTACGATAGATTCGACCCTCTTACCGAAACTTGCCCTATCAATGGTTACAGAGGATTCTTTGATGGATTTTTTATAAGATGTAGGGATACCTTTTTATTTGTAAATATTCTTCAATTTGCTCTTGTAACTCTTATGTATTGGAACATTGGTAAAGGAAAATACTGGAAAATATTATTTTATGGATCTGTAGCTGGTTGTATTGCTAGTATATTAGAATCCGGAACTGTTGCCTTTATCTGTAGAGAAAGTACCAAAGGTAAAACCTACTCTAATGTATTTACCTTTTTTGTTGCGGAATTTTTCTGGATTTGTAATGAATACTCCATTCCCCTTTTAAATTTAGTTAAGATGAAAGCATTTACAAATGGAAAAGCTTCTAAAATTGTTAATCATACAGTTTTGACCATTTTCCCATTATTTGCTATATGTAGATTCTGGATTGGTTATGTTCGTTCTAAATTTAGTGTTATTAAAATGGATGATATCGATAATACACATGGTGTGACTTTTGCTTTAATGGCCATTGCCGATTTAGTTTGTACTATATCTATTATATACTATGTAAGAAAACATAATAAACAGGAGCTTATAAAAACTTCAAATATTACTCATTATATCGAGCGTTCAAGTTACGCTATTTTAGTATGTGTAGATGCTGTAAGTATTATACTTGCTGTATTATGTTTCATTCCAACTTACTTTTCCTCTGTTCCAAAAAGTATCCCATTACCATTACATTGTATAAAATGTGCCTTTTTATTAATTTTAGCTACAGATGCTTTACTCTTTAAATATGAAGCAAACACTAGTTCAGTTCAAAGCTCTGAAAGTTATAAATATAAAAATAGTTATGATACCTACAATTACAATAAATCTCGTAATAATTTTAGTATGGAAACTAGTAATCATAGTATTAAAAGCTTTGGACACTACGGATTTCCTAATGATAATAGTAGTTATCAAAGAAGTATAATAAAAAATTACACCACAAAACCAGCACCTATTTCAGTATTAAATGATTCTTCCAATGATAATAATACCATTCAAAGTTTTGGATTTTTATATCAACAACCACAAAATTTTAATTAATTTTTTTTTTTTTAAAAAAAAAAAAAACTTTTCATTGATTTTTAATTTAAAAGAATAAACAATAATAAACAATAATAATAATAGATTAAGCCATTAAAATAGAACTTGAATTTGTAATTGAATAGAAAAAATAAATCTTTAAAATTTAGAAAAAAAAATTATAATTTTTTTGTATAAATTAATTATATAGAAAATATAGACAAAAAAAAACAATAATAATAATTAAATTAATAATAATAATTAAAACACCCGATAATTAAATAAATTAATACATGTATTTATTGAATAAATATAACCTATTAATGTGGAATTTTAAAAGTGTTTAATTATTCATCGGTAAAACAAAGCAAAGATGATATTTGAAAGAAGAAAAGTTTAAAATAGTGTTTATACCTATTGATAAATATTCAATTATTTTTCTTTTTTACTCATTATTTTTAATTTTTTAGTTGATTTATGATCTAGTAGTTTAAAATAAAAAAAAAATAATTGATAGAGATTTTTTTTTTTTTTTTTTTCTAAACCATTGATTTTAGACACCTTGAACTTATCGATACAGATAAAATTGTCTAAAAAAAATTAGCCTAATGAATGTATTAAACAAAACTTTATTAACATATGTTTTTTTTTTGGTAGGATCAACTCCGAATAACCTTTTTTATAATGAGCCTAATCATATTAAACTTGTCTATCGTTTTTTTTTTTTTTTTTATATAAAGGTTTAATACGACCAATTTCTATAATATATAAAATGTAAACGTAATTACAATACAAATTTAAAAGCCATAATGTAAATATAGAATCCATAAAATTCCAAACATATTATTGAACCATTAATCATTATTGAATAATAAATGATAAGTATTATTATAATAGTTTTAATTAATAAAAATTAGGGTGGTAAGGTTACTTTTAGAGAAAGAATTTATATTTTTAGGCTGATGATAAGATGAATTATGCTTATTTGTATAATAATTCGTTGAATGATACTTAGGATAATATTCAGATTGAAGGTAAAATGAATCATTCATTATTGGTGTAGGAGGTCTAGGATAACTACTATAGTAAGCATCATTAATAATAAATAGGAGGGTCTAAGATCTGGAGCTGGAACTATTGGTGATGGATCTTTAGAAAAAAGAATGATCAGCATTTTTATCTGGGATGGGACTTTTAGAAAAAGAATTATATATTTTATCAAATTCATAATCCTTAGCCACTTGACAGGCCCTTCGATAGAAAACTATCCTTTCAATCGACGTTCCTATACCTCTTCATTACATTGATTTTTATCCAAGATTGGAAATGGAATGAGAGCAGTAGCTCTAGTCTCTAGTAGACATAACAACAGAAAAAACTTGAGGTAGTAATTTTAAAATTTTAATAAAAAGAATTAAGTATTTATTTAATAAAATTTAATTTTTATATTATATATATATATTTATTTATTTTTATGTTTATTTATATTATTAGTATTATTTAAAAAAAAAAAAATGTTATTTAAAAAATTTTTTTTTATAAATATGAAAACTATAAAGAAATAAAGAATTTAAAATATTTTTTTTTTTCGAGTTTAATTTTTCAATCTTAGCTTGAAAAACTCCCTAACAAATATTAAAAACTTGATAATAACCAACTTTTCAATAACTAAAGTAAATCTACTCAACTTTAATATTTTACACTTTAGCTTATTGCCATTTATATAAATTTCTTTATATTTTATTAAAAAAAAAAAAAAAAAAAACATCAGTAACTATTTTTTGTTTAATGTATGTAAATACAAAATCTTTTTCAAATTTCAAATAACAAAAAACATATATATATATTACTAATATAATAGGAATATATCAAAAAGGATATAAAATGAAAATACTATTTTCTAAAATGTTTATCACTTTTTTTTTATTTATATAAAACAACTATATTTTAATCTTTTTTCATAATACTTCTTAATTTACAATGAACATTTCTTAATTATTCTTTATTATTTTAATGTTTTTTTTTTTTAAAAAAGGTTTGCATTACACATCAGAGTTAAATCGTTAATAATTACAAAGAATATTGTTACCCCCTAATCTAATCAAATTTTAAATACATTTAAAATTTTTTTAAAAAAAATGTATTTACTATGATGTTTTTTTCCTCCTCATCAAAATAAAATATCAATTGAAACATAATTAACTTTTTCTTTTGTTTAATATATAATGATAAAAAAAATTATAATAATAATAATGATAGTAACATTCATTATTTAATATTTATAATATATATAAACTGCCAAAAAAAAAAAAATATATATATATATATATATATAAAGTGATAATTATTGTAATTATTATTAAAATATATACAAAACTTTTTTTTTTACTTTAAACAACCTTTATTTTTTTTATTCCATTTCAAAATTTTCACACTTTTTAATTTTAATTTCCATACAAATAATCTAATTGTTTAGTATTATATTAATAATAATAACAATTATCAATTTATAATATTTAATATTTTATAATAATTATATATATTGTTGTTGATGTGCAGTAATTATTTAATTTTTAAAGTTTAAAAAATTAGTAATTCTTTTTAAATATTAATTCATTAGTTTAGTAATAAAAAATAATAATAAAAGGGAACTTTTTTTTTTATTATTAGTTAATAGGATATAATTAATTATTAAAAAATAATTTTTACATTTTCATTGTTGCTATTATTTATTTCATTATTTATAAAAAGTATATTGTTCATCAAAAAAAAAAAACCACTTAATTGCATAAATTGATTTTTATTATTATTATTATTATTATTTTATATGAATATTAATAAAAAATATATATTAATAAACAATATTAAGATATAACAATGATGATTTTAATTATTATTATTATTACTATATATTACCTACTACTACTGTTATTATTATTTCGTACTAGTAAAATCCTTAATAGCATGGATCATCCATCTTTAGTATATCATATGATTCAATAATTATTATTAATTTAAAAATAATTTTTTTTTTTTTTTTTGGTAAATAGGAAAATATGTAAATATTATTTTTCATTTATAATTAATTAATTAAAAAAATGCATTTTTTTATTTATATTAATTTTACGTGTTACTATTTATACAAAGTCTATTTTTAGATTTAAAAATAATAAAAAAAAAAAAAAAGAATATCTTAATAAAAACGACGGTATATACTTTTTATCAACAATACAAATGATTTGAATATTTTCTTTTTTAACCAAATATTGAATTAAAAATAAAAATAGCTAATTAGAAATAATAATTTTTTTTTTTAATTCTTATTATTAATATTGAATCTAGAATAATTTTATTAAAAATTGAAATAGTTGTTTTTTTTTTTTTACTATTCTATATTTTTTTTTAAAATATATATATATATTAATATTAATAAAGTTAGAGTCATTTGTTAATTCGTACTCTTTTTGGCTTGAACTTTTTATATTATCTTATATTTTATATATATTAAAGAATATCATCATTTTTTTAAAGAAAAAAAAATGATCAGATTATTAAAATCTCCATAAGGCTTAATTATTAATAATTTATTAAAACTATTGATATTTTAATATTATCTTTTTTTACTATTAATAATAAACATACCATATGATTTTTAATATCTTTTTTATTTTATTTATTCATTTATTATATTATATTAAATATAAATAAAAATAATTTGTTTATTTCAATGTTATAATTAATATTTAAATTAAAAAGTGAAGTGTCTAGATGTATTTAAATATAAATATTTACACAGAAAGGATTAAACCCCATTAAAATGATCATGTTTTTTTTAATTAGGAATTTCTATTAATAAATTTTTATTAATATAAAATTTAATAAAAAAAAAAACAAACAAAATTAATGATTTATTTATATTTACATTTTCATTTTAATAATTATTTTTTATTTTTTTTTTTTGAGAAATTCATCTTTTGTGCTTTTTGTCATAGATTAATAGATTACACAAAATCTAAATTTATAATATAAAGTATGATTTTTTCTGGACCTTGTTCAATTTAATCGTTTATACCATTTTATAAATAAATAAATAATATATTAATGTTTTAAAAATAGTAAAAAAAAAAAAAAAATTAAAAAATTTATAATTATTTGGTTGACCTTTATAATTTTTAAAGTTTTTTTTTTTTTAAAAAAAAAATGGAGATTAAAGAAAGAAAAAATAAACTTTCTAGATTTCCAAAGTTTTGGTTTTAATAAAATTATTAATAAATTAATGAAAGAAAGAATTGGATTGGGTCTTGTTTATATTATATGTTTATCATGATTTACTAAATAAAAAAAGTAAAAATCTTAATAAAAATAAAATAATTTTAATTAATTTTAATATAATTAAAGAAAATGAAATAGATTTTGTCAACCCTCAAAAGGAAAAAAAAAAAAAAAAAAAGAATATAAAAAGAAAAATAAATTCTTTTTTTTTTTTTTTACTTTTTATTTTTTATTTTTTCAATTAAAGATAGATTAATAATTATAAATCTAAATCATTCCTTCAATCCATAAAAGTATCATAATATAATCACTTACTATCATTTTACAATAATAATAATAATAATAAAATCTATCAATAAAATTTATAAAATGATATTTTAATAATAAATATATAATATAAAGAAAAAAGAAATATTAAATATATATACTTTTTTTTTTTTGCATCACCTAATAATCATTAATTAATTAAAAAAAGTAATCATAAACAAAAATAATATTATAAGAAAAAAAACAATAAAAGTTTATCTGATTTATTAAAATAATATATATTAAAATAAAATAAAAATGAGTCAAATTTATAATTTAATTGATGAAATACCAGATGCTGAAAGATTTTTAGAATCTGCTGGTACATGTTATGGAAAAAATTATCAAACTGCAATATCTGGTTTTTTTACACAGTTTAAAGATACCTTTTTTTATGCTAATATAATTCAATTTTTAATTGTAGCTTTAATGTATGTTAACATTGGAAAAGGTAAATATTGGGATATTTTATTTTATGCCTCTGCCTCCGGTTTTGTTGGTGCTTCAATAGAAAATGCCACAGTAGCCTATATTTGTCAGGAAAGTGAAAGAAAAAAGAATTATAAAGTTATTTCTTTCTTAATTGCAGAATTCTTTTGGATTACCTGTGAATATTCTATACCATTTTTAAATTTAATTAAAATGAAAGCTTTTTCTAAAGGAAGTATGGCTAAAACCATAAATTATGCTATTCTTGGTCTTTTCCTTCCATTTACTCTTTGTCGTTTTGCCATTGGTTTTGAACGTATGAATAAAGGTATTTTATCAAGTCAAAAAATTAGTAATCTTCATGGTTATGCTTTTGGATTCATGGCTATAGCAGATATACTTTGTACCATTTCTATTCTTTATTTCATTCAAAAACACAGTAAAAAAAGTTTTAATGCTTCAAATATTTCCAGTTATATTAAACATTCCAGTTATACTATTTTAATTGCTGTGGATATTGTTAGTTTCCTTCTTTCCACCTTAAGTATTATTACTAATTTTGGTATGTTTGCTGACTACATTCCAAGTTCCATTGCTACACCATTCCATTGTCTTAAATCTTCTTTTGTTTTAATATTAGCTTCAGATGCTCTTCTTTTCAAATATGGAGCTACTGCAGGTTCTTCTATCAATGCTTCTTCTAGTTGTAATTCCGTTAAATTACAAAATTACAATAATGAATTTAATAATAATAGTAATAATAACAATAATGGAAAAGGAAGCAATTTATACAAAGTAAATAATAATCATATTATTGATGTTAATTCAAAATCAACCACTAGTGGTCTTAAAACCCTAACTAATAGTAGTAGTAATACTACTAATAACATGAGTACAACACAAAACTCATCCATCTACCACTCAGCATCCTATAATACCTCCAATATTATTGCTCCTCAAAAAAGTATATTAAAAAATTATACAACAAATATTAAAACATCACCTAATTTATATTCACAAGTAATATACGATGGTGAACCTCATTTTGGTGGATATTTTCATCAACAATGATTTTAATGTTCAACCATAAAGAAAAAAATATTCCCAATATATCCCTAATAATATTTATTATGATGATGGTAAATCATAATAAATAAATTTTTGTAATATATATTTAAAATATAAAAAAAAAAATATCTTGTATATATAGAAATATAGACTATAATCATTATTTATAAAATATAAAATATTTTTATATTATTCAAAAAAAAAAAAAAAAAAAAAAAAAAAAAAAAAAAAAAAAAACTAAAGCAAAATAGATAAAATAAAAAAAATTTAAAAAATATATAATATATTCTTTTTTTTTTTAACTATTTTTGAATTTTCATTTTTGAATTATTTTTTTAAATAGTAAAAAAAAAAAAAAAAAAAAAAAAATTAATATTTTATGGTAATATAACATCGATTGAATTTTTAAATAGTAGACGTAAACCTTTAATATTCATTAATCAATTTAAAAATGAACTATTTAAAAATTGTACAACACTTTTTTTAAAAAAAAAAATAAATAAATGAATGAATAATATAAAAAATAAAATAGTATTATTTTTGTTTGTTGGTTTGTAGATATGACAATTCTACTGGTATTATATAACATATATATATATATATTTTTTATATATATATATATTTTTTAAAATAATTTAAAGATTTAAAAATAATAAAAAAAATTTTATTTAAATTTTATATTAAGGATTTAAAGTATTAATTTAATTAAATAAACACAAAAAAGTAAAAAAAAATAAAATAAAATAAATAAATAAAATTTAAATTATAATTGCATATATAAAAAAAAAAAAGTTAATATCAAATAAGGGGAAATTTTGATATTAATGATTATAAAATAGAATATTTAAATAATAGTTAAAAAGTATATATATACATTTATATATAATATAATTTCATTTTGGTAAAAAAAAAAAAAAAAAAAAAAAAAAAACTAAAGATTTATCTATAGTAAGGAAGAGAAAAACATAATAATAATAACAATGGAGTTTTTAAAGAAAAAGAATATAATAAAAGAAAAAATGATGGCATCTATCAAAAAATCATTATCAAATATTAATATAAAAAATGAAAAACTATATAATTTTTATTCTCCTATTTCAGAAACTACCATAGCCAATACAGAATTGGAAAACTCAGATTCAGAGAATGACTATGCCATCACTTCCTCATCACCTATCACAGAAATTCCAACAAACCATCATATTCCTCAGTATCAACAACAATCTGATCCATCTAAACTTGTATATGTACCAAAAATTCAAGATCATCAACCAAATGATCATGACCATCCCTGGCCTTTTTCAAATCATGATCATCATCAATCAACACAGGAGTCCAATAAATCATGGACCATTGCTTCACCATCTTCTACAATAAATCATGATACAAAAAAATCGGTAGTCATAAATCCTTATTCAATGGATCAACATCAAACATCCAAACTACGTTCAACCCTAAATAAATCTAAAGCTTTCATTCCATGGTATATGAAAAAAAGACAAGAAACGTACAGTAAGCATGAATTAGCCTCGTTTTATAACTATAATCAATGTAGTAATTATGAAAAATATGAAAATTATTCTTCAAGGTATCAACCTAAAAAGGAGGATATCATCGATATATCTTTGGATAAAACTGCTATTGAATTAAAAGAATTTCATTCAACAACAACAAACTCATCAAAAAATGATTTTAAATTAACAGAAGATACAACTACAATGACTACCACTCAACAAAAAAATACAGAAGATTATAGTGAAAGTACAGAGGAAAAGACCTTGGAAAATGAAATTGCCAATGAATTAAACGGAATTGCTTTAAAAGACGTCGTCATTCACTACACCTCTACAAATCAATTCAATAATGTTTTAAAAGAAAGTACAGATTTAAATAATAATTTTGAATCCCCATCAAAAACATCAACAACACCAACCCTAATAGAAAGTAATATTTCTTTTGAATTTCAACCAGAAACTACTTATCCTGTAATATCTGAAAAAAATATATACCCACAAGATACATTAAAATCAAACTATTATCACAATCATGATAATAATAATAATAATAATAGGATAACATTATCATCTTCTTCTTCTATTGAAAACTATACCATTGATGAATTTATTTATTAAAAAAAAAAAAAAAAAAAAAAAAAATCCTTTTTTTATTTTTCTTTTCTATTCTATATTTACAATAAATAAAAATGTTTGCTTTTTTTTTTTTTTTTTCAATTTTATAATAAATATATTATCTATATAAATTTCATTATAGTTGAAATTAAAATAACTTTTTATTTTATCTTAAAAAAAAAAAAATAGTCTTTTCAATAATATTATCAATTTGAATGTATGTAATTAATAATATATACATTGTATTTGCTATAGAGAATAAGAACAAAAATTCAAAAAATAAACCTGAAAAAACTTTCGAATATACTAATAAACAGTCTTTCATCATCCTTTTTTTTGGTTTCTAAACAATCTTTCTGCATTATTCAATATAAACCATTAAATACTATTTACTCTTTATATATTTCTTTTTTTTTTTTTAATTTTTTATTTATAAAAATAAATTTAATAAAATATTGGTTAATATTATTTTTAACTTTTTTTTTTTAATTTTTTTATTTTATTTTTAAAAAAATTTATTTTTTATTTTATAAAAAAAAGAAAAAGATACTTTTCAGTACATATTATCTGTTAATATACTGTAAAATAAGAAAAAAAGATAATAAATTAATTTGAAAAATAATTAAATCTCTCCTTTTTTTAACATTTGTTGAAAATGAATAAAATATATTTCTAAAAAAACGTTAATATTTTACAAATGATTTGAAAAATTATTATTACGTTATTCTTTTTATAGGATATAGTTTTTTAAAAAAAAAAAAATGACAATTGTTTTTTTTTTCTTTTTTTGAAATCATTATTTTTATATAAAATTTCCCTTTTTTAATTTGTTTATTGGGCAGCAGCTCTTTGAGCAGCACGCTTTTCAGTTTGAGCCTGTTATTAAAAAAAAAATAAAAAGTTAATATTTATTTTATTATCATTAAAAATAACTCTATATAGATATTTTCTCTTTTTAGCGTTTAAATATTAAAATTTACCTTGAAACCAGTCTTAATAGTAGAAACGGACTTAACAGCACCACAAGCTTCACAATGTAAGAAGAAAATACGATTATCCTTTTCTAAAATTGTTTCTGGTGACTTACAAACCTTACAAGTAACGTATTCCACTATAATTATTTTGTAATAATTTATAAAATTAATATTTCATTTCAATTTACTGCATTTATATTTGATTAATTATTATTTTTTTAAAAATATGAATATCATTAAAAATAATACTTACTAATATAACGCTTTAAAATATTTTCAATTTGTTTTTGTTGGAAACGACCCTTAATAACTAAACGTTGACTACCATCAATGGAACCACTAGTACCAAGTTCAGCAAATAAGAATTGAATAACATGTTCTGGTTGACGGTGCATTCTTTAATTTTGAATTTATTTTTTAATTTTGAAAATAATAGCCGTTAATAATGTGTTTATGCTACTTTACTTTAAATAGCTTTATTTTTAAATAATCCATAGTTAAATTTATACATTATTTAATAATACCTTTTACAGATTTCAACTAAGTTGAAGAAGACAGTCTTACGAGAACCTTCACGATGAACTTGTGGTGGAACAATGGTGTAACGCTTCTTTTCACCAACAAGATCTGGATTCTTTTCATGAAGAATCTTGAAAACACGGGTAAGAAGCTTTTAAAATTATATGAATAGATATAATTTTATTAATCCTAAAATTCATTACTATAAATAACATATATTTTAATTTCATTTAAACATACTTCTTCATAAGTGTAATCTCTGTCAGAGTCGAGCCAACCTTCTTCACTAGTACCTTCTTTCTTTTCTTCGGATTGTTCTTCAGCAACATCATCAATACCTCCATCAGCCTTAAGTTGGGCTTCAAATTCAGCAAGATTTGGTCTCTTCTTCTTCTTCTTCTTCTTTTCACCAAATGAAGCTAAGCTGTCAACTTCAGCTGGAGATTCAGATCTTGGAGTATCAGCCTTTTATTATTTTAAAATTAAACAGTATAATTTTAATACATAAAAAATATTTAATAAAATCATCAATAAATACTCTAACAATTAATATATTCCTATTATTCATATTTATAAATATATATTTTACATCAAAAGTAGCAGTCTTCTTCTTCTTCTTCTTCTTCTTTTCACCAAACATGGCCATTGGATCTTCAACCTTAGCTTCAGTGCTTTCAGAAGCAGCTGCAGCATCAGCAGACTTATCCTTCTTCTTCTTCTTCTTCTTTTTCATTGTAGTGTCGAAGAAGGCCTTTTTAATAGAATATAATTTTTAAAAAATATAAATGAAAATTAAATAATTTATTATTAAAAAATATAAACAATACTATGTTTTCTTATATATAAACATAATAAAAATCAAAAAAAAAAAAAAGACAATAATTGCAATGTCAACTTTAACATTTTTTCAATAAAAAAATATTTTGGAATGGGAAATGTAGTTTATCGATAAAAAAAAACTTATTGATTATAAATATCTTTTATAAATATATATTTAATACTTGAAATTTAATTGTATATATTTTATTGATTAAAGTAAATCTTTTTTTTTTATTTTTTAATGAATTGATTAATTTTTAATTGATTGATTTTGATTGATTGATTGATTATAGATTTTCAAAATGGATGAAATATTATTATGGAATGTCAACTCGCATATTACTTTGATAGCATAAAGTTTTTTTTTTTTTTAACATAAACTAATAATTTGTTTTTGTATTTACATTTTGATCTTCGACAGTCTTTTCTTGTTCGTGTTTAATTTCTTCTTCGTTTTCCATTATGATTTATTTTTTTTAATATTATTATTTAATATAAAATAAATCTTTTTGCGAAAAAAAAAATTATAAAAATACTTGTTACTATATAATTTTATTAAACAATAATGTAACGTTAATGTATTAATATTACAATACAACAATTTGAATATTAACTATCACAAATAATTATATATAATTTATATATATAATGGTATTCTTTCTAGTATATTAGCATATTAGAATTATAAATTCAAACAAATTTTTATATTAAAATATGATTGGCTTATGATAAAAATTGTATAACACAGCCAGTCAATAAAAATAAATTTTATAAAAAATATTATTTAATAATGTAACTAAATATATGTACATTACTACTAATTAATATAATTTAATGTATTTTGTAAATGTAATAAAAAGTATTTTTTTATGAAATGCATCTCTTACATATAAAATTTATTACATTACATACTATATTATTATTATATATATTTATAGAAGTAAGTGAATAGTATTGTATAATTTTTAACAGCTATATAGTTGTATTGTCATATAGTAATGTAGTTATATAGTTATATAGTTGTATAGTTGTATAGTTGTATAGTTGTATAGTTATATAGCTGTATTGTTATATAGTAATGTAGTTATACAGTGATGCAATGCAATGTAGTAATAATATTATTGAAAAGATTTTTTACATATATAAAACCAATTTTTATTAAAACACTGCCATACGAATAGTTTTAAATCTTTCAATATCTAATGTAGTAAGAGTTGATTATGCTTCTCTTTGAATTAGATCACCAATTCTTGATTCTTTCATTTTGTATTCTCTTCAATTTGTATTAAAAAGAATATTATATTCTTTTCAATAGATTCTCTAAAACTTTTATATTAAAAAGATTATTACAAAAAAGGTTTAATAAAAAATTAACAAATTATTTAAAATAATATATTCTTTTCAATCTATTATTATTTTATTATGAAAAGAAATTAAAGTTAACTTTACTAAATATTTATTTTACATTCTGAAGATTATTAAGCAATGATTTATTATAAATTATTAAAGAAGTTTTATTAACCTAATATATATTATGATTAATTTTAAATACAAATCTATAGAATTAAATTATTATATAAGTGTTTACTTTTTTTTTTATATTTAATATTTAATACTTGACACTTTTATCAATTTATATAAATGTTTGAGTAGTATGTACATGTTGTAGGATGATGGTGATGATGAAAAAGTAGTTGTTTAAGCACTTTATTTTGTGTAACTTTATTTTTTTAATATAAAAATTCATTTTTTAAAAAAAAAGATTAGATTATTATTTTTATAATAAATCATTCTCAAGTTTTTTACGCATTATTATTGCCGTTGTTGATGGTGGTGGTGTTGCTATTGAGAATTTATTTCTATCTTTTAAAATATTTAATAGTTTATCTATTGTAAAAAGAAATAAATAAATAAAATCTAGTTTCTCAAATAATTTTTTATAAATACTGGTATAAATATTTGCAGATTCTTTAATGTAAAAAAAATTTATATTTTATAATATAAAATTTTATTATTAAAAATATATTTTAAGGATAATAATAATAACACTTTAAAAGATGTATAGCTTTTCTTTTTATAACCACGCCATTTACTTTTTGTTTTTTATTAGAATAGCAATACCTTTTTTTTTTTTTTTTACCATGAAATCCATTTTTATTCAATCCTCCGCTTTCCATTGTTAAAATGTTTTTTTTTTTTCATAAATTTAATATCAAAACTTTAATTATTATTAATATTGAAATATCCTGATTTTAAGTAGCAAATAATAAAATTTTAATTATTATAGGAAAACATCAACTTTAAAGAAAATTAAGTAAATAGAATTAAATAAATAGTCATTACATGTATTATTATCTTTATTCACCTCCGTCATATTCTATTAACATTATCATTCATATAAAAAATAATAATAATAGCTATTATGCTTTTTCTTTTTCTTTTTTAAAAAAATGCTTCTTTTTTAAAAGATTCCATAATCTTAATGTATTCTAATATATACAAGAATATATTGTACAATTTAAAAAATCAATTGTTTTCCCATTTTTAGATCATCAAAAATGAATTTTTAATTAATTTAATTTATTAATTATTACTAATAAAAAAAAAATAAAAAATATTCTCTTTTTTTTTTTTTCTTTATAAAAAAAGAAAAGGTGTGAATAAGAAGAAGAAGAATAAAAAAAAAAAAAGAAAAACAAGACGTAATATAATATCATCACTATCGTTTTTTTATTAAGTAAAACAATATAATAAACATAACATTATATATAAAATATAATATATATATATATATTTTTTTAGAAATTTAAATTTCAAAATTGAATTTCAAATTTCAGCGATTAATTTCATTTTTTACTCATTTAAAAATAAAATAATTTTGATAAATTAATATACTAAATTTTAAAATACTCTTAGAAAAAAAAAACTTTATATATAAAGAATAGCATATATATTTTTCATAACAACAACAACAACAACAACAATAATAATAATAATAGTAATAGTAAAGAAATAAAAATAATTTAAAAAAACTATAATAAACAATTTCTTTTTTGAAAAAACTAAAGTGCATTATAAATATAATACATTTTTCATTTTAAACAAACAAATAAACAAATATACAAAACAGATAAATAAATATATATATAAACAAATAAATAAATAAAAGAAAGTAAATAAAAAAAAAAATGGATACTATTGTAGAAACAAAAAACGGTAAAATAGAAGGATTTATTGAAAATGGAATAAATAAATGGTATGGTATACCATACGCTAAACCTCCAATTGGAGAGCTAAGATTTCGTCGTTCTGTTCCCTATGATTCATGGGAAGGAATAAAGCCATGCAAAAAATTTGGAAAAAAACCTGTTCAATTTATGAAAAAGGTTAAACTTTCTTCTTCCAAATTAGAAAGTGAAGACTGTCTTTTTTTAAATGTATGGAGAAAAAATTCGGAAGCTAAAAAATTACCAGTGTATGTTTGGATTCATGGAGGTTACTTACACTATGGAGATAGTAGTGATCCTCTATTTGATGGAAGTCATTTTGCTGAAGAGGATATCGTATATGTTAATATTAATTATCGTTTAGGACCCATGGGATGTTATGACTTTTCCCTATATAATCCAGATAGGTATGATTCCAATTGTACATTTTCCGATCAAATTTTAGCATTAACTTGGGTGAAAGAAAATATTGAAGCCTTTGGTGGTGATTCCAATAATATTACTATCGCTGGTGAAAGTTCAGGAGGATGTAGTGTTTGTGCTTTATTAACGTCCCCTAAAACAAAAGGTCTTTTCCAAAAAGTTATTTGTCAAAGTGGCCTTCCAGATAGTTTTCCAACAAAGAAAACAATGAAAATGGCAATGGATCTTTTTTTGAGCTATTTAAATATTACACCAGAAACTATTGATACCATTTCAACCATAGATACCGAACGTCTTAAAAAGGCAACTAATAAATTAAATAAAAATCTTAGTAAAGTACATCCTGGATGTTATATGCCAGGGATTATGTATGATGATCTATTACCAGAGGATTGTTATGATTGTATTAAGAAAGGGTATACTGAAGGAGTAAAATTAATTGTAGGAACAACCCTGGATGAAGGTTCCTTTTTTTACCTACTTCATACTTATCCCGATACTTGGAAAAAGGTTAAAGAATACTGTGATATTTGTAATTTTGAAAAAGATTTTAGCGAAGTTGAAAATGTTTACACTCATCTTAAAACCGAAAAGAAAAAAGTTATTGATGTGAATACTGATCTTTTATTCCTAGTTGGTTCAACAAAGCTTGCTGATTGTCAAAGTGCCGTAGAAGATGTTTGGATGTATAAATTTAATTATGCACCACTTCTTCTTAAAATGATTGGTTTAGATGCTACGCATGGTATTGATGTTTCAATTTGTAATAAAAATGCCGATAAAGATTATTTATGGTTCATGACCCCATCGAAAGCTAAAAGACAATTAATGAAAGAAATGTTTGGATCTTGGGTTAATTTTGCTAAAACCGGTGATCCAAATGGGGATCATCTTCCAGTGGAATGGAAAAAATATGATACAACTCATCGTATGACCTATTTCTTTAACGAATCATCCGAATTAGTTGAGAATCCAGTCAAAGACAAATTTGAATTATGGAAGGAATTAAAATATGATCCTCCAGTACAAGACCAAAAATGAAAAATAAAGAATAACATTTAATGCAAAGATCATAAAAAAATATAAAAAAAAGAAAAGGATATAACATAACCTTTTAAAAATAATAATAATAATAATAAACTTTTAGAGCAATAAATTAATTATGATTCACATTATACCTTTATTTTTTTTTGTAAATTTCATAAAATAATTTTTTTGAAAAAGAAAAAAAATATTTGCTTATGAAATACATATCTATCATTAATTAACATATATTTAATAGAATAAAAATAAACAATTTTATTAGTATAAATAAAAATGAAAAAACAAAACAAAAAAAAAAAAAAAACTTTATCAAACTTTCTTCTTATTATTTAATGGATTATTCTATTTATTAATTATTATCAAGTAAAAGATAATTTTTTTTTAAATAAAGAAAGTAGTTTCGATGACTGAAAGTGTTGCGGTTTAATTTTAAAATCTATCACATTCATCCTAATAAAATTTTATATATGGAATTCCATTTTTATATCAAGGTCAAATATAGTGAATAAAAAAAAAAAACTATTCTTTGACTTATTTTCAAACTCAATTCTTTCTTTGACAATTCTACAATAGAGATATACTTATTTAAAAGATTTATTTAATTAAAATCAATCAATAATATACATATTATAGGAATCATTGGTTTAATAGTAGTACATAATTATCATATCCAATTTATAAAAGTTATACTTTTACTTTTATTTTCATATTGGTATAATTATTAAAATGAAAATAAATACATTTTATATAATAATTGCTTATTTATTATAGGTATTCATATCTTTTTTTTTTTATTATTTCAATTTTAATTATAAATTAAAGTTTAGTAGACCAAATAATACAAAATGTCAAAGTTGTTCATTTTAAATTAAAATTTTAAAAATAAAAAAAGTTAATTTTTTATTAAATATAAAAAAAAAAAGGTAAAAAGGTAGAATAAAAAAAGATATATATCTACAGCTTTATATATATATATATATTTTTATTCTACCTTTTTACCTTTTTTTTTATATTTTTTTATATACAAAAAATAATATTTAGTTTTTTAATAGTTTTTTTTTTTTTCAAAAGAATTTTCACATTCTTTTAATTTTTTTTTTAACCTAAAAATAAAGGAGAAGAATTGCACACAATTTAAAATTAATATAAAATATTTTTTTTTAATTAATAAAATAATAGTTAAAAGATTTAGGATTTTTTTTTTTTTTTATTATTTATAAAAAGTGACAAAAATAACAAAAATAAAAAAAAAAAAAAGTTGTCTTTTTTTCTTTTTCTTTTTCTTTTATATTCCTTTCTTCTTTTCCTTTTTTTCCTTACTTTTTCTTTTCTTTCTTTTTTTTTATTTCCTCGTTATTACATTAATAAATAAAATTTTATAGATTTATTAATAAATTTTCATTTTTTTTAAATAACAAACAAACAAACAAACTTTAAAACTGAAACAATAAATATATATATTTAAATATTAATAAACTTTTTTTTTTTCTTTAAAAAAAAAAAAATACTATTTTTATTTCTAGATGAATAATTATTGAGTAGTTAAATGCAAGTTCTACAACCATAACTAAATACTATAGAAAAATAGAAATAAATAAAATTACATAAAAAATAAACCTAGAAATTGGAATTAAAAAAAAAAAAAAAATTAATAGAAATTTAGATTAAAAAACACTATAGTAGTTTTTTTTTTAATTATTATTAATAGAAAAGCATCTTTAATAGTTGTTAAATTTAAATAAATAAAAGCATTCCTTTTTATTATATAAAAAGCAAAGAAAAAAAGAAAGAAAGAAAGAAAAAATTCTATTATAAAATATATAAATTAATTAATTCAAAAAAGATACTTAATAGGTCTATTATATTTTAATTTTTATTTAAAATTTTTAAACCTATAAATTTATAAAAACAATAACAATAACAACGTTTAAGCAATAAATATTTTGATATAATAATATTTCATTTTATTTTTTTTTAAAAATAAAAGAATTATAAAGAAAAAAGGAAAAAAAAAAAAACATTTTTTTTTATACAATAAATTTTCTTTTTTTCTATCGTAAACAATAAACATTAAAAACAAAATTAAACAATTAATCAATAAGTAGCCTATACCATTGTAAATAAAAAAAAAAAAAAAAATTTAGAAAAATAATCGATAAAAAAAAATATATATATACAGTATAAAACCAATATAACCGAATAAAAGAAAATATAATAAACTTAAATCATAGTTTACATAATATCCATAAAATAAACTTTATATATCAATTATTATACCTTTTATAATATATAAACAAAATGGTCATGATAATTTCTATGCCGAAATTTGATATTCAAGAATATAAATATCAACA
This sequence comes from Piromyces finnis, assembly GCA_002104945.1. Classification (NCBI taxonomy): domain Eukaryota; kingdom Fungi; phylum Neocallimastigomycota; class Neocallimastigomycetes; order Neocallimastigales; family Neocallimastigaceae; genus Piromyces; species Piromyces finnis. The sequence goes on from MCFH01000035.1 coordinate 479,409, forward strand.
ATTAGAAAAGGAGGAGGAAGAATATTTTTGGGATCGTAAGGTCTGTAGTCTTTTTCCACAGTTAAATCTATGTGTTCTTACCAAAGTAAGTTTTTAGTCTAATATAAAATAAATAAACTATAAACTATTATATTTAAATTAGAGATATTTGAAGACTCACTATATTTATATATATTTTGTAATAATTATTATTAGTCTATCATATTTATAGTCATACTCTCTTGGCTATTTGTTGTTCTTTATCTTGTATTATGTACATAAATTATATATATATTTATATTTATATGGCATAAATATTATTATGATTATTTTTTTTTCACCAAAGAATACCATACCATACAAAAATTTTCGAGTTAATGCCAAGAAAATAAATCTAACTCGTTTTGAAAATCAAAGCAATCTTTATAAATACAAAAAAAAAAAAAAAAGATTTTTTTTTTTTATCAAACACATTCTCTATTAACATATAATTCAATATATACAATATACATAAGAATAATTAAATTTAAATATAAAATACCAATTCTATTATTAAAATGAATAAAAAAAGAAATAGAAAAAAAAAAAAAAAAAAAAAGAAAATGTTCGAAATAACATCTTTTTTTCTAATTTATTTTTTTTTCCTTATCACTTTTTTTTTTTATTATTTTTTTATTCATCATTCAAATTTCAATTTCAATATGAAATATTAGATTTTCAAATAAATTCATAAGTCAAAAATTTTCATTTTCAAATTATTGTTTTATTTCCCCGTTTTTTTCTTTCCTTTTACTTTCAACTTTCACTATTTATATATGATTGAAAAAAAAAAATAAAAATATTATTTTAAATGAATACTAAAATAAAATATTATTTTAAATGAATACTAAAATAGACTTCTTTTTTTTACATCATTGTATATCCATTCAAAAAAATGTAAAAAAAAAAGAGAAAAATTTAACACTAAAGAAATTCTCTTGATATGTTTTTTTTTATTTTTATTTTTAATACATATAAAATGAGAGTTATGTTTTATTTAAAAAATAAATCATATAGTTTTATCAAAAAATAAACCAAAAAAACATAAAATAAATTATCAAATGGAAATAAAGATAAAAATAAAAAAAAAAGTGGAAATATAAACAATAAAATGATAATAACATCCTTTTTATATAAATATACCCTTTTTCAATTAAATATTTTTAGAAAATGTTCAGTTTTGTGAATTTGTTTTTCAACCAATTTTTTTTTATTTCTATATAAGATATATATATATAATTTATCATCATTATTAATATTTTTTTCATATTATTCATTTTTATTTATATTTCTATGGACGAAATACAATTAGCTGTGTAAAGAAATAAATGGATATTATCTCTAGACTCTTTTTTTTTTTTTTTTTTACTAAGCATTAATTCATTTCATTAACATAAGAGGATAAAGAGAAATTAATTCAAGAAGTTTGGAAAAAAGAATTAACACACATATATATAATGCATCATACAATCTTGAATATATTTTTTTATATCATAAATTGTAAATTATTATTTATAATTTTCATTATTGTTTTTTTTTTTTTCTTTTCTTCTTTTCTATCGAAGTACAACATTTTTCATATATTTATATATATATATAAATTTAATAATAAAAACTTTATAAATAATCCTGTTTTTATTTTGGTAGTTAAAAAAAAAAAAAAAAAAAAGAACTTATATATATAATAAATGAGTTATCACCTAAAACCTTTAAACTATTCAAAAAAAAAAAAAAAGAACACTTTAAAAAAAATGTTTATTGGTTTAAAAATTAATAGAAATTAAAGTTTGAAAAAAGTAATATATTTTAAATAAAAATTTTATTTATAATAAAGGCATTTTAATTAATTACCAACTTTTTATATTTTCCTTTTATTACTCTTTTCTTTATTTTTTTTTTTCTTATATTTTATTAAAAATAAAAAATAATTTTATTTTAAATAAGGATAAAAAAAAAAAGTACACTTTAAAATAGATAAAACTTTTTTTACATAAATTCTATAATTCTTTATAAATTTATGTAAATACATGTGTCTATTCATAATCCTCATTTAAAAATTAATTTAATTTATTATTTATTTCAACTGACCTTCCGTTATTTATACTTTCCTTTTTTGTCATTCGCCGTTTTACCCAAAAACACAAAAATTCCAAGTATTCGTTGTATTTATTGGTTTTGAAATTAAAAAGTCTTATTCATTAAATTAAAAAGTCTTATTCATTAAATTAAAAAAAAATTTTCCTAAATTGAGATTGTTGTACAATTTTTAGAAATTTTTGTATACATTTTTGTTTTTTTACTATTTTTGGAAATATTAAGTTTAAACGAATTATCATTGAAAATTGGTAGTTGAAGCGTTTTTTTTTTTTTTTTTGAAATGTTCTATTAATGATTTTTTAAGGTTTAACTAAAAAAAAAAAAACTTTTATTAATAATAATAAGCATAATTACTTTAGAATTTTAATTAATATTTTATCAAACCATTCATTAACCCTATTTGATCGTATTAGCATTGGTGGTGTTTTTGCTTTCTCAATTCATCCGTATTTAATTCATGCTAAAATAAATGGGTTTAATGGTTCTACATAACTCTACAATTCAGTAGGGGTTAGAGTATTTTATTATTGCTATTAAAATTTAATAAAATTGTTTATAGTAAAATTAATTTTAATTAATCTTTTAAAATAGAGTTAAAATATCAAAGTTAATAGTATCATGTATATATTTTATTTTTAATGCAGTCTTTTTATGTTGTTGTAGGTTCAACTTTTTTTAAAAGTAATTTTTTTTATTATGAAAATTAAGGATTATCCTTTTTTTTTATATATAAAAGTACAAAAAAAAACTTTTTTTTTTTTAGTGTAACAATATATCGGAAGAAAAGTAGGTAAAAATGTAAGGAAATGAATTTTTACTTTTATTTTTTTTCCTTCATTCATTCATAAATAATGTCTATATTAAATCTATAGAACTAATTAAAGGCATTTATTATAGTAAATCGTTTTATCATAGCTACAATTTCTTTCTATTTATTGCTTTTCAAAAGGAAAAAAAAAAAAAAATTACCTTTTTTAACACCTTCCTGTAATATATTATTTCTATAAATGAATGCATTATATAATAGATTATATTCATTTATATCATTTTTATTATCAATAATACTATTTAATAGTTGTGGCTCATTTCATTTGATAGATATAAAATTATATTATAAATCTTATTATTTATGATATAAATTGTGGTAAATGAAATATTAAAATTTTTCACTTCTTTATGGTACAGTTATATTAATTAATATAATATATTAGAAATAAATGGTACTTTTATAATAAATATATAATCAATATACTTGACAATATAAACTATTACTATTAATTAATCTATTTAATATAAAACTATTAATTATATTAAAAAATAATATATAACCATTTTGATGGAACCCAAAGAATAAATTCTTATAATTAACTCAATAATATAATCACTCATATAATTGATTATATTTTAATATAATATAACAATATAAATTTCATTATTTTTTTTATAGTTAAATAAGATTTAGAAAAAAAATCATAAAAAATTAAATTTAAGAATAAAATAAAAATTAAAAGATAAAAAAAAAATTCATATAAAAGGATAAGCTTTTCCTGAAAGTAAACGTTTTTTTTTTTAAAAAAAATTCTTTATGTAAAGCAGAAGAAGGGAAAAGGAAAACAACAAAAAAAATTGTTTTTATAAATAAAAAGTGGACTTTTTTTTTGTTTAAAAAAAATTATAATAGAATTTGTTTAATTTTAAAAAATATTAAAAGAAAGGAAAGAAAATTAAACAAAATGAACTAATAATATAAATTTTAGTTTAAGAAAAGAAAAACCACCAAGTTTAGAAATTAAAGTATTAACTTTTTTTTAAGTAAAATCTATATATTATTCATATCAAAAATTATAAACATTTAGTATAATTAGAAATAATTCATATCAAATATTATAAACATTTAGTATAATTAGAAATAATTCATATCAAATATTATAAACATTTAGTATAATTAGAAATAATTCATATCAAATATTATAAACATTTAGTATAATTAGAAATAATTCATATCAAATATTATAAACATTTAGTATAATTAGAAATAATTCTTAAAGTTTGACCTATTTTATAAATAATTTATATTATTATTGTTTTAATTTTCTTTCAAATAAACAATTCCATAATATATTTAAAAAAGATTCAATAGAAAAAGAAAAACAAAAGTTACAAAAAAAAAAAAATAAATTTCAAATATTATAACAATAAAAAAGAAAGAATATATATTATATCAGCAGCATGGAAAAAATAATCATAGTTTTAATATATTTCACTCTTTTTATTACCCTTATTGATGTTGTAAAATCAACACCTTTAGGTGGTGAATATGTAGGCTCTTATCAATATACCAACTTTACTTTAAATGATATTAGAGAAATGAAAACGTAAGTATTTTTGAAAATAATAAAAGAATAATTATAATGATAAAGTATAATAATAACACTCAAATATATCTGTTATATTGCTTTGTTTATAAATTTTAATAGTATACCTTGTAAGGAAGATTCAGAATGTCCTGACTATAGTAGAGGTTGTGAATTATTCACATTATATAACGGTCAAAATGATGTTGAATATAAATTATGTGATATGACCTTTATTTGCCATAAAAATGAAACATGTTTATCCCTTTATAATGCTTCCGTTTATTATATAAATGTAAGAGGTATCGAGTATGGTATTTCTTTTGTAAATAATAATACACTTGAACACAAAGAAATAGAAAACAAGGACAAAATAATATTACATTCCTGTAATGATGAAATGTATAAACATAATTTATGTGATACAGAAACTTGTTTAATGACTGAAAATTGTTATTCTGGTCAATGTATCCATCAAACATGTATGATTAATAGTGAAAATCCATCGTACATGTGTAGAATTGATTGGTTAAAGGATGAAGAAAAACCAGCAATGCTTTGCAAAATGGCAAATGGAGAACCATGTTCTGAAGACGAAGATTGTGATCAAATTAATGTTTGTGATAGTCGTTTCGACGTTTGTGCCTCTCCACTTGTTGCTGAAGGTAGAGGAAAACGTGATTATTTCTTTATCATTGGTGTTGCTATTACCATCATTATTATTTTAGTTATAATAGCCGTTGTTACTTTATTCGTTATGTCATGTATCTATGTCGCTATTGACGAATTAAAGAATATCCTCTTTAATATAAGTGATGACTACCGCCAATTAGAAAACAATTAAATCCATTTTTTTAAACCAAAAATAATGACTTTTAATTACCCAAGAATAATATTTAAAAAAGGAATAAAGACAAGAAGGGACACAACAAATAAGCCATCGAACAAAAAAAAAAATTAATAATAAACAAGAATCCTTATTATATATATATTAATCTATATTCATTTTTTTATTTAGTATTATTATAGAATTCATTATTTTAAAATATACAGTATAAAGTCATTCATTATTAAATATATATATACAATAACTCTTAAAATTAATTATTATTATCTTTTTAATTCTAAATATCATAAAATTTTTATTATTCTTCATAGTTTATGAAAAAAAAAAAAATGAAAAAGTTTGGGAAAATAAATAAATAAATAAAAAATGCATGTATATATCGTTATCCTATTATCATAGCAATCATCCTCATTATTTTTTATCTATTTTGTAAATAATTAAATAATAGAATAAAATAAAATAAAAAAAACAAAGAAATTTTGTATAACAAAAATAAAAAGACAAATAATTTATATTATTTTTAAATAAATAAACAATAAAATTTATTATGAAAAAAGATAAACTTTTAAAGTGTTATCATCCTAAATTAGTTGATAAAAAAGAATAAATTTAATTAGTAAAATAAACTTTTTAAAGATTAATTAATTTTAAAAATAGAATAATTAAACTTTAAAAAAAGATTTTATTTCAATCTGTCATTATATCTAAACTAAATAATTGTTGATTTTTAAATGTAGAAATATAGGAGCGTAATAGAAGTGGTAGAAGACATAAAAAAATAAATTTTTAAAGTTATTATTTAAATAGTATAAATATGGTTTTATTTTTTAAAAAACACTATTTATATATAAAACTTTTAAATATTTGTTGATAATGAATTTAAAAAAAAAAAAAGAATAAATTGATAGATAATTACTATTTATTTGAATTATAAATAAAAAAATAGTTTATTAACATAAACTTGAATAGTTATTAATATGAAATATAGTATTTAATGGTGGTGCTATAAATGGTTTTATCCTATTTTCCCTTTCATTCACTTTTTTTCAATCGTAAATTCTTTAATTATTAAAAATAAATTAAAAAAAAAAAGATTTTCTGTAACCTGTCACAAAATTAATTAAATTAATATTATTGGTTGAATAATATGTAACATGTTACACAATTTAATGAAGAAGAATAAAATTAAAAGGTTAAAAATTCATTTTTTATTTCATTGAAAAAAAAGTAAAGTTATATTTTACTATTATAAATACGATATGTAATAAAATTCAAATTATAGCATGAAGTACTCTCTTTCTTTTTAAAAAGTTTTCTTTCTTAAGATCAAATTAATTCATAATAAAATATAAAAAAAAAAAAAAAATTCGTTTTATATTTATATATGTTATGATGAACTATACAATATTCGATAATACTCTTTATAAACTAATTATTTTTTTTTATCAATTTACCTATTTCTCTATTTATACAAAAAAAAAAAAAAAGAAATTATACAGAGTTGTATATTCCTTTATAAAAAGATGATCATCCAAATCGTATTAGAAATTAATTCTCTTTAGGTAAAATTATTAATATCCTAATGCTTTTCATGCGTGAAACAACACAGTATGGATTATTTTACACATTTTTTTTTATATATTTTATACATTTTTTTTATTTTTATTTTTTGCTTAATTGCATTTTAAATTAGAGAGTTGTTGTTATTGTTGTTGTTTGCTGTTATTGTCATATAATCATTAGCTAGTATCATTCATAGGAATTGCATTGGATTAATTGATTCTATATGTATAAAGGATGAAATTCATGATACAAGTATTTATAAAAAAAAAAATAGATTTTTATATTTAATAATTATATTATTATTGTTATTATTTTTCTATTACTGTTTTTTTTTTTTTTTCTTTCTTTTTTTCTTTCTATTTATTTTTATTTATTTTTTTTTTCTTTCTTTCTTTCTATTTATTTTAAAAGACTTTTTCCCGTTTTCTTATTCAGTTAGTATTTAAATTCCATTTCTTTGAACAGGTGTAGAGTTTTCCTTCTTGAACCATACTATCTAACATTTGAATGGTAGCACCTAAACACCATCCAGTTTCAATATCATTGATTTTCTTGGCAAGAAGAATCTTTCTGTCAGTATTAATATCATAACCATAGCTAAGAAGAGCATAGAGATAGGTAAGATCTAAACAGAAATATGGATCATCCTTTGTTTTATCGGCTAATTCATTAGTGTTACTACAAACTTTACGGGCTAATTCAGCTATATCTTCAATTTCTGGATTAAGACCTAAACCTAAAACTGTGGTACGATCATAAAAGTAGGAAAAAGCATAGATATCATTATTGCTAAAGGTTTCTCTAATAGATGGTTGATAAATACCATCAAATGAACATGGTTTTGTTTTACAAGCAAGTGTTTTATCAAAGAGTGCTGCTTTGACGGTCTTGTAACAATCACGGAAATTGATACCTTGTGTACCGGTGACAGTAACGGAACCATCAACTCCTTTAACTTCAATATCGTTATTGAAGGAATCTGGGAAACATTTATTGACAACAGAATGATCAGCAGTAATGTGTTCTGTGCTAATCATATTACTTAAAATAGATTTACGAGCTTCCATTAAACCATAACCTAAATAACTATGTTGGTAGAGAACATATTTAAAACTACCAAACTTAAGTTCAACACGATAATCTTCATCTGATTCTGGTATTGGGTATTGTAAATGATCAATGGTAAGAGGTTCAAAAACAATTTGAGTAGAACCACCACCTAAATCCATAACAGCTACAGTATCTTCTTTGTTTTCACTACCAATTTTACCTAAAAGATAATTTACGGTGATCCAAGCGTAAACACCTTTTGAAAAAAAAATTTTTTTTGAAAGATAATAGGACAAATGAAAATTTTATATAAAATAATGTTATAGAATGATATAGATAGTTATGTTAATATACAGCTTTCAAAATTATTTTTTTTTATATTTTATGCATATTTGAAATTTTAAAAAATGAATGTAATTTAAATCTATAAATTAAATAATTGTATATATCTATTCTTTCTACAAAAGTTTTTTCTAAAAATTTATATTTTATAATTATTATTATTATTTTTTTTTTTCAATTTATATTTTGTTTCATTTTTTCTTTCTTTTCTTTTTTTTTTTTTTTAATTTATATTTTGTTTCATTTCTTTCTTTCTTTTTTTTTAATTTACTAAAATCAAATTATTATTACTATTATTATTATTTATAATAATGATTCTACTTTTTTTCTATAACCATTCTTCCATCCACTATTTCATATTATATATTTTCTTATTTATATATTTATTTGTATTATTATTATTATTATTATTATTATTATTATTATTTATATGATTTACCTTCATCTTTTCCATCCATAACAATAACTCCATTTTCTTTTGGTAAATTGAATGGATATTCCTTTCTAATTTTGTCTTCAACAGCTTTTAAAATAGCTTCACTTTTTTCTTCTCCTAAAAGTCTTAAACCTGCAGTTGCTTTTACTGCAATTGGTGTACAATCTTGAAGTTCTTTTGGAATTTTTTCCATGGCAAGTTGAAGTAAAGGTTCTAAAGAATTAGCAGCATCTTTTGGACTATTTGGGAATGAAGAAAGACCTGGTTTAATTTCTTTAAAGGTTTCATCTTCAAGGGTAGGTGAAAGGTTACAATAGTTGAAACGGTAAACGTGAATACGTGAACCAGTAGAACCTGCATCAATCATTAATGCATACTAATATGAATATGTTTAAAAAAAAAAAAAAGTATAAAAGAATAAAAAAATAGTATTAAAATAAAATTGTTTATACATTATTATATATTTATTTTTTTATTACTTGAATTAAAGGAAGTTTTGGGTATGGTATAGTACATTGCTTTGTTTTTAGTAAGGTTCTAACATTATTTTGAACAACTTGTTCTGGAATATTATCAACATTAACTGAATTTGAATCTTCTAGTAACGTTTTATTAAGAAAAAAAAAAAAAAAAAAATAAATTAAAATAAATTATTACCTTTCCATATATATATATATATATATTTTTAATCTTCATATTTATTATTTATAATATACCATAAACAACATCATGTGATAATGGATTATCAAACAATAAGAAAATAATTACAATAAAAGCTCCTATAATAAAGAGTTTTTTCCATAATTGTAATCTAAAAGTGGAATTGTTACCGTTGACTGAGCTATATCTTATATCCATATTTTATTTATTTATTTATTTATTATATATTATAATATATATTCTTTTTTTTTTTTTTTTTTATATATATTTATTTTTTTATATATTTTTTTTCTTTTTTCGTTTATTTTTATTTATATTAATGATTTTGATTTCAAAACATTAAAAAAAAGGAAATTTCAAAAGATATAATTAAAGTTCTTATTTATTTTTTTTTTTTAATAATAAATAATAAAAAGATTTATTAAAAATTTAAAAAAAATAAAAAAACATTTTTTGTTTATTAAAATTTAATTAAAATTAATTAATAAAATTGAGAAAATTATAAAAGAAAAAAAATAATAATTGAAACTTGCATTGGATACTAAATAATAATTTTTCAATATTGCTAACTCTCCTTTTTTATAATTATTTTGGTAACATTCTCTTTTTCTTTTCAATATATAATTACTTTAAAGTTTTTTTTCTTTTTTTATTAAAGATATATATATATATGTTTAGTGTATAACAAAACTAAAAAAAATTTTATATTGAAAATTGGTATTTAAAGTGTAATGATTAAAAAAAAAAAAAAAAAAAGAGAGAGAAGGAATCTATTTATATTTTATAAAATGTTAAAACTAAAAATTATTTATGAAAGAGATGATGATAAATGCTAATTATAATTACAAAAATTAAGGATAGTAATTAAAAAATTAAAAAATCAAAAAAAAAAAAAAAAAAAAAATTTATATATATATAAATATTGTTTAAATAATTATTATAAAGAAAATCTTGTTTTTCATTAAATCTTATTTCTCATTATTAAAGAAAAGGATTAAATATTTTGTAAATATTTTACTTTTGATCTAATATTAATATACATTATATTACCACGATCTGTAATTTCATAAAACCTAGTACAAACTCGATAAAAATCAATTGACTTTCGAATTAAAGATTTAAAATGTTCATTGGTCATATTTAATTTACATCCACAACACTTAGATTTATGAATAAGACATTGTTCATGCTGTTGAAATATAAAATAGGTATAGGCTTCATTTCCTTGTCTATTTAGAATATAATATACTTTATCCCATGAAAAAGTGATAAAAATAATGAAATATCCAATAGAGTTGAGTATTGTTTCCACATATATTTTCTCCTTGATATGTTTATCAAACAATGTAATGGCAATAATCTAAATGATATATATATATATTTATACATACATATAAACCATTGAATATATTAAATAATTTTTTTCTTATACATAAAAGAAATTTATATAAATTCATAGTTACATTTATTATTGGTCCAAAAATTAGTCCTACCCAGGCAGAGTAAGTAGTATAGATGCTACTTTTGAAAATACCATTAAATGACAATAATGAATTTCCCTTGAGAAGAATAATAAATAATATAACAATTTCAATGGCATTATATATAATGCTGTTACTCTCATTTATACATTTATAAAACCACAGTTTACTATGACTATCCTGGATTTCCATTAAATTATTATGTCTACCAACAAGACTGGATGAAAATAGAAGAATAAAATATACTATATAGATAAAGATCATTTCAAAAAATAGTATTTTTATTTTCTTAATTTTCTTGATTACATTCTCATTAATATTCCCATCATTAATATATTCTATATCCGATAAACCTGATTTATCTTTTGTTCTGCTTAATTGAACGGATTGAATAGAACTAAGAATAGATTTAGTATCATTTCCTGTTTTGGATTGGGATTCTTCATTAATAACAATATTACTAATACGAAGTGGTTTAGGATTATTTTGGGAGGTATCACTAATCATTTTTATTAACCGATTATTTTTAATATTGTTCATGATGGATGATGATATATCACTATGAACTCGGTTTAAACCATTAATAGGAGAAACTACAATACTACTGTTATTCTTATTAATGATTGGGGATTGATTTTGTCTTAGAGGATTATCTGACATACTTCTATACCTAGTTTTTGCATTAGGTTTACTCTCAAATTGAATTTCATTATCTTGTTGTTGTTGATCATAATCACTACAACTATCCTCATCAACAATTTCACGGTGACTTTTTGGTTTAGGTCTTACCCCCAATTCAAAATTCGTAATATTAATAAGGTATAAAATGAGAAGAGATAATGAAAATCCAATATGTTTACAGATAACTTTTAATAAACATCCATTTTGAGTGGTATATACATTAAATGTATTACTAATGAAACAAAAGAGAAAACCAACAGTAAAAAGTAATATTTTAATAAAACCTAAATCACAAATAATTCCTTGATTTCTAAATATAATTACAAATAAAATATAGAAACTAATGATAATATATATTGGAATATGAGAATAATTGATGATTTTTCCTATCAAACTTTTTCATTTCATTTTATTTTAAATGTTTTTTTTTATAAAATGTTTTTTTTTTAAAAAAAAATTATAATAATAATAATAAAAATTAATGTTATTTTGATAATAATAAAGCTTAATTATTCATTCTATACACATATATATATATTACCTTATATCAACCATTATTTTGGTGTTGCAATTTGTTTCTTTCCATCCATCTAAACATTTGCATATATTTTTAGTCGGATCGTTTTCTATGGTGTTATTAGAAGGTGGTATACATATGGCGGATTGTTGTATAGGACAAGAATCCATACATATTGGTGTTTCACAGTATGTAATATTTTTTAAAGTGTCAATTCTTTTAATTTCATTGTTATTACATTCTTTTATTTCAATTTCAATATCAGAGAATTTTAATTCGATTTTATCCTTATATCCTTCTATAGACAATCTTAATAAATAGGTATCAGGATTAGCATAGATACGTAAATTATTAAAATTACATTTTCCTAAAGAATTGTTTTCAGTAAAATTAATAGAATATATATATATATATTATTTTATATATATTAAATATAATAATTAATATCATTTATTTCATAATATATATTTCATCTTCATCATCATCTTCATCATCATCATCATCATTATTATTATTATTATTATTATTTTTATTAAATTTTACCAGAAGCAAATGAGGCAATATTTCCGGTTAAATAATAATTTTTTTCATTTCCTAGTATATGTTTTGATTTAAATTTTTTTTCCAGATTAACTTTTAAAATAATGTTATTATAATAATTAGTTATATTCATAATATTATCATATTCATCATAAAGAATAAATAACATAGGTAAAAATTTCCAGAAGTAATTCTATTTCCCCATGTATTGATAGTTGTATTCAGTGAAATATAGGCAGGTTTTGAAGTATAATCATTAATAATGTCATTAGCGGTGTTATCCTTAAACACATTTTCATTATTGTATTGTAAATCTAAGATATTATACTCCCTGGAATTTTGAGAATAAATGGCACCACCCAGAATGCCTGATTTATTATGTTTAAATATATTATTTTTTGAATGAGATATGGAAGAAATAGTAGTATTAATTCTAGAATAGAGAGCACCACCATAATTTTCTGCCTTATTTTCTTTAAATATATTGTCATTAATAATCATAATATAACTCCTATCATTTCTTTTTTCTAATGAGTTATTATTATCATTTATGTATATTGCTCCTCCGTTTACTCCTTCATTTTTTTCAAAAGTATTAGAAGTTAAATTCAAATCTAAATTTAATGTGTTGTCGATGCTGTCGATGCATCTAAATTTACAAATATTTATGGATTATTCATTCATTATGTAGAATAATAATAATAATATATATTATTAATATAATTATAATTTTTTTAATTAGTTAATATATTAATTTTTTTTGTTAAAATTAGGAATAATAATATTATAAATTAATAGAAAAAACTTTTCTTTATTAAAAAAAAAAAAAAAAAACTCACATTACTCCACCATTACTATCACTTATGTTATTTGAAAAAGTATTGTTTACAATGTTAATATTTAAATCATTATTAAAATGCATACATCCACCACATTTATATTTATTACGATTTTTATTTCCATCAAACTTTGAATTTGAAATTGTAATTGAAGTCTATTTGAATAAGCAATAATTATTATAAATAAAAAAGTATAAAAGTTAATTTCATAAAATGTTTTTTTCTTTTCTTTTTTAATTATATAAAATTATTATCTTTATATTTCAAATAAATATTACTGTGTTTGAAGTAATATCAATAATTGGCCCATAAGATAAAATATTGGTTAGATTGGAATCGTTTATAATAATATTATTATGTTGTCCATGTATTTTAATAAAGGAACCATTGGTAATACAATTATTGACATTTATATTATTTATATCAATGGTAATTTCATTATTTTCTGACTCAAATAAAAATAAAGAACTTTCTCCAAGACATTTAACATTATTTATTTCAATATGATGAAGGTAAATATCTTTATACATGAAATGAAGTAGTGCCTTGGCATTTGTCATAATATTATTAAGTTTAATATTATTTAAATAATAAGTTGAATACTCATAAAACAATCCTACCAGTAATCTATTTTTATATATAATTAATAGATATATTGAATTATTATTAAATATATTATACATAATAATTATATTATTTACATATATATATTATATTTAATAAACTAATTACTGTAAATTGTTAAATTCTGTGTTAGATATATTAATTATTGAGTTTTTAGAATAGGATATAGCAGGGAAATTACTATTTGAAATAATATTACTAAACTTGGAATCAACGATATTAATTTTACAATCACTTCCAGAAAATATAGTATCATTATCTAAAATAGAAATGTTTAAGATATAAGGAAGTATGATATGTGTTAATAAATTAAAAAAAAAAGTTTTTTTTCTATAATTTTAAATAATTTTTGTAAAAAATAAAGTTTATAAAAAGGAAGAAAAAAAAAAGTATAATACTATCGATTAACATTTACTTATAAAAGTTGAATTTCTGATTTTTATGTATCCTTGATCATTAAATTTGTTTGTAATGTCAAATAAAAAACCATAAGCTGTATGACAATTGGAAAAAATTGTGTTTTCTATACTTTATAATAGAAAAATTATACAAAATGTAAATTAATATTTACACTTTTTTTTTTTTAACTAGCTGATATTTCTAGCTATAATCATCAATTATTGAAAATAATTTTTAGAATTAAAAATTTAACTATTTACTCTAATATCAAAGTCTTTGCATTAATTAATGGGTATAAACTATTAGCATGAATATCTTCAAATTTTGAATTTTTGATTTCGACAAAATCATATCCTGAATCAGAATTAATAAAAATTGCAGGATTATATTCATCCGTATCTTTTTGCATTCCTGAAAAATAACCTTTTTTTAATTATATACGTAACGATAATTATAATTACAGAAATAGAAAAATATACTTAATATTTTTTTTATATAATTTTATAATTATCAATGTTGTATTAATAATTAATATTACATTCATTAAACAATAACTTTGTATGGTCAATATAAAATAAACTATTATTATTTATAAAATTACAATGATCCCATTTTATCATTAAACATTCATAAAGTGTTGGATATACAACTTTGTCATGATTATTGATAGCATTAACGATTTTTTCGGTATTATTACTTTATTATTGTTAAATATTGAAATTAATATCACATTAAATAATAGAGAGGGGTATAGCAAAAAAATAAAATAAGAAAACATAATAATATATAAAATTAAATATATAATTTAATATTATATTATGGAATAGTATTATTTTTTTCAAAATGAAATTAAAATAAAAACAAAATGTATATATATGTACAAATTCAAAAAAAATATATATATTACTAAAAATTGCAATTAGTAAAAACAAAAGAAGGGTCAAGGTGTTTGGTATAAGTGCATGAGACATCAAATTCAAATATATAATAATTATGATTTTGAAATGTGCAATTATCAAATTTCATATATAAATTATTATTATAATATGATGTTGCCGTAATTAATGGAGTATAGGTATTTTCAGTGAAATAACTATTAAATATAATATTTCGGAATTGCACAGTTTCTCCTTTTTCATCATAGAAAAATAACCAACGTTTACATAAAACATTAGAATAATCGAGCATTGTTCCATTCTTACTCCCAACGAATGTAATATTAACATTTACATTGATTTCTATAGCATATTCCTCTTTAACAATATTTGCCATATCATAATAGTCATCTAGAAAATTTATTATCAGTTCTTTATCATTTTGATTTTCTATGATTGTTTTTTGAAGGGTATAAAAATTAACATCATTATTCCTAATATTAATGACTATTGATTGAATTCTGTTTACTTTTGTTATAAATATTATAAAAAAATAAAATAAACATATTGATTGAAATATTTTATTCATTTTTTATAATGACGACTTTTATGTATTATTTAACTCTAACCATTATATATAATGAATATCAGTGAAAAATGAAATTCTAAAAAAGTAAAGATTTGTTTTAAATATAAAAATATTTTTTTTATTATACAAAATTACAAAATAAAATCTATTTTTTTTTCTTTTTATTTAAAATTTAATTTCAATACTTTTTTTATTCCAATGATTTACATTGACTTTATCCTACCCTAACTTTAATTTTTTTCAAAATTTTTAAAAATTTTAATTAAAAAAAAAAAAAAAAAGAAAAATAGATGTTTTTCTTTTTTACTTTTTTTCTTTTCTTTTCATGATAAAAGAATAAAAAAGCACGTATAATATTTTATATTTTATTTGTATTATTTATAAAAGATATAAATTAGACATTGATATATCAATTACACATGGTTCTTTTTAATAAATAAATTTTTTGATTATTAGAGATTAACCCCATTAGAAAAATAGCATTACTATTCAAACTATCCTTTACTAATTCATTATCATCTTTATCAAATTTTAAAAGGTTATTTTATATATAAAATTTAAGTATGAACTTAAAATTATATAATTTGAATTTTAAAATAATTATTTTTTATATCTATATGCACATTTTTTAAAAAAAGTTTTTTTGATATAAAAACATTGAATTATAAATATTAATATATCTTTTTTTTTAATTATTAGATTTTTTATAATATTATAAATCAATAATAAATTAGTATTATTGATTAAAGTATTATAATAAAATTACTAATATTTGTATTTTTTTTATATAGATGTTAATCTAGACGTATAGTAAGCCTTTATGGTATAAAATTTTAAAAAATTTTAGTAAATAAGAATATTTTTTATAATTAGTAAATAAATATATCTTTATTGAAAATTTTTAATGTTTTAACAATAAAGTATAAGTGAATTTAATTAAAATGAATAAAAACAAGGAAAGTTTGTTCTACTATATAAAGTATTCTATGAATTATATTAATGCATTGAAAAAAAAATCAAGGATAAAATAAAAAAACACCCAAATTTACTATTTCTTATAAAGTTTATTGATATTATTATATCAAATAAGTTATTAAAACAACTCATTTTTACATTTTTGGATAATAGTATTTTCATTTCTTTTTCTTCCTGTTTATACTTTAAGTCTAGATTATTTTTTTTTTTATTATCCAATGAGTGCCATTATTTACTTTTAAACTTAGTTTATTCCATTTATTTTTTCTTTTTTATATTACAAAAATAAATATAATATTTTTTGTATACAATACTTTTTCTTTCTATGAATTACTTGATATAGAAAAAAAAAGTGGTCAAAACATTTTATTATTTAGAGATTATTTAGTTATTTAGTAGTCATCTTTTCCTAATAAAATTTATAGGTAGTGATTTCTACAAAAAAAAAAAATAATGTAATGAAATGTAAAGAATATGTAATTTAAAAAAAATAATTTAAATGTATTATCCATATTATCATATTATAATATAATTGGTCGATTAATTATTCTTGAATAAACTAAATATATAGTATTAATAAAAAGGGTTCTTTGTTTTAACAAAGTTTAGTACAAGATGAGAGTGATATTTACCTTCTTGAGAAGAGAAACTTTGATACATAATGAATAGAGTTTATAATAAAAATTTTATATTATTTAAAATTTTTAGTTCTTTCAACATAAAAACTAACCCTTTTCATAAAAGAATTCTTTATATAATATATTAGAATATATATATTATAACGTTTTATACCAATCAATCAATACTATTAAGGAAATTCTGTATTTTAATTACAAAATTTATATATAAATATTATATATATTATACTTTATTATAAAATATACAAAATGGGAAATGTTTTTTTTTGCCTTCTATAACGAAGTTAATAATTTACTAAGATACTTAAGGGATTAAGGGATGATATTTTAGAAGTCAAAATAAAAAACAAAAAACAAATTATAAAGTTTTAATATTGATTCTATCTTACTATAGAATTAGTTTTAATAATTTGTATACTTTAAATTTTAAATTTATTGTGTTGGAACTGTCATTTTTATTTTTCAAACACCATTCGTATTTCTGAGTTTTGAAAGATATAGTTTTCTTAACTTTATACTATTATAATATGAATTCATCACCCGACAAATTATACTTTATTATATTTAATTTCTAATATGAATATGTAATAGTTATTTGATTCCTTTTTTTTTTTAAAAAAAAAAAATTCTTAATTTATTTTACTTTATTGAAATATATTTATATATTTCTTTATATTGTAATTATATTGTAATAAATACGATAAAATGAAAAAAAAAAAAAGATATTTTAAAATTTTAGACAATATTAAGATATATAATCATTAAAAATAAATAAAAGAAAAAAAAAGGTTTATTATTGTTACTTTATAATTATTTTATAGTAATAATAATTATTAATATTCCATACCATTACCTAATTATGCTGAGTTTTTGAAAATTAGTTTATGGAGTAATTTTATTTAATATTTATTATTGTTTTTTTATATAGTTTTTATAATATGTTAATAAAAATTAGCACATTTCATAATAATGTAAACCTTTTTAAAAGACAATATAAGTTTTTAATAGACAATGCAGTTCAATATAATGTGAATTTATAAAATATATAAGTTTAATTAGGATTCATGAATTGAATAGATAACATGCACTTATTTAATTATTTTATTGGATTTTGTATATTAAGAATATAATGTAAATATATCATTTCATTTTGGTTTATAACGTTTGAAATATTGTTTATATTATTATATTATTTAATCCAATGAAATAAATGAACGGAGGTTAGATAATTTTTATTGTTATTTTAATTTTAAAATAACTTATTCAACACAAAAGTAAGAGTTATTTATTAAATATTATATTTAGAACAAAACAAAAAAAAAAGCTGAAGAAAAAAACAAAAAAATTATTTTGAATAATAGCATTAATAATAAAAGTAATAAAGAGAAAACATAATAGTATTATTCATTAAAATAAAAACAACAATTACCTATTAGAAAAAAAAATAAAATAAACCTAGTTATAATTAATTCTATAAAACTTGTATTAAAACTTTACAAAATTTTGTAAATGAAAAATATAAAAATTATATATTTTTATATAGAGAATTGTAAAATAATATATTGCATTATATTGTAATATATAATATAATTTATTTAATAATTTAAACGAAAAGTAATTCTGTATTGTTAAATTAAAGTGTGTATGAATCATCAAAAAAAAAATTAAAAAAAAACTTGATTGATTAATCATACATTCCTAAGATTTAAATTTAAATTATTCGTTGATAGAAATATATAATTTTTTTTCGTATAAATAGATAATGTTTTTTACATTTTTTTTATTCTTTGAAACGCATTAACTATTATAATATTATTAGTCTCATTAAAATTACAAAAATATATACTTTTTTTTATTATTTACATAATTATTACTCATATCTTATAAATTTTCATTCATAATTATCTTACCAAAAATGTTTTTAAAAAATTTATTTACCATTCTCTGTTTCTTATCTTTTTCATCAGTTATTTTTGCCAATGCAATAAACCAAGGTGAATGCGATGAAATTTTAAAATTGAGTGGTATTGAAGGCTGTACTCCTAATAAAGATGGCTCTATTGACACAGTTAATATAGGTTCAACTGAATTTACTCAAGATTCTATTAATAAACTTAGCAAATATGATATTAGAAATATCACTATTAGAATGATTACCATAGCTAATGTCACTAATTTTGAACCAATTAGTAGTATTACCAACCTTCATTCAATTAATATAGAATCAGATGTAATCAAGCAAATTCCAAAGAATTTCATTAAATATTTAAAACATCTTAAATCTTTAAGAATCCTTCATATTGAGTTAAATCAAGAAATTATTGAAGAAGTTTCAACTTTAGCTGATCTCGAAAAATTGATGTTTATTTACTGTAGTTTTGATAGTACTCTTGATTACAACCCATTAAAGAAATTATCTAAGCTTGAATTATTAACAATGGAAGCCTATGAATATCATCATCATCGTTATAACAAAAGATTTACTGAAATTCCAGAATTTATTTTTGAATTAAAGAATTTAAAACAACTTACTATTGGTGATCATGAAATTACAAAGATTCCAGAAAAATTATCAAACCTTAAAAAACTTGAAGTTCTTAATTTAAGTGCTAATAAGATTGATGATGTCCTCCCAGAATCCTTAAACACATTACCAGAACTCAGAGAAATTTATCTTCAATACAATGTAAACATTAAAGGTAAAACTTTAACCAATGCTAAACTTGAAAGTTGTAGATACGATGATAGCTATACTTTATGTAAAGCTAAAGATATGACTTGTTTAGAAGGTTATTACTTTGAAAAATGTTCTGATATGGATAATGAAAATTACACTACTAATGGCCAATGTGGTAATGGCAATGGCAGATGTCCAGATGGTTTTTGCTGTAGTAAGGATGGCTGGTGTGGTAAGACTGAATCTCACTGTTCCATTCTTAATGGATGTCAATACCAATTTGGTACTTGCAAGGGTGAATCAAATCAAGAACCACAAGAACAAGAAACAAGCAATGGTAAATGTGGTAAGGGAATTGGAAAATGCCAAGAAGGTCAATGTTGCAATAAATATGGTTACTGTGGTAAAACTGATAATCATTGTTTAGTTTCACATGGATGTCAATCTGAATTTGGAACTTGCCATTTAGACAAAATTAGCGTTGATGGTAAATGTGGTCCTTTAGATGGAAGATGTCCAAATGGTCAATGCTGTAGTAAATATGGTTGGTGTGGTAGTGGTAGTAATTACTGTGATGCCGGTTGCCAATCTTTATATGGTAAATGCAATGGAAATTAAGATTAAAGTAAAAGAAAGTATAGTAAATATAATGAAACTTTTAAAAAGAGAAAAAAATTTAAAATAAACAAAATCAAAATAAATATAAAAGAATTCAAATGGAAATAAAATATAAGATATTATAATTCCTTGAATCATTAATATCTTATGAAAAAAATTCTCATTAATTAAAGAAAGAAATCTTTAATAGAAAATAGAAATCCATATAGTCATAATTAGGCATTGTATAATAATATTTTATATAACTAAAAATGATTTTTATTTTCTATACGCTATATGTATATTATAAGAATATTGTATTATTATTATATAGTCTTTATATAATATAATACAATAATACAATGTTATAATTACATGCAATTACAACACTAAAGCTCATCTTATTTAAAAAATAATAGTATTAAGCATATTTATATTTTTTTTGCTATTCATGTTATATTTTAAACATTATTATTATCAAAAAATTTCTATTCATAGAAAAGTATATTTGAGCTAATTCTGCTAAATGTAATTTTCATATAAGCACTTATTAAATATTATTCATAATTAAAAAAATCATTTTATATTAATACATTATAAATATCCATTAAATATTTCTATATTTATATTATTTTTTATAATAATATCGTTTTTACTATGACTATATTAAAAGCTAATATTATTATAAAATATTTGAAATAAAAAATCTAATTAAAGAAAATTATAAAAGAAAACTTATCCATACATGATTCATTAATTGTTTTAAAGAGTAAAAAAAAAGGTGTCTATTTTATTTTAACTATTTGCTAATATTTGTGTAAAGATAAAAGTTTATCAATGTAGTTGTTTGAATATTATGTTAAAGATTTCAAACAGTGGTATTATAATTTTTAATTAGGTTAATATTAATAATAACGAAGGTATCTAATATATGATATTAAGTATTAATATATTATATATAATTATATTATTTATATATAAATAATAAGTATATTATGTATAATCCCTCTTGGGAACGTGCCTTCATTTATTTAATAAATGTAGTTTCTCAAGGGGGTCTACTCATGCTCATGGTACTGAGAGAGTAGAAAGAATTAAATCCAAGTATTGCGCAATGGATGCTTGGTGCCCTCTTAGGAATGTGCCTTCATTTATTTAATAAATGTAATTTCTCAAGGGGGTCTACTCATGCTCATGGTACTGAGAGAGTAGAAAGAATTAAATCCAAGCATTGCGCAATGGATGCTTGGTTAGTCTTCAAGGGAAAATTATTAGGACTAAGCTCATGGTACTGAGCGATTAAAAAACATTTTATTCATCAAATTTAAGTATTTGATGAATAAGTGAATGTTTGATTTTTCAGGTAAGTTTGTATAGTATTTAATTAGAAGAGTAATACATTTTGTTGCTGTATTTTTTCTTTTATTCATGTATTCATGTAGTACTACTCTTCTCTTGTAAGAATCCAATGTAGTCAACTTTAGCATTTGCATTGTACTTTTATATTCATGTAGCTATTGTTGTATTGTTTCTTGTAAGAGACTGATTCACTCTACATCATGTAAAAATACTATTCACAAGCTTTCTGGTGTCGACATTCTTGATTCAAATTTTTTACCAATTTAAATATTTAATGAAAAGTAAAGTCAAACAAGTTTAGTGTCAAAAAGCGATTCGAATTTACTAACAACAAACCAAAACTAGAATTTTTAAAGAAAATTTACAACTAGAATTCAAAAAATAAGAAACTTTAAACAAAGCATCGTAACAATTTTTGTACTATCCAGTACTTTTAAGAAGAGAGAGAGAGACAGATTTTTTTCCATATACGTTATATTTGTAATTTTTATTAGTATTTATTTTATATTCAATATTTTTTAATTAGAATTTATTATCATGTCAGTCCTTTATATTAAAGATAAGAATTATATCAGACGTGGTACCCGGTCTTATGGTATCCCCTTAGATGATATTCGCTCCTTCTTTATCCGTGGTATTCGATCATGGTCAGTAAATATGCTATGGGAAAAACTCGAGGTTATTCTAGAAGATAAATTTAATTCAGTTATTAGTGTTAAATATTTTCAAACTTTCAATGATCACTTTTTCTTAGTCAAGGTTCATGGTTCATCAAAAGATTGTATTAAAATCTTACACATGTTAAAGAAGAAACTTTCAGTTACCTCAATTTCCTTTTCAGCTCGTAGTAGAAGGAATCACAAATACACTTTTTCCACTCTCAAACGTAAAATTTTAGTTTCTAATAAACATCAACATTCTATTCAACAATCATTTCAACAATCAGTTCAACAATCAGTTCAACAATCTCATCAACAATCCGATCTTCAACGAGATCTTCAACAGGATCTTCAACAAGTTTCCCATCATGAAAATATTCCAGATCTACAGCAAACACAATTTCAATCTCAACATTCAACAATTAATTCTAATAGTTCTATCAACTCTGATAACAGTTCAATAGTTGATAGTTCTTCAGTTTCACAGCCATCTAGTAATAGTTCTACTTATTCCTCTGATGCATCATCCATTAATAACGATGACTTTAATAATAATAATAATAGCAACGATTCTTCCTCATCCAACAAGCCTGATAACTTTTCTTTTTGTCTTAGTTGGAACACCAATGGGTGGAATCATGAAAAGAGAGATAGTATTAGCTATTTCACAGCTATTTTCAAACCATTATTCTTATGTTTCCAAGAAACTGGTAATGGTTCTGGATCGAATACAGATTATCCTTGTCGTGTTACTTTGCGAAACTATAGACACTTTTTCAAGAAAGCTGACGAATCAGTTCCGGGAATGAGAGGTTTATATTTAGGTTTTCACAATTCGTGTCAAGCCTCACTTGAAAACTTCTCTGGAAAGTATATTATTTCTATTTATACTTTTAGTCTCTGGAATAGATTCAAATGCTCGATTGGAAATGTTTATATGCCTCATAGTCATCACAACATCTATGTTGATCATGCAAAGTTAGAAGTTCGCTTGTGGTTACAAACTCATTCATCCCATCCATCGATTCTTGTTGGTGATTTTAATATGTCTAAAGTAAAATTATCCAACTGGTTATCAACTAATGGATTAGGAGATTGGGAAATTCTTCCGCTTAGAGGGTCTACTATCTCTTGGACTCGAGGTGAACAATCTTCCGACATTGACCATGCTCTTATCAATTCGAAGATGAAAGATCTTATTCACTCAGGATCATTTATAAATAATTTTTATCCTGTATCAGACCATAAGCCACTTCTTATTAATGGTAAAATTATTCCTATGGAAGATTTTTCTAATGACTTTAACGTTCCTAAGAAAATTCTGAAATGGAATAGATTAAAATGTATTGAGGAAAAGGAATCTATTCTCAGTCATAATAAATTCCAAATACTTTCAGCAAAATTCAACGATCCTAATGTTTCTACAGATGATCTTTCCAAAGAATTTACTTCAACTGCTTTTTCAATTGCAGACGAGCTCAGTATTACCTCAGCAAATAATGTTATAAAGTCTTCATTTCATATTTCACAACAAATTTTTAATCTCCAAAAAATCAAAATGAAGTTGTATAAGAGATTTAAAAAAGAAAGAATTTATGATATAGATGAATTTATTAAAAGAATTAAAATCTACCGTAAGCTCATTGATTACATCCACAAAAGATGTAATGAATTTAGGAAACAAGAATATCTTCATTGGATTAAAACAGGATGTGAGTATATGAAGAGTCATAATCCTAAGAAGGCCTGGAAATGGATCAAGAAAACTGCAAAAATTGGAAAAGATTCTTTCTTTATTGCTCAACCAATTAAAAATAAAAATGGAGAGTTAGTTGTTGCTACGGAAGAACAACTAGATGTGTGGCATGATCATTTCGAAAATCTTGCATCAGATCCAAGTGGCGTAAGTCTTGATTTGGAGCATTGGTATGAAGAACCAACGAATAAACGTTTTTCACTCCCTATGCTTGATGAATGGGATATCAACCAAGATATTAGTATTGATGAAGTCAAGTCAGCTATCCTCTCTACTCCGAATTATAAAGCATCAGGTCCGGATGGTATTCCAATTGAATTTTACAAAGCATTAATTCCATCAAGTAATGATTCTAATAATGCTACAGATAATAATTCTTCCGGTAATACCACTTCAGATAATGATTCTTATGGTTTAAATTTTATTCTTAAATTATACAACCGTATTTGGGATGGAGACTTCCCCAACTCATGGAATGAATCCAGTATTGTTTCTATTCCTAAGAAGGGAGATTTGACAGATTGTGATAACTATCGAGGTATATCACTTATCAATAATGGTATTAAGTTGATTTCCAAAATTGTCACCACTAGAATCTCAGAATATGGTCTAAAGAATAATTTCATTAGACCTGAACAATTTGGTTTTCGAAAAAAGGAAGAAAGTATCAGTCTTTTCATTTCAATCCAAGAAATATGCCGTAGACGTCAATTAGATAATAAAGAGACATATTTGGCCTTTTTAGATCTCAGGAAAGCATACGATTCAGTCCCAATCGGTAATATTCTCCATAAATTAGATTGTTTAGGAATCCGAGGTAAGAGTTTACAATTCATCAAAAATTTATATTTAACATCTAAGGCTAATGTCAAATTAGATGGACAATTCTCGAAATCTTTTGATGTGAAGAAAGGAGTCCGTCAAGGATGCCCTCTTTCTCCTATTCTCTTTAATCTCTTTATTAATGATATATTTAAAGAGTGTGAAGATCTCGGAGTCAGTTTAGGTGACACTCGATGCTGTGGTGGACTTTTTGCAGATGATATAGTTATTTGTGCTCCAACAAGAGGATGCTTAAAAAAGATGCTTAGAAGAGTTAATGAATGGGCCTTGTATAATGAAATGGAATTTGGTATCCAGAAATGTTCAACGATGGTGATTCGTCCTGAATCAATAGAAAATCAGAACAAGAGAGATCCAACATTTTACTTAGCAGGACAACCCATTCCAACTACTGATTGTTATACTTATCTTGGTGTTCCATTTGATAAGAATCTGTCCCTTAAACCAGTAATTAAAGCTCTTAATAACAAGGTTTTGAAAGGACTTTTCTCAGTCAGTAAATTCTTAAGAAATCCTAATATTCCTATTCCCTTCAAAAAGCTAGTACTTAACTCACAAGTGATTAGCAGAGTTTCATACTTTGCACCATTACTTGGATCCAACAAAGCCAGGTCTAGGATTGCACAGAAGCATGTTAACAAAGGAATACGATGGGTTGCCGGAGTTCATAAAGCTGTATCGTTTATATCTTTATACTCTATCTCAAAAGATTTGAATATTCCTCCATTGTCAGCCAAATGTGCATTAGCTCAGGTTAGATGTTTTAACAAATGGAAAAACTCAAATTGTATTATCTCACACCTTGTCAATTACATTCCTAAATTTAGAAAATACACGTGGTGCAAATCAAGTAGGACACTTGATAAAAAACTAAAGAAACATGGAGATGTTAAAGCAGTTAAAAACTTTTATTGGAAAGATCTCAAAGGGAATTCAATCAAAGCGCAATATTATGATGATAATAAGTTTATTGATACTAAAGATTTTATTAAATTATGTTATGAGTACCCAGAGTTTGCCTATGGCTTCTACTGGCTATTGAAAGCAAGAAGCGGATACAAGTTGGATGCTAGAGTTGCCAAAGCTGCCAAATTTGTTGATCCAGTTTGTCCTAACTACTGTCCATGTTGCAAGTGTGGAGATCAAAGTATTAAACATTGGTTATTAGATTGTCCAACATTTAGAGATATCCGTATTAAACATTATGATTCCATAGTCCAGCTATTAAATTTTTTCAGTCAACGTAATTCCAATAGTCCTATCAATAATAATGAAATTGATAATATCAGTAGAGATAGTAATAATATTAATAGTAATAGTAACAATAGTAATAATAACAATAGTAATAGTAACAATAGTAATAATAACAATAGTAGTAATAGAAATAATAATATTAGTAATGATAGCAATAGTGAAGATAATAATTCTAATTTAGATAGTAATTTAGTTAATGATAGTAATAGTTCTAATAATCCGGTGAATATTAATGTGTATGATTATTCTAGTGTGTGCAGTAAAATATTTAAATTCCTTCTTGGGGGAAGAAGTTTTAACAATATTAATTACAATTCAAGGGAATGGAAAGAACTTTGTAAGCGTCAGATTCAATCTGGTACTAACGAAGGAACACCATTCTTGACGGTAACCGCGGAACTTCTAACCAAAATCATGCCTTTTGCTATTGGCCAGCAATGGTCAATGTTCAAAAGGTTTGAAGCAACATCCAAGAGCGTCAATGCTGAAGAAACAGTAAGACAGGCCAGGAGGGCCAGCGCAACCAATGGAGATCATAATTTTGTCCCATGATAAAATTTTGATCTTTGGCTCGGTGTCCCATTGGAAGTCAAATACAATTATTATACTTTAGTATGATAGTGGCTTTCTTACTTTAATTAAAATTACTAGAATACATTATACCCAATTTTTATTCATTTGTGTTTATTTAAACATATTTTTTTTTATTTTTATTTTATTTTAATTTTTATATTACATGTATTATAATTTTAATTAAATTAATAATAAAGTTTAAAATATTTGATGCCGTTAAAAAAAAAAAAAAAAAAAAAAAAAAAAAAAAAAAAAAAAAAAAAAAAAAAAAAAAAATATTATGTATAATAAATTTAAGAAAAAAAATCAAAAAGATCCATCATCCAAAAAGCAATAAAGCTCTATGTTAATAGTTAATAACAGTAATATCAATAGTAATAACAATAGAAATAATCATAATATTTAAATATAATATAATCCTAATTCTTTAGAATTCAAGTAATTCTTTTTATTTAAATAATAAGTCAATTGATACTAGTTTTTTTTTTTTCAATGAATATATGAAAAAAAAATTTTAAATTTCTTGTTGAGACAATAGTAATACCCTCTTGGGAACGTGCCTTCATTTATTTAATAAATGTAGTTTCTCAAGGGGGTCTACTCATGCTCATGGTACTGAGAGAGTAGAAAGAATTAAATCCAAGTATTGCGCAATGGATGCTTGGTTAGTCTTTAAGGGAAAATTATTAGGACTAAGCTCATGGTACTGAGCGATTAAAAAACATTTTATTCATCGAATTTAAGTATTTGATGAATAAGTGAATGTTTGATTTTCAGGTAAGTTTGTATAGTATTTAATTAGAAGAGTAATACATTTTGTTGCTGTATTTTTTCTTTTATTCATGTATTCATGTAGTACTACTCTTCTCTTGTAAGAATCCAATGTAGTCAACTTTAGCATTTGCATTGTATTTTTATATTCATGTAGCTATTGTTGTATTGTTTCTTGTAAGAGACTGATTCACTCTACATCATGTAAAAATACTATTCACAAGCTTTCTGGTGTCGACATTCTTGATTCAAATTTTTTACCAATTTAAATATTTAATGAAAAGTAAAGTCAAACAAGTTTAGTGTCAAAAAGCGAATCGAATTTACTAACAACAAACCAAAACTAGAATTTTTAAAGAAAATTTACAACTAGAATTCAAAAAAAGAAACTTTAAACAAAGCATCGTAACAATTTTTGTACTATCCAGTACTTTTAAGAAGAGAGAGAGAGACAGATTTTTTTCCATATACGTTATATTTATAATTTTTATTAGTATTTATTTTATATTCAATATTTTTTAATTAGAATTAATTATCATGTCAGTCCTTTATATTAAAGATAAGAATTATATCAGACGTGGTACCCGGTCTTATGGTATCCCCTTAGATGATATTCGCTCCTTCTTTATCCGTGGTATTCGATCATGGTCAGTAAATATGCTATGGGAAAAACTCGAGGTTATTCTAGAAGATAAATTTAATTCAGTTATTAGTGTTAAATATTTTCAGACTTTCAATGATCACTTTTTCTTAGTCAAGGTTCATGGTTCATCGAAAGATTGTATTAAAATCTTACACATGTTAAAGAAGAAACTTTCAGTTACCTCAATTTCCTTTTCAGCTCGTAGTAGAAGGAATCACAAATACACTTTTTCCACTCTCAAACGTAAAATTTTAGTTTCTAATAAACATCAACATTCTATTCAACAATCATTTCAACAATCAGTTCAACAATCTCATCAACAATCCGATCTTCAACAAGATCTTCAACAAGTTTCCCATCATGAAAATATTCCAGATCTACAGCAAACACAATTTCAATCTCAACATTCAACAATTAATTCTAATAGTTCTATCAACTCTGATAACAGTTCAATAGTTGATAGTTCTTCAGTTTCACAGCCATCTAGTAATAGTTCTACTTATTCCTCTGATGCATCATCCATTAATAACGATGGCTTTAATAATAATAATAATAGCAACGATTCTTCCTCATCCTCATCCAACAAGCCTGATAACTTTTCTTTTTGTCTTAGTTGGAACACCAATGGGTGGAATCACGAAAAGAGAGATAGTATTAGCTATTTCACAGCTATTTTCAAACCATTATTTTTATGTTTCCAAGAAACTGGTAATGGTTCTGGATCGAATACAGATTATCTTTGTCGTGTTACTTTGCGAAACTATAGACACTTTTTCAAGAAAGCTGACGAATCAGTTCCGGGAATGAGAGGTTTATATTTAGGTTTTCACAATTCGTGTCAAGCCTCACTTGAAAACTTCTCTGGAAAGTATATTATTTCTATTTATACTTTTAGTCTCTGGAATAGATTCAAATGCTCGATTGGAAATGTTTATATGCCTCATAGTCATCACAACATCTATGTTGATCATGCAAAGTTAGAAGTTCGCTTGTGGTTACAAACTCATTCATCCCATCCATCGATTCTTGTTGGTGATTTTAATATGTCTAAAGTAAAATTATCCAACTGGTTATCAACTAATGGATTAGGAGATTGGGAAATTCTTCCGCTTAGAGGGTCTACTATCTCTTGGACTCGAGGTGAACAATCTTCCGACATTGACCATGCTCTTATCAATTCGAAGATGAAAGATCTTATTCACTCAGCATCATTTATAAATAATTTTTATCCTGTATCAGACCATAAGCCACTTCTTATTAATGGTAAAATTATTCCTATGGAAGATTTTTCTAATGACTTTAATGTTCCTAAGAAAATTCTGAAATGGGATAGATTAAAATGTATTGAGGAAAAGGAATCTATTCTCAGTCATAATAAATTCCAAATTCTTTCAGCAAAATTCAACGATCCTAATGTTTCTACAGATGAACTTTCCAAAGAGTTTACTTCAACTGCTTTTTCAATTGCAGACGAGCTCAGTATTACCTCAGCAAATAATGTTATAAAGTCTTCATTTCATATTTCACAACAAATTTTTAATCTTCAAAAAATCAAAATGAAGTTGTATAAGAGATTTAAAAAAGAAAGAATTTATGATATAGATGAATTTATTAAAAGAATTAAAATCTACCGTAAGCTCATTGATTACATCCACAAAAGATGTAATGAATTTAGGAAGCAAGAATATCTTCATTGGATTAAAACAGGATGTGAGTATATGAAGAGTCATAATCCTAAGAAGGCCTGGAAATGGATCAAGAAAACTGCAAAAATTGGAAAAGATTCTTTCTTTATTGCTCAACCAATTAAAAATAAAAATGGAGAATTAGTTGTTGCTACGGAAGAACAACTAGATGTGTGGCATGATCATTTCGAAAAGCTTGCATCAGATCCAAGTGGTGTAAGTCTTGATTTGGAGCATTGGTATGAAGAACCAACGAATAAACGTTTTTCACTTCCTATGCTTGATGAGTGGGATATCAACCAAGATATTAGTATTGATGAAGTCAAGTCAGCTATCCTCACTACTCCAAATTATAAAGCATCAGGTCCGGATGGTATTCCAATTGAATTTTACAAAGCATTAATTCCATCAAGTAATGATTCTAATAATGCTACAGATAATAATTCTTCCGGTAATACTACTTCAGATAATGATGCTCATGGTTTAAATTTTATTCTTAAATTATTCAACCGTATTTGGGATGGAGATTTCCCCAACTCATGGAATGAATCCATTATTGTTTCTATTCCTAAGAAGGGAGATTTGACAGATTGTGATAACTATCGAGGTATATCACTTATCAATAATGGTATTAAGTTGATTTCCAAAATTGTCACCACTAGAATCTCAGAATATGGTCTAAAGAATAATTTCATTAGACCTGAACAATTTGGTTTTCGAAAAAAGGAAGAAAGTATTAGTCTTTTCATTTCAATCCAAGAAATATGCCGTAGACGTCAATTAGATAATAAAGAAACATATTTGGCCTTTTTAGATCTCAGGAAAGCATACGATTCAGTCCCAATCGGTAATATTCTCCATAAATTAGATTGTTTAGGAATCCGAGGTAAGAGTTTACAATTCATCAAAAATTTATATTTAACATCTAAGGCTAATGTCAAATTAGATGGACAATTCTCGAAATCTTTTGATGTGAAGAAAGGAGTCCGTCAAGGATGCCCACTTTCTCCTATTCTCTTTAATCTCTTTATTAATGATATATTTAAAGAGTGCGAAAATCTTGGAGTCAGTTTAGGTGACACTCGATGCTGTGGTGGACTTTTTGCAGATGATATAGTTATTTGTGCTCCAACAAGAGGATGCTTAAAAAAGATGCTTAGAAGAGTTAATGAATGGGCATTGTATAATGAAATGGAATTTGGTATCCAGAAATGTTCAACGATGGTGATTCGTCCTGAATCAATAGAAAATCAGAACAAGAGAGATCCAACATTTTACTTAGCAGGACAACCCATTCCAACTACTGATTGTTACAATTATCTTGGTATTCCATTTTTATAAGAATCTGTCCCTTAAACCAGTTATTAAAACTCTTAATAACAAGGTTTTGAAAGGACTTTTCTCAGTCAGAAAATTCTTAAGAAATCCTAATATTCCTATTCCTTTCAAAAAGCTAGTACTTAACTCACAAGTGATTAGCAGAGTTTCATACTTTGCACCATTACTTGGATCCAACAAAGCTAGGTCTAGGATTGCTCAGAAGCATGTTAACAAAGGAATACGATGGGTTGCCGGAGTTCATAAAGCTGTATCGTTTATATCTTTATACTCTATCTCAAAAGATTTGAATATTCCTCCATTGTCAGCCAAATGTGCGTTAGCTCAGGTTAGATGTTTTAACAAATGGAAAAACTCAAATTGTATTATCTCACGCCTTGTCAATTACATTCCTAAATTTAGAAAATACACATGGTGCAAATCAAGTAGGACACTTGATAAAAAACTAAAGAAGCATGGAGATATTAAAGCAATTAAAAACTTTTATTGGAAAGATCTCAAAGGGAATTCAATCAAAGCGCAATATTATGATGATAATAAATTTATTGAAACTAAAGATTTTATTAAATTATGTTATGAGTACCCAGAGTTTGCCTATGGCTTCTACTGGCTATTGAAAGCAAGAAACGGATACAAGTTGGATGCTAGAGTTGCCAAAGCTGCTAAATTTGTTGATCCAGTTTGTCCTAACTACTGTCCATGTTGCAAGTGTGGAGATCAAAGTATTAAACATTGGTTATTAGATTGTCCAACATTTAGAGATATCCGTATTAAACATTATGATTCCATAGTCCAGCTACTAAATTTTTTCAGCCAACGTAATTCCAATAGTCCTATCAATAATAATGAAATCAGTAGAGATAGCAATAACATTAATAGTAATAGTAACAATAGTAGTAATAATAATTACAATAGTAATAGTAACAATAGTAATAGTAACAATAGTAATAATAGAAATAGTAATAATAACAATAGTAGTTATAGAAATAATAATACTAGTAATGATAGCAATAGTGAAGATAATAATTCTAATTTAGATAGTAATTTAGTTAATGATAGTAATAGTTCTAATAATCCGGTGAATATTAATGTGTATGATTATTCTAGTGTGTGCAGTAAAATATTTAAATTCCTTCTTGGGGGAAGAAGTTTTAACAATATTAATTACAATTCAAGGGAATGGAAAGAACTTTGTAAGCATCAGATTCAATCTGGTACTAATGAAGGAACACCATTCTTGACGGTAACCGCGGAACTTCTAACCAAAATCATGCCTTTTGATATTGGCCAGCAATGGTCAATGTTCAAAAGGTTTGAAGCAACATCCAAGAGCGTCAATGCTGAAGAAACAGTAAGACAGGCCAGGAGGGCCAGCGCAACCAATGGAGATCATAATTTTGTTCCATGACAAAATTTTGATCTTTGGCTCGGTGTCCCATTGGAAGTCAAATACAATTATTATACTTTAGTATGATAGTGGCTTTCTTACTTTAATTAAAATTACTAGAATACATTATACCCAATTTTTATTCATTTGTGTTTATTTAAACATATTTTTTTTATTTTTATTTTTATTTTTTAATTTTTTATTACATGTATTATAATTTTAATTAAATTAATAATAAAGTTTATAATATTTGATGCCGTTAAAAAAAAAAAAAAAAAAAAAAAAAATTTTAAATTTCTTGTTGAGAGAAGTGTGTAGTGTTATTTTTATATAATTCATACTTTAAAACTTCTTATACTTTAGATTATCATTTTTGTATATATAAACCTCTATCTTATATTATTGGTACCTTTAATAATTAAAATAAATATTTATGTTAATACCATTTAGTCACCACAATTTTTTTTTCAATGTTACTTTTAAAAATTTATTTAAATTTTATATTTAATTAAAATCTTTGTAATATAAGAATGTTAAATTTTTTTTTTTTTATTATTATTTTTTTTAATTTTAAAATTCCTTGATTTTGGAATAAACATTTTTTTTTTTTTTTTTAAGAAATTTTAAAAAAGAAAACAATTTATATTACAAGATATATTAAAACCTATTATTTATAGGAATCATCATAATATATATTGTAAATAAAGAATCTTTTATTAATATTCATAAATATTATGTCTGAAAAAAGTAAATTTATTAGAAAGTCAACCATTTTATTTTATATATATTTAAATTACAAATAAATAACAATGACTGATAAATATTATTTATAATGTAATTATCTATTTATAATGTTTTATAAAGTTATTGTACGTTTTCGGGCTGTTGGTGATGCACCATTATTAAAATCACCTGTATTT
Source organism: Piromyces finnis (assembly GCA_002104945.1). Taxonomy (NCBI): domain Eukaryota; kingdom Fungi; phylum Neocallimastigomycota; class Neocallimastigomycetes; order Neocallimastigales; family Neocallimastigaceae; genus Piromyces; species Piromyces finnis. The sequence goes on from MCFH01000035.1 coordinate 513,396, forward strand.
AAAGTTGATGGCAATAAAGAATTTAGTACACTTATAAATGGACTAAAAATTAAACTTAAGCAGTGTTCAAATTTGGTAAGTTTACTTTTTTTTGTCATAATAAAGTTTTATTCATTTATTTGATATTGTTCGTTAAATATCTATATTTTTAAATTAATAATTAAATATAATTTTACATTTCATTTTTAGCATTTTTATATAAATAATAGTTTTTCACCTTCGCCTGACGAAATTATCAACAACTTATATAAAGTAAAATAAAATAAATAAATAAAAGTAAAAATTAAATAAAATAAAAAGAATAGCTAGTTATATTAATTAATATAGATATATAGATATAATTTAATATATTTACTAAAAAAATAAAATGTTTTTTATCTAAACATTAAATTTATTATTTCTATTCTGCAAAAAAAAAAAAAAGTGCTTTGGTTCTGGTGGTGAATTACAGGTCAATTATGCTAATATGCCTGCCTATGGTTAAATGGAATATAAATATTTTTTTTTTTCATATTTCAATTATTCGTAATATTGAAATTATATACCAAATTTCTTTTATAGAAAAAAAAAAATTAAAAAAATGTTTATTTAAGAACTATATATATATAAAACAACTATCTTATTTTTGTTGTAATTACTTAATATAATAATACATATTTATAAAATTTTATAAAGATTCCAATATATTATAAATATCTATTATATATCAAAAGAATTAAAAGAAGAAAAATAAAAAAGAAACCTTTGAAAATAATCCTTTATATATATTTTAAATAAAAATAACAAAACAACGAACTTATTAATATTAGGTTAAATGGATATCTATAGTAATAAAATTAAGTAATCCTAAAATATAACAAATAAAATAATAATATAGTTTTACTAGTATAGAGTATATGGAATAATTATTTTTTTTTTTTTTTTGAAAATTTTTTTTTAAATATTAATTAGAGTATAAAAACTGTAAATTTAATTATCCTAAAAATTTTTAATTTTTATCATTCTTTCTTATTTTATTGTGTGTGTTAACAATAAATATTGAAGATAGAAATATATATATATATAAAAAAAAAAAAGAAGTAGTAAAATAAAATATTGTTAAACATATGTATGGAAATGATAAAGATATATTAGAAATAATAAAAAGGAATGATATAACTCTTCTTCAACAATTTATTTTAGAAAATAATATTTCTTTAAATGATATAGATAATTATAATAGTTTTCATATTTTAGCATATGCTATAGAACAAAACGTATCTATTGATATAATTCAAATCATCATTAAACAATGCGAGGGAAAGAATATTAGTTACTATGAAAATGAGTTTTATATTGGTATTCAGGATTCTCCTCTTTTTATGGCCATTTCAAAAAATAATTTTAGAGTTGCTTCTCTTTTAATAAAAAGAAATCTAGATATTTTTAGTGACAATTTTGAATTCATTTTAAACTATTTACTAGAATATAATTTGTTAAACAAAAAAAATTTGAAATATCTTTTGACAGTTGTTTCAGACGCCAATATATGGGATAATTTTATATTGGAGTTAATTTTGTCTTCTATCGATAAGAATACCAAACAGATTGTTGGATTTTTGAAAATCATTTTTAATTATTATATTTTTAATAATACTTTTATTTTAAAACTTTTAACAATATATAAAAATAAGAGGTCATTGACGACTTCTCAATTAAGTTCTATTATTACTAGTAATAATAACAGAGTTACAGTTAGAGATAATTATTATAAAGAAGCTATTTGCTATGGTGCTGAATCTCTAATTGAAATTTTATTAAAATATGATAAAAGAGAACATAATATTCTTTTAAAAAAAATTAATGAATATAAAAAAATAGAGACTATAATGGAAGATGGTTTAAAGGACGAGAGACTTTTTTATGAGGAATTATTAGGAGGAAGGATGAATTTTTTTTAAGTAGAAAATAATAAATACAAACACAATAACTTTTTTAATTCAATAATTAGTTAACATCATCATATATAATGGAATAGAAGATATATATATATTTATTTTTTATTTATTGAATATTAATTATTAAAATTTTGAATAACTCATTAACATCGGAACTTTTATAGAGTAAAATATGTTTCAAAAAATAATTTTTTTAAATATATATAAAATATATCATATTATTTTATGTTTATATCTTATTTAATATACCTCTTTATTATTATTATTATTATTATTATTATTATTTTCATCAATTTCATATTTTATAAATAACTAATTAAATGGATATATAATTTTTTTTATTATGTAAACTATATTTTTTTTAAGTTTTTTAAAAAGGCATGATTTAGAAAAAAAAATAAAAGCATATATATATATATGTATTTTAAAAAAAAAGGATGTATTTATTATATATTCTTTTTTTTTTATTATATATTTTATCTTTTAATAGTGAATACTCATTACCTTTAACCATTTTAATTTTTATCTTATTTTATTAAAGATATACCTTTTTTTTAATACCATTATTAAAATTCTAACAAATAAGATTTAAGAAAAAAAAAATTAATAAATTAAATGTAGATATAACTTTTGAAAAGTATTCATGAGATTTAAAAAATAAAAAAATAAATTTGAGATTTGTAAATAGTGTACATTCATTTCATTTATTATTTAAATAAAAAAAAAAAGTTTTTTTTTTTTTAACAAGGTTTTTATTGTTAATAATAATATTAATTTATATCAAAATAATCATTGTAATATATGAATAAAGCTATGGTTGAAATGGAAAATGATTTTATCACTCTTATTAATAAAAATAATGTAACAGATTTAAAAGAGTATTTTAAGGAAAAAAATTTTACTTTAAATGAATTTTATGACTTGATTGAAAAAAACAAACAATCAATAAAACAGTATATAAAAAGTTATAATGATGCCTCACATGACATAATAACATTTTTAAAAAAATTTGTGGAAGAAAAGAGAAAAATAATAATTGAAATTTTAAAAAATGATAATTTAACAGAGCTTAAGCAATATATAATAGAAAATAATATTTCACTAAAAGCCTATAATACCAAAGATTTTGATCTTTTACTTACTTCTATTGAAAATAATGTTTCAATGGAAGTCATAAATTATATTATTCAACAATGTCAATATACCACTTTTAATTATACTGTAGATAATCGTTCTATAAATATCTTACAAAGAACACCACTATTTTCAGCTATTATAAAAAACAATTTCCCAATTGCAAAATTACTAATAGACCATGGTGCTGATATTAATAGTAGTAATGGGGATATACTATACTATTTATATTATTTAGACTTGATGGAAACAAGAAATTTAAAGTTTATACTAAATCATGGAATAAAATTAGATAATGTTCTTGAATTTATTTCCTTTATGATAAAAGATTCTCCATATACTATACAAAATATACCAGACCTTTTGAAAGTCATTATATCTCATTATATATATAGTAATTCTCTTATTATGACATTTCTCTTAAAATATAAAAACAAAATACCCTTATCTACATATAAAATTCAAGAAGAAATAGAAAATGAGGTAAATAAAGTTATTAAAGATCAATTTTATAGAGAAGCTGTATATTATGAATTTGAAGATGGAATTAAATTGTTTCTCGGAAGTGATGTTAGAAATAAAACTGAAATTTTTAATAAAATAAAAGAATATAAAAAATTTGGTACTTATTCCGAAGAAAATGAAGAAGGAAGTGATAAAGAAGAAGAAGAAAGAGAAGAAATAAATGAGAATTAATATAAATACCTGAAATATAATTAGTTATTGAATATGGTTTAAAGGAAAAACTTTTATAAGAATCATAAACTTTTCTTTTTTTTAAAAAAAATACCCTTTTCAATTGATTAAATATTATTCTTTCTTGTAAAAACTAAACATTTTGAACATAGCCAAATATTTATAATAAAATTTGTAAAATTTTAAATTTTAAATTTTAAATTTTAGATTTTAAATTTGAATTTATTAGTACTATATCAATTCTTTATATATATGTAAATGATTGATGCAAATATTCCCTTTTTTTTTTTAATTATTCATTTAATATAAAATGTTTATTCTAAAGTTTTCGGAAATAATCTTAATTTTAGGGTTTTTCTATTCCCACCACCATTTTTATTTTCCTCTACAATACAATTAAAAAATATTTGAAAATTTTGATATTAAAATTAAAAATTTTGTGGAAAATAGAACTTTATGTTTATTAAAAATAATAATAATAATTTATTGGTTAAAAAGATGTGAGAAAAAATGAATTTGTTTGATGAATGAACCATAAAATCAAATCAAAAAAAAAAAAAAAAAAAAAATATATATATATATATAGATAGATATATAGATATATGAATCAAAGTCTGAAAAAGAATTGCTTAGTAGAAGCAGTAATATCATTATATTCCTTTTTTTTTTATCTCTATTATATATAAAACAAGTAAAAAAAAAAAAAAAAAAAAACATTTTATTTATTATAATATTTTAAATATTTTTTTTTCTATTTATATTATTTATAAACTATCTTTTAATTAAATGAACTTTTTTAGTTAATTATTTATTTATATATAGAAATAAAATTTAGAAATTTAATTTTTTATTATGAAGAATGAACTAATAAAAACAAACCTTTTATTATTATTATCATTATTATTATGTTACTTTAAAATAAACTTTTTTTTCTCATTTTTCTTTTTTTTTTTAATAGAAGGTTAATTTTTAATATAATTTATTTACTCATATAATAATACATTCATTTAATTACTTAATATATGATAGTAATTTATTTAATCTAATATTAATAAATTTATTAAATTAATTTAAAATTCAATAAATAAAAAATAAAAATAAAAAAATTATAATTAAAGATAAAAAGAATAACAATACTAGAAGAGAAGGGATTTTACTTTGATTTCATTATTATTATTCATATTTTCAATCATTATAATATATTTTAATTAAAGAAAAAAAATAAATATATTCATTATTCATCTAATAAAAATAAAGAAGAAAGCAAATCTTTAAATTTTGTTTCATTTGGCTAAATAAATTGATTTAACCAATATATATATAATTATAAGTTTTTTTTTTCTTTTTTTTTTAAAAAAAAAAAAAATCAATTATAACAGAAAATATCTTTTTAATATAAAATATTTAAAAAGAGAGAAATACACATAGTAAATATTTTTTATAATTTAGTTATTTCGAAATTTCTTTTAATGATAAATATATCCATTAATAAATAAATTTAGTAGATTGGGTTACATAATTTCTTTATATTATTATTTGTTTATAAAAAATACTTTTTTTTTTTTAATTCCAAAATTTAAAAAATTGTATATATTTTATCGTATAAATTTTATCTATTAAATTATTCAGCATACTTTATAAAGATAACTATTATATAAGAAAAAAAAATAATATCAACTATATATATATATTAATAAGAGAAAGATGAATAATAGATTAAAAATTAATTTAATAAAAGAAAGAACCTTACAAAGAAAAAATGAAATAGAAGGAAAACAAAATTCAAGTGCTGAAACAACAATTTTTTCAAATAATAATAATAGAGTATTTTCCCCAACCCAAAATAATAAAGAACAATACTATCAAGAATTTAATCAATACCCACAAAATGTTGATACGAACTTACTAAATAGACCTTCAAATAATATTAACGAAAACTTTGTAAGACCAGAAGGTCAAGAAATAACCAGTCCAATGCAACCCATTAATCCTTATGAAGCATATTCTTATCAACAACAACAACAGCAACAACAACAAATTTCATCATTCACAAATAAACCTACAGTAAGTATATCAACTTCATTTTTCACTTTTAATTGAATTAAAAATTACATTTCATAACATATTAAGAATTAGAATTTATATTTAATACTTATAATAGTAACGATAATATTTAGAATACATTATATTCTCCTAAAAAATAATAATAATAAATTAAATTAATAATAGATAAATAAATATAGACAAAAATAATTAAAGTATAGTAAAAAAAAAAATTACTAATTAAATTTATTTTAAATTTACAATTATATTATATTATATTATATTATATTATATTATATTATATAAATATATATTATTGAAAAAAAAATCATTATATAATAATAATAACAACAATAAAAAAGGAAACATCAAATATAAAGCAACAGCGACAAAAAGCAATTGCTACATTAAGAAAAAGGGTAGAAAAAAACTCACCTATTGAATCTCCACCTGGACTTACCACAAATGTATTTCCACAAAATAATTCTATGCAAAATATGGATAAAAATATATTTGATAGAACCAATAATGTTGTAAATATACCAATAATGCCCATGTCTAATAATGGTATTTTTGAAAAAGAGTTCACTTATAATAATTCAGCACAACAAAATTCAAATCAACAATATATAATTAATAATGATAACCCAGTTTATTTGGATACTAATAATGTAATGATTCAACAAAATCTTATGCCTTCTTCTCCTATCACAAATAATAATGAATTGAAGAGTAAATTTGACAATAAAAATCCTTTGGCAATATTATCAAGAAGAATTGAGAAATCAAAAATGGATCATCAGGAAAAGAATAAAATGGAAATAATGGATCAAAGAAAGCAATCTCTTCAAATCCTTGAAAATCGTACGAATGAACGTATGTATAATCATAATACCAATAATACAAATGATAAAGCATTCGATTTTTTTCAACAACACAAAAATAATGCAATGTATACTCCACAAAAATATTCACCGCCTTTAAATAATGGTATTAATAATGGATTTCAAAACCCAACCCTCTATTCAAATCAATTAAATGGTATTGAAAGAAATGATTCATTTTCGTCTAATTCATCTATTCCTCGTGAAGGAAGTGGTGATATACCAACTTCTCCATATGATCAATATTCATCATTTTCTATGAATTCTCGAGTATCCTCTGTTGATAGTTCCCGCATGTCATCCTTAATGCTTCCTGAAGCTAATAATATGGCAAGATATTCCTCACTATCCTCATCATCAAGATTTGGTTCTAATAATTTTATAGAAGAGCCTCAACTTTTTAATAATGACTACAATTCATTTTCACCTCAATTGTATTATCAACAACAGCCGTTACCTAATTCATCAAAGTCAATTATTCCTTCTCAGCGTGTTCCTGCACAACGTGTTTCCTCATTAAATTATTCTCAAGATGATATTCCTCAATTAGGTGCTATTGGTAATCCAATCAATAAAATAAATAATTCATCGAAATCGAATAACATTAGCCCAATAGCAACTACAACTACAACAAACCTATTAAATCCTATCCTTAATAATTCACCTGTTGAACCTGAACAAAATATACGACAGAACGCTATTAATACATTATTAAGACGAATTAAGAATAATGATGGAATGACATCTCCAACTAATATAACTTCTTCACCTTCTCAAAGAATAAATGCAGATAATATATATAATAACAATAATAGCAATAATAATTATAATAATAATAATCATTCATATGGTACTTTAAATCATTATAGTAAGTAATATTAAATTTCAAAATAATAGTACTAATAGCATATATTATTGTAATGTAATTAAATATAATTTTAAATTTAAGTTTTTAATTCATATTAAATTATTTAAAAAAAAATATTAATAACTATTATATTTTTTATACCAAAATATTTGTTTTATAACCTTTCATTCTATTTTTTTATTAATTCTATCGTAATATAATATTACTTATTTCTTATTAATATTTGGTAACCCTATACAAACCGATACCATCACGTCTGTTTAAATAAAAAAAATTCACTCTACGTATACTATTAATCTACATTATTTTAAAAATAAAAACAATATAATTTCTTTTTTCTTTTTAATTACAAATAGACAATAACAATATTAGTAATAATAATGATAATAAAGAGGAAGATAACAATAAGAAACATGATGAAATTAGAAAAAATTTGTTTGCAAAATTAAATAATAGAATAAATATCGCAAATAAAGAATCCTCATCCTCACCACTACGAAAACTTTCCAATGAAAATAGTCCAACACAAAATAATAGTAATGGTATCAACAATATTAGTTCAAATGAAAATATGACAAGTGAAGAAAAAGCAAAGGTTCGAAAATCTGTTATAAATATTATTGGTATGAGAACAAAAAAGAATGAATCGAATCATGAAAACCCTCAAAATAATATTTTAAATATACCATTAAAACCTTTCGAAAGAAAATTTATTTGTAAGCTCAAAGTCAATCAAATTTTAAATTTGGCAATGGCTAAAAAACGTTATATTTTTGTTTTTAACGATGCTTTATTTTTATGCAAGGGTATTCGACAAGATCATGTTGTAAAATATCAAATTAAAAATATATTTGAAACCAAGAAACTTCGCTTCGCAATGAAGGGTGATGATACTATTTTAGAGGAACAATATTTAAATAAAAATCCCATAGTGAAAAAAGCTGTAAGCCAATTTGCCGTAAATCCGATCAAATCATTACGTTTTCTTTTCCAAAAAAAGTTACTTCATTGCTCTTCAATATCCATTGCCTTATTCCTTCATTGTATGCCTGGAATTAGTAAAAGACAGTTAGGTTTTTTCATTGGTATGCCTGAACACAGTGATATTTTAGAAGCTTTTATCGATGCCATTCCATGTCAAAATGTTCGTTTAGATCAATCTTTAAGATTATTTTTGAAAACCATTCGACTTCCATCCGATAATGATATCATTAATCGTATATTTTGTTGCTTTGCTAGAATATGGTATAGCCGTAATGAACATGTTGTTTCATTTGATTATATCATGACCTTAAAATTAGTATTCACTTTAATTTCCTTAAATGCTGAATTACATCCACCAATTCCAGTAGAAGAACTTGAAATCTATTACAATTCAGACAATGTTGAAAAAATTAAGCAATCCTTCTTCCATCGTTTTAAAAATAATGAAATGATTTCCGAGGATTTAGAAAATGAAGAAGATGATAATAGTGAGCCAATTAGTACCAACAATACTGATGAACAATACTATATTCCAAAACAACTTTTAGAGGATATGTATGAGAGTATTCTAAAAGAAAAAATTGAGGTTGCACCAGATAATATTTCTCTTATTAAACAAAGTCAAGATGCTCTTAAAGCTACCTTTAGCTATATACCAAAGAGTTCTCAAACCTCAACTGAATATATACCCTCTTCCTCTCAATTATTAGAATTTCCACCAAAACTTTATCAAAATGAAACCTCTGGTGTTATTACTGTCACCCTTCCGCATCCTAATCCATATATACAAATTAATATTAACACTCAAGAGCTAAAAGTTACCCCTGATGTTCTTACATTTGAAAACTCAAATCAAGCCGAATTTACTGTGACAGCATCTAAAACAGTTGGTAGAAAATTATTGATTTTTACAAAGCGTTTAACTGAGGCTGCATCTCAACTTCCTTTACAAGCCCAACGCACCATTCTAGAAAGCTACTCTAATATTGATTCTAAGTGTATTAAAGTTGAACCAGCCTTCATGAAACATTCATTAATTTTAGAAACACTTGATGTTCCTGATGGAGGTGAAAAGATGAGTCCTCTTTTAAGTGGACATTTTCATCAAGAAAATGAAGAACCTCGAATGAACTTGAAAAAATATATTTTTACAGTGGATAGTGATAGAAAAGTCAACGAATTTATTCAATCTACCAAAAAATATATTGGTAAAGTTAATGAGGAAGATACTACGTTTGATAATACGAAAAAGAATAGTTTGATGGGTGGTACAGCACTAGAGGAGACAGGTGAAGGAAATGCTGTTCCTGGTAAAAACGATTTTCTAATGCCACCCGGAAAAGATGAACCAACAAAGCTTATTTCTCGCTCCAATTCTGTGGATAATTTTTCTGTATTAATGTATTCTGATGAAATAAATTTAAATGAGGAAGATCAATCCTTTATTTCTCGTTGTAATGAAGCCGTTCCCCGAAACATTGTTATTCTTCGTGAATATTTCCTTCCTAATGATAGAAAATTTAATACTATTGGTCGTTCTCTCTCTACCTTAAAAATTACTGATATGGGTAGTCATGGATATCACTATAATAATGATGTCAATAGTTTAAGACATTATTCTGCTACAGGATCTGTTGACAGTCTTCATGATGATACTGAAGACAATGAAACTAATATTCCTGAAAGGACATATTCTACCACTGCTCAATCTAAACCTCTTCAAGCATCTAATGAAGAAAAATCATATGAAGAAAGTCAATTTATTAATATTATATTAAATCAACTTTTAATATAATAATATATTATCAAATTATTTTATTAAAAAAAAAAAAAAAAAAAAAAAAAGGAAAGAAAGAAATTGAAACTTTAAAAAAAAAAACAAATATATATAATAATACATATTTAAAAAAAAATAAAACAATAATGTTTGAAATTTACTATTTTAAATGAGAATAAAATAAATCAAATTAAAATAGTTATGTTAAAAAGAAATAAGTTATTTTATTTTTTATAATATTTTTTTATTATTATTAAACCATCTTCTTTAACATTTAATACCAACAATAAAAATATTTCTTTTTTTTTTTTTTAATATACAAATTGTAAAAAATAATAAATAAATAAAAATTAAAATAAAATAAAAATATATTTATAAAATTCAAAATTAAAATCTTTATTTCTTTTAATTATTATTTAACTGTTCTACAATTTTTTCAATAGGTAAAAAATTTAAAAAATTAAAATTATTAAAGTTTATAATTTCATTTTTTTAAAAAGAAAAAAAAAAAGTATTAATAATAATATAATTAGTAAAAAACAATGACAGTGAAAGATATTTTTATATCTTATATGTAGTGTATGTAAATTTATTGAATAATATATTATAAAGATGAATTTTTTTTTATAAAGGAAAGAAATATAAAGGCCATTTATTTTATTTATATTCCCAAAAATTTTTTTAAACTTTTGTGCAACTTATGAAATTATACTAATATATCACTTAAATATTTTCTATTTAATATTTTTTTTTAAAAAAAAAAAAAAAAGTAATTTATCAAATTCGAAAAATATACCAGTTATTTTTAAAGAAACATTATAATAATATTATTTAAAGATTTTTATTTTTACTTCAAATCTCAATAGAATTTTATATATATCTATAATTTTAAAAGATATATATATTTTTAATAATAGAAAAATTATTATTAATAATTTGAAATCCAAATTTCAACTATCTTTTAGCGGCTTTTCAACATAAAAATTACACTTTTTTTTTTCTTTTCATTTTTTCTTTTTCTTTTTCTATATTTATTTTTTTTCCTCATTTTATCTTTCATATTATCCAACTATCAAATATATAATATTAAACAATGGAAAAATATCAGGTTTCTATATATAATTAATAATTAAAATTATAAAATTTTGAAGATTCATGAAATTCAAATTAACTTTTTTCCTTCTTTTTTTTTTTTTTTTACCTAATAAAAATTATTTTATTATATATTTTTAAAAAATGAATCAATATCACCTTATTATATTTAATAACATATAACACTCAACATTTCATATAAAATCCTCTATATATTTTAAATACATTTTATTTATATTAATTATTTAATAATAATTTCATTATAAAAAATGGATGAATTATTTTCTCTTAAATGATGTTTTATTAATATTTTCAATAATTTATATATGCTGGAACTATCCATATACTAATAATATCAATTACATTATATTGTCATTTTTATCATATATATTGAATATTTATTAATTGTTTATAAATATATATTGATTATCAAATAAAATTTAAATATAACAAAAATTAAAATTAAAATGACCTGATTCAAATTCTTATAAACAAAAATAAAAAACGAAAATAAATAAACATTGGAACCTACACTGTAAAATAAACAAAAAAAAAAAAAAAAAGAAAATTGAAAAAATTGGTGAAGGTACCTATGGTGTTGTATATAAAGCACAAAATAAAGAGACTGGTGATATAGTAGCATTAAAAAGAGTAATAAAATATTTTTTTTTATTTTTGAATTGAACTACTTTTTAATTTTTTTTTTTTTAATACTTATTTAGTAGGAAATTCTAACTATTTTAATTACATTTTTCAATTTTATTTTCTAATAGATTCGTCTTGATAATGAAGAAGAAGTAATTATATTAAAGATTTTCAATACACATTTCCTTTAAATTACTATTATTATTATTATTATTATTATTATATTTTTTTTTTTTTTTTTTTTTAAGAAAAAAAAACCTATGTGTATAATATTAAATCATTGATATGTTATTATTCATTCTTACTTAACACAATTTTTAGGGAGTTCCATGTACAGGTAAAACATATTATTATTGTTATTAGTATGTATATATATATATGTATATCAAAGTATAAATTAGTAAAATATCTAATTAATAATATTAATAATACAAATAGCTATTAGAGAAATCTCACTATTGAAGGAATTGAAACATCCTAGTATTGTAAAGTAAGCTTATTGCTATATTTGCTATATTTAATAATAATAAAATTTTATTAAATACAATATTTACATAGTTTCAAACAAAATTTTTCAAGTAAAAATATTCAATAATTATTTACTTTTTTATATATAAATTTTTTTTATTTAATTACAAAAATAAAGGCTATATGATGTAATACATACAGAAAAAAAGTTGACATTGGTTTTTGAATACATGGATTTAGACTTAAAGAAATCTTTAGATATGAATAGTGGTGAAATGGATCCTTACACTATGAAAGTAAGATATATAAATATTAGATGATATATATAAAAGAAAATTAAATATTAATAATAATAACAAGTAAATAAATAAATATTTAAAATATACATCTCTTAATATTACTATTATATTTTTTATTGTTGCTATACTAATATTGTTAATATTATTATTGTATTTCAAAATTTAAAACTTTAAATTTCAAAAAATATAAAAGAAATTAATGTATCAATTATTAGAAGGAATTGCTTATTGCCATGAACATAGAGTATTACATAGAGATTTAAAACCACAAGTAAATAATCTTAAATTGTTTATGATTATATCAGTTTGGAAAATTGATAATATAATTAATTTCAACAAATATATAAAAATAATAATGAATAACAATTTTTTATTTTAATATAATACCATCTCGATATTTTATAGAATTTATTAATAAATAAGGTATTTTATACTTATTTACATGATATATATTTTAATAAATAAAAAAAAAAAAAAAATCAAACTATAATAAAATACTAATTGTATTGTCTATTAAATACATGATTATATAAATTCAAACATTAGAGAGGTGATTTAAAACTTGGTGATTTCGGTTTAGCTAGAGCCTTTGGTGTACCTGTTAGAAGCTATTCAAATGAAGTAAATATCGAATTCATATTTATATTAACATATTTATAAAAAGTCAATTTTTTATCTCTTATACCTTTTATTAATTTATAATATATTTAAACTTATTCATGATAATATAGGTCGTAACGCTATGGTAAATAGATATTCTCATTATTTTTTTATATGAAAACTATATAAATGTTATAAAAATATTTATATTTAATTGCATATATTGCATATACCTATAAAGGTATAGAGCTCCGGATGTTTTAATGGGGTCTAGACAATATTCAACATCAATTGATCTATGGTCATTAGGATGTATTATGGCTGGTGAATATAATAATAATAATAATTGTTCAATAATAGAAATAATAACTTAAAATATATCAACAATATTAAATAAAATAATTATTAATTTTTTTAATTATTTAATATATATATATATATATATAAGAAATGGCTACTGGTAGACCATTATTTTGTGGAAGTTCTATTAGAGATCAACTTATGAAAATATTTAAATATCCTTTTTTTTTTCAATTAATAGTACTATTATAATTAAATAAAAACAGATAATTATTAAAAAAAGTCGCTTTTCAGTATTTATTATTTTCTTTAACTTTTATTTTCGTTCTTACAGTATTAGGTACACCAGATACTACCGTATGGCCTAAGGTTACAGAATTGCCGGATTGGAGGGTAAAATTTTAAAGTGGCATTAATTTTCTTTTTTATTTATTTATTTATTTATTTATTTATTTATTTATTTATTAGCCTGATTTTCCTGTTTACCCAAAAATGGAGTTAGAAACATTATTCCCAAGATTAGATTCACTTGGTATTGATTTATTGAGTAGATTATTAGAATATCCTCCAGAAAAAAGAATTAGTGCTGAAGATGCTCTCCATCGTAAATAGACATATTTATATATTTGTATATTAAACAATAGTTTTATATATATTTAATATTATAAATTCAAACATCTTAAATAATTTATTCATTTGTAATATAAATTTATTTAGATCGATATTTCCATGATTTAAAATAAAAATATTTATATATTAATAAATATATAAATATATAATTTTAAGATTTTATATAACAATATGCTAATTATCTTTCCCATTTCATTCAAGGCATTAAATATAGATATCGATTTACAATTATTCAATAATAACATAACCCAAAAAAAAAAAAAAAAAAAAAAAAAAAAAAAAAAAAGTAGTTAATATATAATAAAAAATTAAATATCAAATCACGTTTTTTACCATTTAACATTTAATAATAATCACACTAATATAATATTTTTAATATATTATTCTATATTCTGTAAAATTATTAGCTTGCTAATAAAACTTTTTTTTTATCTTTTTTTTAATATATATTTAAATTCAAGCTAATTATTATAAAATTAAATAAAATCATTTAACCCTGATAAAAGTATTATTTTAGAAAATATTTAAGTTTATTATTCTTCTTTTCATTTTATAATTATATTTAATAGTATATTGGGATTTTCTTTTTAAAAAAAAAAAAGTCTAATTATTATACTACTTTTAAAATTAAATTTACTATTCAAATACTTAAAAAAATCTAATTTATAATTTGATTTTATCTTTATCAAAATAATTAAATGATTGTTTTTGTTAGCAACCTTTAAATATTCCTATATTCTTTCTTATTTTATATAATATTTTATTAAACTCCCTCCTCTCTCATTATTTCTTTTTATATAAATAAATTTAAGCATTGCTATCCTAAAAGATTAGAAATATTAGATAATTGTTTAAATATAAAATTTATCCAGGTTAGAAAATGTAGTTGTAATACACATAAATATTTTGATTTTATATAATAAATTTACATAAAATCTAATATAGGTTAAAAAATAAGAAATGATCAAATAAAAAAAAAAAATACAATATATCCTTTATTCATATATAATATGTTTTCTATATATACATAACAAAATGTAAAAAGTTTAAATACTTTTATAATTTATGATATATATTATAAATTATAAATCACATATATAAAATATATATTAAGTTTAAAAAAACTTTAAATTAATTAATGCTTAAATAAATCATTAGTTTATTGAAAATAAATAACTTGGCCCTTTATTAAAACCAAAGCTTCATTTCTTTTTTACAACTCATAATAAAACAAAATTTTTTAAGATTTTTATTAATTAAAAAAATAAAATATAAAATTTTTATAGTTTAATTTAGTATTTGATTTATACCAATCAAACATTTACTAAAGTTTACTCATTTTATTTAATTAAAGATATTAATTGAAATGAAAACTATATAAATAGGTGTAATTTTTCTTTATTACTTTTTTTAATCATTAATCCCTAATATTTCTGCAGAACGAGTAAATCTTTCGCCTTTTACTAAAGATTTCCGTGTAGAATTATTATAATATTGGGAATATAGGAATTTTTGGAATTTTTGGAATTTTCTTCAAAAAGAAGAAAAAAATTATATTTATTTAATTTAAAAATTGTGAAAAATAATATTAAAAATTGTATTCTTTATAAATAAGTTAAAAGCAATAAAAATTATTTAATTGCTCTGAAAATGAAAGAATAAAAAAAAATAACTTTAATATGAACAAAAAAAGTCAATTTAGTTTTTTTTTTGATATTAAATTGAAATTTATTTATGTATTTATGATTATTTCAACTTTTTTATATTTAAATTTTTATTATTTATTTATTTTAATTGCAATTTTTTTTAAAGACTTTAACTTTTTTATTTTTTTTTTTATATAGATCAAAAAATATTATTACAATCTTTTTTTTTTTCTTTTATTATTTACTAATAAAAAAAAAAAACATGAATTTAGTTTTCATATTATCGTACATAAGTTGTTATGTTTAATTATTTCAATCAAATGATTTATCATTTTGCTTATTAAAGGATTTTATTTGATTGAGTTTGTTATTCCAGTAGTTAACTCTTCTAAAATCACGATTTTCAAGTTCATCTATTATCTATTATATATTATTATTATCATTATTATTAATATAATAATTTAATATTATATAAATTAATAATTTGATAAAATATTCTTATTTATTTAATTAAATGTTTAATATCTTACTTTTAATAAGTTTTGGTATCCCTCTTTTGTTGGGTCTTTACGATATTTCATTTCACATATTTCATAATACATACTTAATGGAAAGATACATGTTTTGTCATCCTTTAATTGAATACATAATTCTTCAACATTTGGATAGTCTAAGAGAGTTTTTTCATTTAACTTAATAATACTTTTTGAAGTTAAAGAAAATAATAATTTTTTTTTATAATTAATGAATTAATATATCAACTATTTTTTTTTAAACATTTTTTACAATAATTTAAATATTATAATTCATTACCCTTTTAAATAACTCCATGGACATTTATTATTTGGTAATACCTTAATTTTTTCAATGGCATAACTAATTTTGAAGATATTTATGAAAGATAAAAAAAAAAAAAGAAAGAAAATAAAAAAATTATTATATTTACATTTTTTAAAATAATTAAAATAATTATATAAATATAGATATTATGTATACTATAAATATATCTTTATATTAATTTATTACTTTATTTCATTTTCTGCATCACTATCTAAAAGAATTTCTGGACGGTTATTATAGAAAAACATTCTTTGGTTCCAGGCTGAATTATTTCTAATGTCTTCTAATAAAAGCTCATCAATATATTCAAGTTCACTATTATTAAATAAATTGAAACGAGTAATTAACCATTGTCTTCATTAAATATATCAATTCATTAAATATGTTAAAAAGGAATATGTATATAACATTTATTCAGAATATAAAGGGAAAAAATTTAATAAGATTTTTAAATTAATTATTTTGATATGTAATATATATAAATTATATAATTCCTGTTTTTAAAATATAAAAGTTATATAATACATAATAATTAAATAATTAGATATTAAAAAAAAAAAAGTTCATACCGATATGCCCATGCATGATAATTTTTCGCATCATATTCAAGAACAATTTTTATTAAATCCATTTCTTCTACAGGATCATTTAAATTGTCTACCATAACTTGTCTATGATGCCTTTTATATATTGTAAATTAGAATTATTTTATATATTATTATGATTTTTGAATTATTTTTAAAATATATACATAAAAAGGATAAATATAATATTTTAAAAGGTTAATATTAATAATAATTATAATACTAAAAACTATAAATATACATTATTTTAATATTTTAAATATAATTATAATTAATGAATGATCCATTATTAAAAAATTTTCATACCAAATTTGATAAGATTTCATGGTATCGAAAGTAGTTTCTTCCATTTTTTGTAATTCTTCTCTTAAATCATAATTAAGTTGAAGAAGGATATCTTGTCTATATTTCCTACATTTATATATACATTTGTATTATACATGAATTTATGCATATTTAATGAATTTGTTATATAATTTTATACACTAATTATAATGTAAAATTTAAATATAATAATATGAAATTTGATTTCATGAAAATAAAAATTTATATATATTTCCAACAATTCCAAATGTATTGTTTAAATACAAAAAAATATAAATTTCGAAATTATGTATGCACCATATATAATAATGAGCTGGATTATATCCAATTAAAAATTCAGTAAGTTCAAGAGCTCTTTCACTAATTTCTTTCTTCTTAACAATTGCTCTAAAAACATCCATGGCATCAGTATCTTATTATTTTTATTATTATTAAAATTCAATTTTTTAAATATATACACATAGATATATATATCCCATTAAAAAATATGGTTAAGTATCATATTGAAACTATAATAGCATTTTTAAAATGTTTTATTATTAATGAAGAAAAAAAAAAAATTCAAAAATGGTTACATTCTTTATCATAATTAATAGAAATTAATCTTGGTTTTGATTCATCATATTGTGGAATAGGTTCAATATCTGACCATTCTGGTCTTTTACTATATAATACAAAGGTTTCATTATTTTGTTCTTGTTCGGCCATTTTATTTTAAATATACTTAATATGTTTAATAAAAAATATTAAATAAAATTTAAAAAAAATCAAAATTTATAATTATTCATTTACATAATTAAATAATTTAATAAATAAATAAATAAATAAATAAATAAGTGTATGAATTAATAAACAAATAAATGAATGAATGAATGAATAACATTATATAATGTATGTATCAATAAAAATTAATAAAGAAAATAAAATTATTAATATTTAATTTTTATGAAAAATGCTTTTATAGTTATGAAAGCATTTTATATATATATAATAAATAGAATAAAAAAAAGTATAATAGTTTAAGATAAAAATATATATTAAAAACTTAAAAAAACACTTTTATATACTATATTATATTTATATTTATATTTCGTTTATATTTATTATAATAATGTTTTAGAAAAGAGTTTATTAATATAACCATTTTTATTTTTTAAAAGATTTTTATATTTATTATATATTTAGCATAATATATAAAAAACTTCGTTTTTCCTTAGTCAAATAATAATCCTGTTAAGGTCAATATAGTATTATTTTTAATTGCTTCTCTTGCTTCCGCTATTATTGTAGATTTTTCTTTTCCAACTTTTATTTTTATTTTAAAATATAATTAATAAATAAAAAAGAATAATTTTATTATTAATCAAAACTTAAAATATTAATTATCAATTTTCATAGAACTTACATCTTAAATTTGCTGCCTTGTGAATGATTTTATTTACTTCCTTTAATGAATTAACTAATTGCTCATGATTTGAAGTTCGTTTTGAATATTCTAAGAATATATCAGAGTTTAAGTTATTTATAGCATGATAACCTTTTCTTAAATTTTGACTACAACAGATAAATTATTATTATTATTATTATTATTATTATTATTATATCAGTATATAAATTAAATGAATAAAAGTAATTTCAATTATTAAAAAATATTTTTTTATCCTCTTACATGTCATTAATTTCTTTAGAATCTTCTGCTAAAATGAAAAATTTAACTAATTGATCTGAAAGTGATGCTATTTCAGATGTTAATTTCATTCGATTTACATTATATTCTTCTATATTCGATAATATTTCAATTAATTTCTGTTTTTCTGATGGGAAATTTCTTAAAACTACCGAGATATCAGATGGTTCTAGTACTGATATTAAATGCTGAAAACATCTACCAGCTATTTCAAGATTTTCTGTGAATATGGTTATAGATATGTTCTAAATAAATGTATATATTAATATTTAATAAACGTATGTTATATTTAATAAAAAATTTGAATTACTTATTAATATATAAACAAATTTGTGTATGTGATAATTACTGAATTGTCTGTTAAAATTGCATTAATTGACATTTCTGATCCATCTAATAGGTATATAAAGTTTCCTCTTATACTATTAAAGGATTCCATCAAATCATCATTATCTTTTATTAAAAAATAGGTCTTTATCCACCACACAATCTTTTTATTTAATTAAATAAAATAATGAAATAATTTATAAATATAATATACAAATATTGTGATTTAAGTAAACATTATTATACATAAACTAGTATATATAAAATAAAGGCATACATCTGTCATTTTACTATTGACAGTGAATTTCAAATTTGATTTTCCTTCCTTTTCCAAATTTTTCACTGCTTTGAACATAATAAATTCTGGAATTATTTGTTTTTTAAGGAATACACGATTTGTATTTGTTTCTCTTTAAATATAATATAGAAGTTAAAACCATAAAATCAACATTATTATTGTTAGATTTTTATTATAATTAGTAGCAGTAGTAGTAGTAGTTTTGTTATTATATTTTAATTACTTTGTTTGAATTTGACATAATAATCTTATTAGAATTTCACCGCCTATTTCATGAACAAAATTCAATGGTATTCGATAAGGTGGTGTCATTTTTGTTACTTTTGGAAATCTAATTTATATGTTATTATTATAGAAAAACATAGAAATAAAAGAATGGTTATAACATATTGTTTTCTTGGTAAAACAATTATTGATGAAAAAAAACTTTCAGTAAATTTATTTTAATATATTTTACATTGTAAAAGTATTATCTTCAAATAAGACATCTGAAGTTACATTGACAACTTCAATAATAGCATTTTCTTTTGGTGTAATTAATAATACAATTTGGCCAATTAAATTTTTATTGTCTACAAATTCTTGAATAATTTCAATAGTTGCAAAGGAATCCAGAATCATATCTTTTGATAATACAAATGCATTAGATGAAATTGTTAATGATCTTTCTTTTAATGTTTTATATTCTAAAAGCAAGTCCTTTATTGATTTAAAACAATATGTAGATTAATATACATTAATATTAATTATTAAATAAAACATTTTATATATCTTATATTTTCTTAAATTTTAAACGATGTTTTGTAAATTGAATTATTTTACTTGTTTTCTCTTGGTACATTCATATATTTTATTTTGATAATCTGTATTATAATCATAATTAATTGTCTTCTTATATATTGTAACTTTTTTCCCCACAAAATATAAAAATATAAAAACATATTTAATTAGATACTACGCTGATGAAATAATAATAATAATAATAATAATAATAATAATAATAATAATTTTATTTATCAAATATACCTTTTCCATCCATTGATAATTCAATTAAGCTATATTCACCATTATTTGAAAAATCCCCATAAACAAAACCAGCTATTGGATTATGACTTGTTGTGGTATTGGTGATACCGGTATTAGAATATAAAAGTTTTCCATCCTCAATATCTCTTATTTCAATAAGTCCATTATTATAACCAATACATAATCCATTCGCAATTTTTTTAGGACTCATATAGAAAATTTTAAATTTAATTAATGAAAAAATATTATGATTGTAATAATAATATGAGCTAATATTAAAAAGTTTTTCAATATTTACTATATTAATGAATTTATTGTATATTTTGTTCTTACAGACCAAATCTTTTTAAAGTTTGAATAAACACCAATTTCTCCATTTTCCAGTGAATATCTAATATATTATTTCAAGATAATTATTATTGTTTTTGATTAGCATTATGTTTTCTATTTGAATTTTTAAATCAAATTTTTAGCTAAATTCTACGATATTAATATTTATATAAGTCCTTTATTTCCATTAATATTTACCCAATAGTATTATGATGTAATGAACATAAATGTGTAATTAATCCTTGTTCTGGTATTTCACATATCATTTGATCATTTTTAAAACATCGTATATACGAATCTTCTGAACTCACATATAAAATTGGTTCTCTTTTATAAAGAATATTATAAATTTAAAATCATTAATATATATATACCAATATAACAAATGACTAGTAATGAACAATCAATTTCCTATAAAATTCTAATAGCATTCATAATATTCAAAAAAGAACAAATTTATTTATATAATTATATTTTTATTTTACTTTTTATTTTTTTCTATTACAATATTTGAAACGACGTCTCCAGTAGTAATCCAATATACTTCATCTCCATGATAATCAAATCCCTTTTTATAAATATTTTGTAATATTTATTTATTATGAATAAATTATTATTAATAACTTTTTTTTATTATGTTTGTTTTGTATTAAAGCTTAAAGCTTCTTAATAAGATTTTAATTTTTATTTCCGAAGATAATTCAAAAGTTAATTTTATATTTTCTGGACGTACTTGAACTAAACAGTTTTCTCCAACTAGGATATAAGGTGTCTCTGAATTAGATACATATCCTGAAGAAACAGCAGTTATTTCATCTGATATTTCCTGATAAAATAAATCTGAATTATTTTCTACATCATACCTTTGATGTTAATATAAATATTTATATAATATTTATTTGAATATTAATAATAATAAATATTAATTATTTTTTTTAAAAAAAAAACAATTAAACTTGATTTTAACTTTTTGTGAAAATTAATTAGAATTTATAAATGTTAGAAAAACCTACAAAAGTAGTTTATTTTTTGTTCCAATGATTAATAAATCTTTATTAATATCTGGGTCTAATTGATTACAAGCTATTGAGGTTACTTCTTGTTCCATGTCAATTAACTCTATAAATTCATCTTCTGAACCCCTCAAGTATGGTGAATATTTATAAATTTTCCCACCTAATGAAACAAATACAATTGAAAGATTTACGCCATCAACTACATATGATTTTTAAAAATATAATATTTGTTAGATATTTTATAAAATGTGTAAATAATTATTTTTATTTATTTTTTTAAATAGTATAACTTATTCTATCTAATTAAACTATGGTTTCATTCTAATATTTCTTTTCTTTTTTTTTTTTCTTTCTTATATTATTATTATTATTATTATTATTATTATTATTATTATTATTATTATTATTATTATTATTATTATTTGTATTGTGATATATATATTATGTATCTAAAAGTAACGTTCTGATAATACTGTTATTTTGAAAAAAAAAAAAAGATATATAGAAAAATATAATTTACATTTCCCTACGCAGCATAGATTTTTCTTTATTTTTATTTCAAAATCTTCAGTAAAAACTTTTGAGAGCATTATAACATAATATTTAAAAGTATAAAAATATCTTTAATATAGTTAAATTTTAAATTAAATAAATGAAATATTATTTATAAATTTTTAATTAAATTTAAAATTGATATTTTTATATTGTCGAAATAAATTAAAATATAAATTTAAATTTATTTCTATAAAAATAAAAAAGTTTGGTTTAGTTTAGTGGTATTATAATATTTATTTAGAAAGGTTTTATTATTTGTTTTTTAATATGTTATTTGATCTTACACAATAAATAATATCACAAAAATATATTCTAATAAAAAATTTTGTAATATTTTTTCTATTTCTAATAAGCAATATACAGCTATAAATATTACAATAAAATAATTATTATATTATCTATTTCAAAGTTCTCTGTATTAATTCTATTTATCACATTATGTGTACATTATTTATCTGTTTACTATTATGCATTTCATATTTAATTTTCATTAATATTTTATTATTATTACATATCATATAAATAAAAAAAGAATATATATTGTTTTGTTTTCATTCTTACATAATTTATTAATATAGAAACTAATATAATAAATATTAATAATAACTATAATGAGTTCTTCCTTTATTCAATAAAAAAGTAAACAATTTTTGAATGACATTAATATAACTTTAAAAATATTATTTAATATAACCCTCTATATATTAAAATATTTTTATTATCATAGTACCATTTTAGAAATTTTATTAAATATTTAATTTTGTCTCTATAATAAATTTACTATAAAATGATAAAATCAAAATATGCTTAATTTTACCTAATATTAATTGGTGATATTATAACAATTATAATAAAACCTTAATATAATTATCCATACGCTTAAATATACTTATTTAAAATATTATTTCTTAAAATTCAGTTTTTGTTTTTTTAATAATTTTTAATAGTTTTATTGAAAAAAATACATATATACATATAAAAAAGTTTTAAAACTTGTTTCCAAATTTTATTATAAATTTATATGAAATGAAAATAAAAATTTTTGCATATAATTTAATTAATACAAATGAAAAAGTACACTATAATTAACAATTAAAATAAGTTTTTTATATTTAATAAAATTATAATTTTTTTATAATTAAATATTATTCTTAATTACTTCTTTATATAAATTATTAAAATAAGATTTTCTGTTAAATATATAATTATATGAGAAAATTTAAAAATTATTATTACAATATTATTTCAATAAACTTAAAATATTCTTTTTTTACCCAGTTTTAAATTGTGAAAAAAAAAAAAAAAAAAAAAAAATATTAAAGTTATAATATAAAAATTGGAGTTAAATATAAATCTATTTTACCTTTTTTTTATTCTCATTTTCTTTTAAGTATTTTTTTATTAAAATATATATTAATACAATATAAAAAATATCAAAATAAATATTATTATAAAATAGATAAATAATTATCGAAGAGAATGGAGCTTCGGAAAAATTTAGAAAAGTTATTGTTTTTAATTTTAATATTTCATTTATTCATAATAATAAAGGCTGAAAAACAAAGAATTACAATATGTATGAAACAACCTGATATGCCGAAAAATTTTCCTTCTGATGCCTTAAATAATTATGTTAAGAAGTTAAATTACTATTTTAATGAGAGAACAAAAGATAATGAAAAGCTTAATAAATATGATATTGGTGTATATTTCTATCCTTATGAACCTGTTGATAGAAATGGAAGATCTGTGTCAAGTACTTTTATGGTTGAATTAGGAAAAATACTTCCAAACAAAAATAAAAATAATAATTTTGATTTAGTAGTATTAGATGATAGAATTTTATTAAACGAAATAGCATTGATGGAAAGTGAATGGGTTTTAGAAAATATTAAATACAGTCATCCAACATTCGATTTATATCATGATTTAACAAAATATGTTAATAAAGATGATCTACAATTTCATGATCCAAAAATATTAAGTGGTGGATTATTCGAAGAAAAAATATATGGAATTCCTTTCAAATATAATTTCGATGTGTTATACTATCATAATGAAAATAAATATTCAAAGGAATATAATGATACTCAATTATTATTAGAAGGTATGAAAAATAATACTTGGAATAAGTTAGTTGAATTAATGAACAATAATGCTCAACCATTAAATCTTCCATTTGGTGATGATAACGATTTATTAAATTTCGTTATAGAATATACAAGTAATCATTATAATTTAACAAAAGAAAATGATCCAGATTTCATAAAATTATTTTATAATGAAACTTCTGTTGAGTTTTATACAAAATTACGTGATTTAGTTGTATCAGTTGCTAAGAATAATGATGCAAGAAATAGTGCTCTTACTACATTAGATGAAGCATATGAAGATTTTATTGAAGGTAAATCGACATTCTTTAGAGGAAAAGCTTCTCACAGTTTCATTTTTGAAAAAAAATATCCTAAAAATGAAATTCTATTATCTCTTCCTCCAAAATATCAATCTGCAACAACTCATGAATATATTGTTGCAAATAAATTCAGTAAATTCGATCCCGAAATTCTCGCAGAAGTTGCTCTTATTCTTACTGATAAAGATGCTCAACTATTTCATGCTGAAAATATTGGGAATATTCCAACATTCGATTTTAGTAAAAAGGATTCTGATACATATTTAAAAGCATATTGTGATTTTAATTCTGTCATTTGTGATGCAATGGATAAAATGGAAAAATTATATATAAGAGATATTTTTAAATCCGATACAATGGCTCCATTTTTTGAATTCGAGTGTTTTATGCCTATCAAATTCAAAAATTATTTTATCGATAATAAAGTTGATGATGAACTAAGAAAACCATTTCAAAATTTAGTTGAATTTAACACAGATCATTTAGGTATTTATGGAACATTATCAATTTTTATGATTTTTGGAACTGTAATACTTTTCGGTATAATTATATTTATGACATTCAAATTAAGAGAACATTCATACATCAAAGTTATTTCACCATTATTTTGTAATTTAATTATAATCGGATGTATGTTAAATTTAATCAAAGTATTAAAATTCCTTCCACCATATTCTGCCACCAAAGTAAAAATATTTTTAGTTCTTGAAGCACTCGGAACAAATTTAATTTATATTCCAATGTTTGTAGTTGCATATCGTATATTCCGCATTTACAAAACAAAAACGTTTATGTCAAATGCTTTAAATAACAAGCGTTTGTTAATATTTGTATTTATTGCTGTTAGTATAGCAGTTATTTATAGAATAGTGATTGTTATGACAAATAGAGTTTATTATTTAGCTATTGGCACAATTAAAATGGTTCGTATTCCAAAAGGGTATTATTCAAATTATAAACTATTTTCAACAATATATCAAGTTTATCTTACAATAGTTGTACGTATTTACATTATATAAGTTATCATAAATATTAATTATAAATATTACTGTTATATATATTATTATAATTATTATATATTATATATTATATATATTAATATATTATATAATTATCTCTATTATTATATCATTATATCTAAATTACTAAAATTATATCTTAATAATTTTATTAAATATATTATTTTAATATTATAGTTTATTGCACTTATGATGATGATAATTATTACTGGAAGTCGATCAAGAAAGTTTGGTGATATTTGTTATACATTTGTTATTTTCATTACAAATATATCTGATTTTAATGTTGAACGTTTAATTGTATGGCTTAATGAAGAAAACTATCCTTTACATTTCTTTATTATCATTATCTTTGATTGCGTTCTTCACTTTATTTGCGTATATTTCTTAGTTGGATCAAGAATTCAATTACTTTTAACAAATCCTGAATTTGACTTTGTTAATAGTTCTAATAATAGCTCAGACGATACCCAATATATTGCCTTAAGATCAAGAATTAGAAGTATGAGTATTTTAAAATTCATAAGTAGTATTGGTTCTACAGATACTAGAAAAAGCATGTTAAGATCAACTAATTCACAACAGAGAAGTGGAATATAGAAATTGAGATTAACGCATTAATAATTAAAAGAAAATATATATTTATATGTCTTAACTAATTTTTGATAAAGTTAATACAAATAATGTAGTTTTAAAATATTATTATTATTTGTTTCAATTAATTTTCTTTATATCTATATTATGTATTTATGATAAAATATTTTACTTCTGCTACCTACATTCTTGAAGTAAAATTTTATTAATTTAAAAAAAAAAAAAAAAATTAAATTAAAATAAATTAAAAATTTCTTTTTATTTAATAATGATATAGTTTTAATAATTTTACTTTTTGTTAAATAATATTATCTTATCCTCTTCTTTGAAATAAAATGAGTTATTTCAAAAAAAATATATATGGTTTTAAATTATTTTTTATATTAATATTGTAAAAAAAAAAAAAAAAAAAAAAAAAAAAGAAATATTGCTGTAAAATAGAAATATATAAACATATCATTAATATTATTGTCTGTCCATGTTGCGGATATGACGAACAATCTTTTTACCATTGGGTATTAGAATGTTCTGTATTCTGAATACAGAGCTTCTTCACTTAGCTTTCATGACGATCTTTTTACCCTTTTTTACAATAAATATAAGAATCAATTCATCACATACTTACTCCCCGAAACGGAAGTAAGAAAAACAATTTATAATTATATTTTTACGTTCCTTCTTGGTGGAACTTTAGCTTATGATGAGCTTCAAATCGATAAGGCGGAACAAAGACATTTGAATGAACAGCTTTACAGTTCATGTTCCATATGTAGAGGGTCTCGCGGCTTTTCTTACTAAAACAATCCCTATCATTAGTAGCTCTATAAAGCTACTTTTTGATAGGCTTAGTAAGACACCTAACGTAATCAAGAGCGCCGACGTCGTATCGATATGGCAAAGGAACATTTCCAATGTTCCGTACACAGGGTTCAATGTTAGTATTTCCTCGAATTCGAATGAAAACATTATGAACTCATGGGAGAGTTTAGTAGACACCACACTATCATACCTGATGTTACTTCTTTTTTTTATTTCATTTAATTTATTAGATAGGGACCAATCCCACACAGTACAAATTGCAGAGTTCATTAAACTTTTATACAACTTAAATAATTATTTTATTTTTTTTATATTTATATTTTTATTTATATATATTTTATTATTTTTATTTATTATTTATTATATCAATATCAATATGTATTATCACCTAATATTATGTAATATCACTAATTAAATAAGTAAATAAATAAAAGATGTGTATTCTCTTCCTAGTCTAAAAAAAAAAAAAAAAAAAAAAAAAAAAAAAATCATTAATATTATTAAGATATACATAATGTTAATAAAAAAGACTTTTAAATTTTAATATATAAATACTTTCAATTTTCTATATCTAATGATTAGGTTAATAAATAAAAGATTAATTTACTGGCTAAAATTCTGCCAGAGATCGAATATCTTCTGGTTAAAGAGTCTGGCTAAATCCTCCAAAAATCTAGGATAAATAATATTGTTAATTAAATAATGCATAATAATAATTGACAAAAAATAAGTTTATATATATAAAAATTATTGTTAAAAAGAGTGTAAAAACAATAAATAAAAGAAAATATAAAAACGAAATTAAATTCATCATAACACATATAAATTTCTGAATTTTATTATTACAAATACTATATGAAATGAAAATAAAATTAATTTTGCTATTTACTCTATATATGTAATTTAATTAATATAGAAAAAAAGTATACTTTAACAATTAAAATAAGTTTTTCCGATAACATTTTTTTAATTATACTATAATTTAATTAAACTTTAAAAAGATTACAATTTTATATATAATTAAAGTATTTTAGTAATTTTTAAAATAAAAAAAAAAAAAAACTATATTAATAAAAGCATAAAATTAAAATTAAGTTTATGTTAAATATTATTCTTTATTTGGTATATCGAGAAAATATCCTTTAAATAAACCTATTAAAATAAAATTATCTATTAATTATATGATAATTAATGTAAATTTAAAAATTTATAATTACAATTTTATATTCATTAATGTTAAAATATTTTTCTTATTAAGTTTAAAATATTCAAATTAAATTAAATTATAAATCTATTTTACCTTTTTTTTTATTCTCATTTTCTTTTAAGTATTTTTTTATTAAAATATATATTAATACAATATAAAAAATATCAAAATAAATATTATTATAAAATAGATAAATAATTATCGAAGAGAATGGAGCTTCGGAAAAATTTAGAAAAGTTATTGTTTTTAATTTTAATATTTCATTTATTCATAATAATAAAGGCTGAAAAACAAAGAATTACAATATGTATGAAACAACCTGATATGCCGAAAAATTTTCCTTCTGATGCCTTAAATAATTATGTTGAGAAGTTAAATTACTATTTTAATGAGAGAACAAAAGATAATGAAAAGCTTAATAAATATGATATTGGTGTATATTTCTATCCTTATGAACCTGTTGATAGAAATGGAAGATCTGTGTCAAGTACTTTTATGGTTGAATTAGGAAAAATACTTCCAAACAAAAATAAAAATAATAATTTTGATTTAGTAGTATTAGATGATAGAATTTTATTAAACGAAATAGCATTGATGGAAAGTGAATGGGTTTTAGAAAATATTAAATACAGTCATCCAACGTTCGATTTATATCATGATTTAACAAAATATGTTAATAAAGATGATCTACAATTTCATGATCCAAAAATATTAAGTGGTGGATTATTCGAAGAAAAAATATATGGAATTCCTTTCAAATATAATTTCGATGTGTTATACTATCATAATGAAAATAAATATTCAAAGGAATATAATGATACTCAATTATTATTAGAAGGTATGAAAAATAATACTTGGAATAAGTTAGTTGAATTAATGAACAATAATGCTCAACCATTAAATCTTCCATTTGGTGATGATAACGATTTATTAAATTTCGTTATAGAATATACAAGTAATCATTATAATTTAACAAAAGAAAATGATCCAGATTTCATAAAATTATTTTATAATGAAACTTCTGTTGAGTTTTATACAAAATTACGTGATTTAGTTGTATCAGTTGCTAAGAATAATGATGCAAGAAATAGTGCTCTTACTACATTAGATGAAGCATATGAAGATTTTATTGAAGGTAAATCGACATTCTTTAGAGGAAAAGCTTCTCACAGTTTCATTTTTGAAAAAAAATATCCTAAAAATGAAATTCTATTATCTCTTCCTCCAAAATATCAATCTGCAACAACTCATGAATATATTGTTGCAAATAAATTCAGTAAATTCGATCCCGAAATTCTCGCAGAAGTTGCTCTTATTCTTACTGATAAAGATGCTCAACTATTTCATGCTGAAAATATTGGGAATATTCCAACATTCGATTTTAGTAAAAAGGATTCTGATACATATTTAAAAGCATATTGTGATTTTAATTCTGTCATTTGTGATGCAATGGATAAAATGGAAAAATTATATATAAGAGATATTTTTAAATCCGATACAATGGCTCCATTTTTTGAATTCGAGTGTTTTATGCCTATCAAATTCAAAAATTATTTTATCGATAATAAAGTTGATGATGAACTAAGAAAACCATTTCAAAATTTAGTTGAATTTAACACAGATCATTTAGGTATTTATGGAACATTATCAATTTTTATGATTTTTGGAACTGTAATACTTTTCGGTATAATTATATTTATGACATTCAAATTAAGAGAACATTCATACATCAAAGTTATTTCACCATTATTTTGTAATTTAATTATAATCGGATGTATGTTAAATTTAATCAAAGTATTAAAATTCCTTCCACCATATTCTGCCACCAAAGTAAAAATATTTTTAGTTCTTGAAGCACTCGGAACAAATTTAATTTATATTCCAATGTTTGTAGTTGCATATCGTATATTCCGTATTTACAAAACAAAAACGTTTATGTCAAATGCTTTAAATAACAAGCGTTTGTTAATATCTGTATTTATTGCTGTTAGTATAGCAGTTATTTATAGAATAGTGATTGTTATGACAAATAGAGTTTATTATTTAGCTATTGGCACAATTAAAATGGTTCGTATTCCAAAAGGGTATTATTCAAATTATAAACTATTTTCAACAATATATCAAGTTTATCTTACAATAGTTGTACGTATTTACATTATATAAGTTATCATAAATATTAATTATAAATATTACTGTTATATATATTATTATAATTATTATATATTATATATTATATATATTAATATATTATATAATTATCTCTATTATTATATCATTATATCTAAATTACTAAAATTATATCTTAATAATTTTATTAAATATATTATTTTAATATTATAGTTTATTGCACTTATGATGATGATAATTATTACTGGAAGTCGATCAAGAAAGTTTGGTGATATTTGTTATACATTTGTTATTTTCATTACAAATATATCTGATTTTAATGTTGAACGTTTAATTGTATGGCTTAATGAAGAAAACTATCCTTTACATTTCTTTATTATCATTATCTTTGATTGCGTTCTTCACTTTATTTGCGTATATTTCTTAGTTGGATCAAGAATTCAATTTTTATTAACAAATCCTGAATTTGACTTTAATAGCTCAGATGATACTCAATATATTGCTTTAAGATCAAAAATAATAGGTATGAGTATCTTCAGAAAACTTAGTTCTATTTACTTCACTTGTAATAGAAATAATACTGTAAGATCAAATAATTCACAACAAAGAGATGAAATCAGTATTGAATCATCTAGAATTAAAATCAATAATTCATATAATAAAGTTGAAAATGAAAATACATAATTAAATATTACTATTTTAAACATATATAACAGTGCTTAAATAATAATATATTCAAAATATTAAAAATTAGTTTTTAATAAATTATTTGATAGTTTTATTAAATTATTTCTTTATAGAATATTTCATTTATTAATCAAAAACCAGAACATCTAAAAAATAAAGATAAAATATTTATTTTTATTTATTTAAATAATATAAAATAATTATACACATATAATATACTATTTGCAAATTATTTAAAATAAAATAATAATAGTATTTATTCCAATACATATATGATTATATAAAATAATGTTTATTATTACAGCATTAATTCTTAATATATCTTCTATAATAAAATACCATTATACCATTGCAACATATAATTTAAAAGAAACAATACTAATAAAACAATAGTGCTCTTATGGATTTAGTATAATTTATTCCAATGATATATAAAATAATTTCTATTTTTATTTAATAGTATTAAAGTTTTCTCTTTCTTTAATAGAGTAAATAGTTATTGTTGTAAATTCGGAAATATTTAAATTAATATATTGTGATACATTTTAGATATTTCCTTTTAAAGTAAATCATCTTTTATTTATTCCATTTTCATTAAATTTTTAAGTTCTTTAATTTCATATATATATATTTGATTATATTTATTTTTCCTTTTTTCCTTATATCAACTAGGATATTAAACCAATTAAAAAAACAATAATAAATATATATGGAAATATTTTATATATTTTATATATTATATATTACGAATATATTTTTGATAAAAACTATATAAAATAAGATTCTTTATTCATTTAACCACTTTTATTATTTTAGTAAATATTAAAATATGACCATGACATAAGATTATTTAATTTTATTATTATAATAAAAAAAAAGGATATGATCATATGATCTTTTATTCTCCAGTTATTTATCAATTAATAAATTAACTTTTAATCCAATCTCATAGTAATATAATGATTCAACTATTTAGCAAAATTAATTAATAATATGTTTTTAAAATTTATATAAAAAAAATAATGATAACAATGATTTAATTTTTTATTTATTAAATTAATTTAATAAAACTTATTCGGAGAATATTTAGTTAAGAGTTCTAAAGTATATAGGTAGTTATTATTATAGACTATATATATATAATCCTAATATTATGTAGAAAAGAATCATATACATACATTCTTTGAATAACAAATAGTACAACACATGAAAAATTAAAAATTCATTACAATAGAAAAACAAAATAAATTATAGAAAATATATCATACATAAAGTTAAAAATATGAAACATTTTTCTTTAATATTATTCTATTTTTTATTGCTTTAAATTTTTTATAACTTATTAATAGCCTATTTATTTTATAATATTAATGTCATTTTCATCTATTTAAAATTAACATATATAAGAAAATTTAAAAAAAAAAAAAATAAAAAATACATATATAATATAGTATAATAATAATTAATAATATATATCAAAAAAAAATTAAAATAGAAAATTAAATATCCTAATTAATTATTGAAATTTTCTTTTTTATATAGATTTTTAAGAATTTATTATAACCACTTTATATCTTAAAAAATAAATTAATCTAGTGATTATGATCGATGATCCTTTATATGGAATTTAATTAATAAAGCTTAAAAATTAATCTTTTAAATAAAAAATTAATTATATATTAAATAAGGTTATGTACCTTGATATATATTATATAATGAATAATATTATTACGATTCATAATATGTAATAAATTTATATTAATATTTAAATAATTTATTTATTGTAATATATTATATACTATTATATATGATTATATAAAACATATTAAAACAAAAAGTGACATGATATATAATTATAAAATTTATAAATATTGTAGTAAATGATAATTAACGATTCTCTTACAATATTACATTAGTAATTCTCTTTTGTAAAAGCTAAAAATTTATTATTACCGTACTTTTAAAGGATAAATTATTATATTAAAAATAAATTGAAGTATATCTTTAAAAAATACTTTTTAATCTATTAAATAAAATAAGAAACAATATCTTTAAAAAATATACTAAATATATTGATAATATAGATTTAAATATATTAATATTAATCAATATATAAATTAATTGTTTAAAAAATATAAATTAAAAGAATTCATTAAAAAAATATATTAAATATATAAATATAATATGTTTAATATATATTAAAGCCATTCAACAGTATTAAATAAATTGAATTTAATATAATATATTATTTATATTTAAATTCTAAATATTATATACAAAAAAAAATTTTGGTAAGGTTTTTTTTATCTTACATTGGTAGACATTATTTCTTTTTTTTAATATATTAATATGAATAATACAATATAATTTACATATTGGGAAAATAATGGTTATCTTTTTTTTTATATTAACTTTTATATTAAATTTCTATATTAAATATGATTATATATATATTATTGTATTACAAATACAAATATATAAATCTTGTTGTTATATATTTATAAATATATAAAAATTAATTTAATATAAATTAAAGTTAACTTTTTAATTACATTCTAATAAATTAAAATAAAAAAGATATAAACTTTATTTATTATTTAATTATTTAACTTTTACTTTTTAGATTAATCAATATGTTTTAAATTATTGCAATTGTAATGAATACAATAATAGTTAACTTGATTATATTAATATTGTTATTAATATAAATTAATACTATTTCATATATTAAAATATTTTATATAAATATATTATAATATATAGAATTAAACAATGTGTCATTGTTTTAATTATTTTTTAGGTAGGATTAATATTATTTATACCACTTAATTTTTATATACGCGTTTCTATAAACTTTATTTATTATATTTTTAATGAATTATCATGTAATTTTCAATTACATCTATGACATAATAATAAAAAAATCACTTCATATAAAATAAAAAAAAGATGCCTTTCATTTATATTTTTTTTTTTTATTTTTTTCTTATTATTAAATTTATTATTTTATTTTTGTTTTTTTAATACATAATTTTTTATTTAGTAAATAATATTTTTTATTTTATTATAAAAAAATATAAAATAAAAGAAATTATTTATTATCAAAAATAAAAAAAAACAAATAAAACTTCCTGGAGAAGAATAAAATAAAATTAATAAACAATAATAAATAAAAACAATTACAATTATAGAAAAACAAATATATTTTTTTTTGATAAAAAAAATTTATTCAGTAAAATATTAAAAGGAATAAATAATCCAAAAAATAAAAAAAAAAAAAAAATGAGATCTTATTTAAAGAAAATAAGTATTTTAGCTATAGCTGCTGCTGCTGCTAGTGCTGAACTTGTTAAAAGAGATCCATACTGGATCAAAATGGCAGATGTCATTCAACAAGTTAGACCAGATTTTTACTATGGTGTTGCCACTACAAAGTCATTCTTTTCTAACCCAAAATACAAAGATATCATTTCTACTTACAACTTACATAGTAAATATTATTGGAACTATAATTTTTATTTTGGATTGAAAAAATAAAAAATATATTATTTAATTTAATTTATTAATATATATATTTATAATTTTTCATTTTTTTTTAAATAGCTGGTGGTAATGAATGTAAATTCTACACTATTCAAGGTACTCAAACTTTCAATACTAAACAATGTGATGATTCAATTGCTTTTGCTAAGAAATTCGGTGCTAAATTCCGTGGACATAATCTTTTCTGGCCAGCCAACTCTCCAGTAAGTTTGAATATTTTTTATTGAAATTAATTTAAAATTAAAATATTAATATATTTTAGTTTTAAATTAATTAAATTAATTATAAATAATTTTATTAAAATAAGATAATATTGTAAAATAAAAAAATGAAATAAGTGATATTAACAATTATTTATTAATAATTTTTTTTATTTAAAGGATTGGTTCAAAAATTACAGTGATGATATTGAAGAAGTTAAAGCTTATTATCTTGACTATGTTGCCAAGGTTTTAGACCATTACAAAGATGAAGAAGATATCATCTACTGGGATGTTGTTAATGAATCCGTCACTGATGATTCTACTATCGATAAGTATAAGTTACGTTATGGTTCTGATAGAAGTAATGAATTCAAGGGTTGGGATACTTACACTGAAGATATTTTCACTCTTGCTCGTGAACATACTAATCCAAATGTTAAATTAATTTACAATGATTATAATGCTGAAAACAACAACGGTAACTTCAATGGTAAAACTGGTGCTGTTTACAAGTATATTAAGGAAATGAAAGAAAAGGGTATTCCAATTGATGGTGTAGGTTTACAAATGCACATTTCTTGTAACTACACTCCAAACTACGAACAACTCACTGAATTAATTGATATGTACAAAGAAATCGGTGTTGAAGTTCATGTTACTGAAATTGATGTCAGTATGAAGAATTGTAAAACTCATGACCAACAAAGAAAATTATATATGGATGTTTTCAGAGCTTGTTTTGATAATGAAAACTGTAAGGTTTTTACTGTTTGGGGTGCTTATGATACTGAATCATGGATTGGTGCTTCAAACGTTCCATTACCATTTGATGATGATATGTATCCAAAGGATATCTACTTTGATATGTTAGAATATGTTATGAAACAATTACCAGAAGATGCTACTTACCCAACTCCAACTGTTACTAAGCCAGTTGCTGAACCAACTTCTGCTGAAAATGAATTAAAAAATGCTAAATACATTGTTAAGCCAGGAGAATTTATGCTTAACGCTGCTTGGCAAGATTGGTCATGGGGTAACGATGAAAATAGTTTTGATGATGATGGTAATTATCAAGCTACTTTCCAAGAAGAAAAATATGGTGCTCTCTCCCTTCACACTGGTGATACATTCAATGCTGGTAAGCTTCATTTAGAACTTAAGAGTGATACTGAAGGTGCTCCAATCAACATTGTTGTTCACACTATTGAAGGTAATGAATTTGTTACTCTTGAAACTATTTCTAGCCCATCTACTGAAGAACTTGAAGCCTATGATATTGATGTTCCAGCTGTTTCTGGTGATAACTACAACAGAATTTCTATTCAAGATGCCTGGGGTAAAGCAATTACTGTTACTGTTAACAATATTTACTTCATTCCATCTGAAGTTCCACAAGAAAATAAACCAATCAATACTAATGGCGAAAGATACGATCTTGTTAAGGAAGGTGATTACATGATTAATCCAAAATGGCAAAACTGGTCTTGGGGTGTTGAAAATAGCGAATTTGATGACGATGGTAATATGGTTAACTACATTGCTGCTGGTACTTATGGTGGTGTTTCCTTCAAGAGAGGAGATAGTAATACTTTTGGTAAGGGTACTTTCCACTTTAAGGCTATGGTTAACGACACTAATGCTCAAATTCAAGTATTATTCCACACTACTGCTGATGAATATGTTGCTATCGGAAGTGTTAGCGATCTTTCTGACTCTGAATTAGTCGAATACACTCTTGAAGTTGATGAACCAACTGCTGAAAAGTACGATAGATTCACAATTCAAGATGTTGCTAACAATGGTCTTGTTCTTACTCTTAATGATGTTTACTTCATTTCAGCTGCATCTGAAGCTCCAGAAACTTCTGTTAATACTGATGGTGAAAGATACGATATTGTTAAGGAAGGTGATTACATGATTGATGCTAAATGGCAAAACTGGTCTTGGGGTGTTGAAGATAATGAATTTGATGATGATGGTAATATGGTTAACTACATTACTGCTGGTACTTGGGGTGGTGTTTCCTTCAAGAGAGGAGATAGTACTTTATTCGGAAAGGGTATTTTCCACTTTAAGGCTATGGTCAATGACACTAATGCTCAAATTCAAGTATTATTCCACACTACTGCTGATGAATATGTTGCTATCGGAAGTGTTAGCGATCTTTCTGACTCTGAATTAGTTGAATACACTCTTGAAGTTGATGAACCAGTCGCTGAAATGTACGATAGAATTACAATTCAAGATGTTGCTAACAATGGTCTTGTTCTTACTCTTAATGATGTTTACTTCATCTCCACTCCAGCTGAATCAGTTGAAGAACCAAGTACTACTGAACCAGTCGAAGAACCAACTGCCACTGAATCAGTTCAAGAACCAACTGAACCAGCTGTTGAACCAGAAATCAAGGGTACTAAGTATGATATTGTTAAGGAAGGAGCTGTCAATAGTGAATGGCAAAACTGGTCATGGGGTGTCAATGACAGTGAAATTGATGAAAATGGTGCTATGGCCAATGAACTTAATGCCGGTGATTGGGCTGGTGTTTCCTTCAAGAGAAGTGACACTACCAAATTCGGTAAGTTCACTTTATACTTCAAGGCTATGGTCAGTGATCCAAAGGCTGTTATTCAAGTAATTCTTCACAACTCTGCTGATGAAGATGATTCCCTCAATGTTGGTAGCTTCAAGGGACTTTCTGATTCTGAAATGAAAGAATACACTCTTGAAATTGATGAAGAAGCTAAATATGACAGAATTACTATTCAAGATATCTACAACAAGGGATACACTCTTTACCTTAATGATGTTTTCATTGTTATTCCAGAACAAGAATCTGAACCATCTACTGATGAAGTTAGCGGTACTAAGTATGATATTATTAAGGAAGGAGCTGTCACTAGTGAATGGATGAACTGGTCTTGGGGTATCAATGACAGTGAAATTGATGAAAATGGTGCTATGGCCAATGAACTTAATGCCGGTGATTGGGCTGGTGTTTCCTTCAAGAGAAGTGACACTACCAAATTCGGTAAGTTCACTTTATACTTCAAGGCTATGGTCAGTGATCCAAAGGCTGTTATTCAAGTTGTTGTTCACAATTCCTCCGAAGAAGATGATTACACTACTGTCGGCAGTTTCAAGGGACTTTCTGACTCCGAAATGAAGGAATACAGTCTTGAAGTTGATGTCGATGCTAAATATGATAGAATTACTATTCAAGATATCTACAACAAGGGATACACTCTCTACATTAATGATGTATACATTGTTGTTCCAGAAAAAGAAGATGAACCAATTGATGAAAACTGTTGGGCATCTGCTTTAGGTTTCACTTGTTGTAAGGCAACCAAGACTGTCGTTATGGAAGATGCTGATGGTGCTTGGGGTGTTGAAGATGGTTTCTGGTGTGGTATTGTTGAAGATACTGAAGATACTTGTTGGTCCTCTAAGATTGGTTATCCATGTTGTAAGGAAAACAACGTTATTTACGCCATTGACTCTCAAGGTAGTTGGGGTTATGAAAATGATTCATGGTGTGGTATTTCAAAGGTTAACGAAGAATGTGAATTCAATACTCTTGGTTATTCTTGCTGTCCAGACGCTACTGTCGTTTATGAAGATGACCACAAATGGGGATATGTTAACAACCACTGGTGTGGTGTTACCTTTTAAATAAAATATATAGAGAAAACAACTCACTGAATTTAATTTTTTATTAAAAAAATCTTCCCATTTTGTTTTAATTTTAAAAGATTTAAATAAAATATGATTATATAATATAAATATAAATAAACTTCTAAAATATATAATATATATTCTTTATAAAAATAAATAATAAATTACTTTCTATTTAATAAAAAAGAATTTAATAATAAATATATAAAATATATATTATTTTTTTTTTTTTTAAATAAGATCCAAAAAGAAAAATAATAAGAAAAATAATAAGAAAAAATTTTTTTGGAAATACAATTAATAATAAAAAAAAAAAAGGAAAAGAAAGGAATAAAGAAAAAAACAAGCAAAAGGGAAGATAAATAAAAAAAAATAATAAACAAATAAAATAAAAATAAAAAAAACAATAAACAAAAAATTATCATTATTAGAAGTTTTTTTTTTATAAAATTATACATAATAGATATAGAAATTATTGCAATAGAAAGATAATATTATTAATTCGTTTGGTGGTATTAACAGCTTAATAGTAATATTCAAGTGTCCAAATGTAGTTATAATATTTTACGAAATTCTAATCTAACCATTTATCCATTAATATTTTAATTCAATGGTTAATGAAATAATAATTTAGATATAAAGAAAATGAAGAAGATCGATGATCGAATAAATGCTCTTAGTATAAATAGTTAAGGAAAAAATTAATTAAGCTTCAATTTTATATAAAACCTTTTTATTATTTTGATTTATAAAAAAGT
This sequence comes from Piromyces finnis, assembly GCA_002104945.1. Taxonomy (NCBI): domain Eukaryota; kingdom Fungi; phylum Neocallimastigomycota; class Neocallimastigomycetes; order Neocallimastigales; family Neocallimastigaceae; genus Piromyces; species Piromyces finnis. The sequence goes on from MCFH01000035.1 coordinate 553,437, forward strand.
TCACTTTTAAATGTTAATAAAGAATCAAATAAAATTTAAAACTCAAATTATTAACAAAAGAATCTTAAATAAATTTTTAATAAATTTTTATTATTGTCTTTACAAAATTTTTTATCAAACCTTATTTAATAATAAAATAATTCAACCTATTCTCGAAACTCCTGATAATTATTAATGTAATTCTCTTGAGAAATAATGTATTTGGATCCTTTCTTCTCAATCTTTATTCCTAGAATATAGTTAATGAGACCACTATTTGATATTTTAAATTTACTTTTAATTTTGCTTATTTCTCTCTCTATTGTATTTGTTTTTCCAACTATAACCATGTCGTCTACATATAGACCAATTATACATTTTACGTATTTGTTTTCTTTTAACGTATAAATACATGGTTCGGATTTTAATGGTTTAAAGTTATTATTTTTCAGGAATTTATCTATTGTTTTATTCCATTGTCTTCCTGATTGTTTTAAACCATAGAGAGCTTTATTCAGCTTTCAGTATCCTCCCCCAAAGATGCTATCTCCAAGCGGAATTGTGGTGTAAATATCCATATATAATGGAGCATTGAAGTAGGCAGCTTTTATATCAAGCTGATATATATCCCACTTAAATTTTACAGCAATAGCAATAATAAATTTTAGACTGTCAATATTTAAAGTTGGAGAATAGGTTAAGTCAAAATCAATACCTTGTTTTTGACGGAAACCTCTGGCGACAAGTCTAGCTTTAAAACGTACTATTTTATTATTGCTGTCCCTTTTAACAGCAAAAACTCATTTTGTAGATATGATATTTTCATCTTCCAAGTTTGAATCATCCATAGATTTATTGTTGTTCAGGATATAAGAATGAGAGTCACGTGTAATATCAGGAGAATCAGAAATTTTTGAATTTAAATTTATGTTATCATTAATATCCATATTATCAGAGTTGGTAGAATTATCCTGTGTAACATTAGAATTTATGCTAGAATTATGACGTGGTTTATTTGATTTATCATCCAATAGAATGGCATCATTTTTATTTTGAATTTTTGAATCAATTTTTGAAAAATTTTTATTAATAAAAATTTTTTCACGATGATCAGAAATTGAATTTTCAGTAAAATTATCACCAGCATTCTCGGTATAAAGAACATTTTTAGTGGTGAAGTCATCAGTTGAAGAATTATTATAATATTCATGATTTTTGATAATTTTATTTTTGTTTTTATCAGCAAGAGTTTTACCAAAACAAACGTTATCAGGACCAGGAGTTTCAGGATATTGGTATTTATTATTTTCGTTGATATTATTTGAAATTTTACAATTTTTCTTTTCGAAATTGCAATTGTCATTTGCAATTTCTTCTAAAACTTTTAAAATGTCATTTGTGAATTTATAATTATTAAATTTCGAATTTGAATTATTATTTTTATTTTGAGTGTCTTCATTCATGTATAAAGAATTTGTTTTTGAATTGTTCATTAGATTACTTTTTGAACTTTCCTTAGTTTGAGAAATAATATTAGTCTTTTTATTACTTTCTTCCTCTTTCCTTTCAGTTTTTTCTTCTATTGTGTTGTTATATGTTAAATTTTCATCAACCAGGTCCTCGTCCATAGTACTTATATTATCTTCATTTACCATTTTTTCTTCTTCTGCTTCTTCTTCTTCCTCTTTTACTTCTTCTGCGTTATTATTGTTGTTTGTTGATTCTGAGGGGTCCTTTTTGTCGTAATTGTTAATATTATATGAATCGTTGAAAGAGAAATACGGATCGTTTATATTTTTATTTTTATAGGTGTATTGTGCCGGCTTATCTTCACAGCATTCTATTTTCCTAGAATAGTGGATTTTAAGTTTATCACCACATATCTCCATGACGATATATGAATGATGTGCTTCAATGAACCCAAGAAATATTTCTTCCTTCGAGTTTGGCGCAAATTTTGATCTTTTTAGAGAATAGTCCTTAAAGTAGCATATGCATCCAAATACCTTTAGATATTTTAGATCGGCTTCCTCGTTCGTAAACACTTCATCAGGAATTAAATTATTGTTTCCTTGATGTAGTATTTTGTTGTAAATATAACAAGAATATTTAACAGCAAAACTCCAAAAGTCATCAGATATTTTAGCCCAATATAAAAGTGTTTTAGCAGAATTTTGAATAGTTTGATTTATTCTTTCTGCTTTTCCATTTAATTCATGTATGTAAGGAAGTGAATTTATCTTCGATATACCATTTTCCTTATAATATTTTATAATTTTACTGCAGTTATACTCTTTAGCACTATCTGTCTTGAATGTTTTGAATTTATATTTGTCAAAAGTATTATTGATATTCTTTAGTAATTCAATAATAATGTCCGGTGCCTCAGATCTTGACTTAAGAGTATAAATCCAAGGTTTTCTTGAGTATTCATCCAGCATAGTCATAAAATATTTCTTATTATTTACGGATGAATTAAACAGGCCTGAAATATCAGAGTGAATAGTCTCTAGAACTCTTCCGGCTTTAGGTACGGTCTTGTTGTGGGGAAACTTCTTTATTTTTGATATTTTGCAGTTTAGGCAAGGTGTTACTTTAATTTTATGTTGATTTAGATATTTCTTCAGATCCTTCTGGTAGAAATGGCCTAATCTCTTATGTCATATACCTAAATCATCTTCAAAGTTTGCAATGAATGGTTCATTTATCTTTTTATTAATGTTTATGAGTTTAATTTTGAATTGGTTTAATTTATTTGAATATGTTTGCATTATATTTTTATTTTCAGAGTCCTTGAAAATAAGTCTGACTTTCCCATCATCAGTAATATCTATAATGCTTCTTAAACCAACTTTAGCAAGTCTTACACCACTAATTAAATTCTTGCTAACTTTATCTGAGTACAAAACTTTTTCTAACTTATAAGTTTTGTCTTTTATCTTAAACTCATATGAACCATAACCACTAAATTCACAGGTAGTTCCATTTGCACATCTAAGTTGGATGTGTTCTTCTGTGAAGTTTTCTAAGATATCCTTATTATTAACAATATGTTCGGCGGCACCAGTATCATAGAACCATTCGTTGTATTTATTTTCTCCATACACATAATCTATATTCTTTGTGTTAGGAGTGTCTTCCTCTGTAACTTCATCTTTTTCAATGAGGTAAATATTTCTTTCTGTTAGAGGTCTAATATCTTCAAATTCTACGTTAATGCCATAACTTTCATTGTCGTCATAGTCTTCGATGATATCTACTTCTTGTTCGAATTTCTTTTGTTGTTTTTTCTTGTGAACTTGCCTCCCTTGTTGTGAATTTCTCTTTTGTTTACTTTGGTTAAAGGCCTTATTGTTGTTTTTTCTTTCCATTTTGGCTTTTTGGTTGTATTCACACATTTCGGTAGAGTGACCATATTCACAGCAGATATGACAGTAAGTACGGTGGCTTCTATTTATATCTCTTCTGTTACCGTAGCTTTTATTCTTTGTTGATTTGTTTTCCCTACTAACAAAATCAACATCCATTGGATCATCAACTTCGTCATCTTCATCTTGGTCGTTGTTAATCCAATCCTCGAAGTAGGATTTGGCATTGATGTAACTTTTGACCTTCTCATAGAGCTGATCAGAAGTTTCATCTAAAGTTACGTTCAATTGGTTCTTGACACTTCGTGGAAGGGAATTGTACATATATTTCAACTTTTCCCTTTCACTTAAGGACACTTTTTGCTCAGACATCTCAAGGAAGATTTCCTTGATTTTATCAACGGTTTTACTGACTTTGCTTACATCTTCAGTATGTAATTTTCTTAATTTCTTTAGCCAGTATTCAATGTCTGCATTAGCGTTACCGTATTTTGTATTCAACTTTTTGAATACTTGGTAACTATTGGAACTATGACCAATCTCTCTGAGGATCTTTTCATCCACATTTTGAATGATCATAAGGTAGGCATCAGCACTTAGCTTTTCAGCCGCTAATATAATCTCGGCCTTATAAATTGACAAGTTTGCCAATTTATTGGCGTCTACAACATTGTTATCAATGTTGCTGCTTGTATTAGCGTCCTCCCCCGTAGTCTTAAAGAGGGTTTTATAAACGGACGCAAGATTGCTATTAGGACGGTAGTCGGCGGCGTCAGCAATAATCCTCATAATAGCCACATTATATTCATCTTTGAGACTAAGGTTTATCTCAAAGTTGTCTTCTTTAATGGTTCCAACTATGTCTTGTTCAAGGTAGCTAGTTAGACCCTGTCTAGTGGCGGCTGCCTTGATTAAAAGACTCCAAGTATCATAGTTGGACTTTCCATGAAGACGTTGGTCATTGGCTAAAATGAATTGTTTGGACATATTAAAATTTTTTTTTTAATACACAAAATTTTTGTAATTTTCTTAAGAAATTTTTATTATTGATTAGAGTTTGAGACTCTTAATCTGTGAAATAAATTTAATTAATAAATAATTTTATTAAGGTTAACAAAGAGAAAAAGTTACATTGTAAACATTATAGGATGTAAGGTCATGTGACCATAGGAAATAAAATAAAATAAATAAAAAATAACTATCTCTACAACACGTAGACATTACGTTTACAACACTTTTAATACATGTTTATGTTTTTATGAGTTAATCACGTGTATCATAAATATATGATATAAATAAATAAAATTATGTGTCCATAAATGTTCACAATTTTATTTACTATTAATTAATTATATAATTTTACATTATTTAATTTTTATTTATTAATTAATTATATGGAAAGTATAATTTTATTTAATATTATACTATAATTAAAATGTAGCCCATTTCAATGTGTAAGAAAAGACGTTATTATATACTTGTATTATGATAATAATAAATATCAATAATTATTAATAATAAATAAATATATAATAATAAATAAACTTACACAAATAATTATTTATATAATTGTAATTATATAATATTATAACTATTAGGTATAAAAATAATATAAAATTTTTTAATATTATATATTTAAAAACTTAGAGTCTATTAAAAATAAACGTCAGCTGCAGGGTTTGAACCTGCGCGGGCAGAGCCCATCAGATTTCAAGTCTGACTCCTTAACCACTCGGACAAACTGACTTCACAGTTCTTGTCAAAAAGCGATTTTTTTATTAAAGAAAAGTGTGGTAAGCACACTAGTTATATTAATTAACAAATATAATACGCTTTCCTATTGAAGGCGTAAAGCTAATAATATTTATATAAAGAAAATTAAATAATATTTTTATTTTAGCAATAACTTAATATCAGCATATATTAAGTTATTAAAAATATTAAAATTTTTAAAGTTTTAGGTTTTATAGAAGTTTATAAATTTTATTAACTTTAAGTTAAAAAATTACTAACGCTAAAGCTTCGTAATTTTTGTCAATTTTTGTTCTTTTTATACATGAACAATTTTAATTATTACATTTTTTAATTTTAATTAATTATTATCTAATTATAAAATATTTAATTTTTATAAATTAATAATTAATATAATTATTGTAAATAGTTAATAAATTTAAAATAAAATTTTTAATAATAAAATTTTAATAATTTTAAAAAATTTAATAATTTCAAATATTAGAAATTTTATACTTTGAAATTTTTTAATAAAAATTTAAAAAATAAATTTTTTCAAATTTTCAAATTTTCAAATTTTGAAAAAATTTTTAATTTTTTCCATGTGTCCAAATTTTTTAAATTTTTATATATGTTATTGTGACACTGCCCGTCCTAAGGGTCGTTTCGCCGGACGACCCAAAAATTTATGGACACTGGCACGTCATAATAATTTGGACATGGACACTTCCACGACACTTAGAAAAATTTTGAGAATTTTCAAAAAATGGAAATTCACAATTTTTGAAAAAAAATCTAAGTGTTGAAAAAGTGAAGTGTAAAAGTGTTCAAGAAAAGTTGAGAGGGTATCACGTGGATTCTTCAGAAATGGAGACTACACGTGAAGGTTAGGGAAATGATATGACTCGAGGGGAAGCGGATTTTGGGGTGCGGAAAAGGTTGCGAAATTTGAGGGTTGAGGGCAAAGGCGAAAGAGGGTGGTTGGGTAGCGGAATAGTGGTTGGTAGTTGTAGTGGTGGCGACTAGTGGGTAGCGGAGTTGTGGGTAGTAGGTGGGGTAGTGGCGATAGGTGGGTAGTGAAGGAGTAAGAGTGGTAGACACTAGTAGGTGGGGTAGTGGCGATAGGTGGGTAGTGAAGGAGTAAGAGTGGTAGACACTAGTAGGTGGGGTAGTGGCGATAGGTGGGTAGTGAAGGAGTAAGGGTGGTAGACACTAGTAGGTGGGGTACTAATAAGTGGGGTCCAGATTAAGAATCTGGGACGGAATTGGTGAATTGTTGGTAAGCGCGACGTTGGTAATCAGCTAAAAGGGTGCTGTAGTAGTCATCCTTATCAATGGTGTCAGCATTGATCCAACGTTGAGATAAGTCAGTAAAAGTGACTAAGTACTCGTAAAAATGACCCGATTTACGAGAACTAAGGATCTTGGTGATTTCATTGGAGTTGGGATGGTTGAGCAATAGATGGTGAGGAGTGGGATGATATGGTTCGAGTTCACTGATGTGGAATACGGGGTAGACACGAGGGAAAGGTGAGGTAGATAAATCAAGGCGGTAGTTGAGCTTAGATTCATCGACACCAGTGACCTTGTATGGACCATACTTGCGGGTTTGGAGCTTGAACGCTAATGGAGGATGATAATTAGCGGGTTTGCGAAGCCAAACAAGATCGTGGACCTTGAAGCGCTTAAAGTTGTGATAAAGGTGCTTATCCTTTTCATCGAGATAACGGGTACGACTGACTTCGAGAGTATGCTTAAGGTCAGCTAAATTATGGGAGAAGCTATCGATGAGGGGATGAAGTCCTAAAGAAGAAACAAGGTCTGCAACTTGTGGGTTTGCGTGAACTTGATAATTATAAACGGAGAGAAATGGTGGTTGCTTGGTGGAAGCATGGATGGAGTTGTTGTAGCAAAATTCAGCTAAGTACAAATGATCCATCCAACTGAGATCATCAAATTGAGCTAAGTAGCAACGAAGATAAGTTTCAACGTAGTCGTTGTTACGTTCTACTTGTCCAACAGTGCGGTGATGGCCAGTAGTAGCAGAGTGGTGATCGATATTAAAGAATTCCATCAAGTGGGACCAAAGACGACTTTCGAACTGAGTACCACGGTCTGTAACAATAGATAAGGGGAATCCGTGCAGTTTGAAAATATGGTTAAGAAAAGCAGTAGCAGTTTCCTTAGCAGTGGGTAAATGTTTGAACCCAACTAAGTGTATCATCTTAGTTAAGTAGCAAGTAGTAACCATTATGGTACCTTGATGGTGGTTCGGATTGGTAGAGTCGAATGGTAAGGTAGAATTACAAGGTCTTGATGGTAAGTCCGTGATAAAGTCCATTTGTAGGTGTTGCCATGGAAGTTCCGGAAGAGGGACACGGATCATATTACCATAAGGAGCATGGTGATCGGTTTTCATTGCCTTGCATACACTACAGCTTCGAATATAAGACTCGACATCTTGACGCATATTAACCCAATAGAAATTACGTTTAAGAATGTCATAAGTCTTATCGACTCCCAAGTGACCGGCAGTGGGTGCATCATGGTTGAGCTTAATAACTAAGAGTCTTAGTTGACTTGGAACATATACTTGCTCCGGATGTTTGGTTCTTATTAAAAGGCCATCTTGAAGAATCCAAGGATGATCACTATTTGGAACTTCAAGATCCTTAAGAATCTGACAAGCGGTTTCATCTTGAAGGTAGCACTGCTTAATGTCGTCAATGAAGCTAGTTTCCATAGAGAAGTAGCATTCATCTTCGTTGAATCCTTCTAATTGAGTTGGTTTAAGTAAGGACGATTCACTTATATCCTTACCAACTGTGAGCATATGGTCGGATCTACGAGAGAGAGCATCAGCTTTACCATTTTTCTTTCCTGGTCGATAGATAATCTTGAAATCAAAGGTAGCAAAGTATTCTTGCCAACGAGCTTGTCTTTGGGATAGAAGTTGCGGTTTGGTAGCAAAAAGCAAGTTTCGATGGTCTGAATAAACGGTAATAGGATATTTTGCACCTTGAAGTAAGTGACGCCATTCGATAAAAGCTTGACGAATTGCTAAGAGTTCCTTTTCGGTGATAGAGTAATTAAGTTCTGCATCATGAAGGGTTTTAGAAAAGTAATAAACTGGATGCAGGTCTCCATCATCACCTTTTTGTGAAAGTACTCCCCCGATAGCAAAGTCACTTGCGTCACATTCAACTATGAATGGTTTATCATGATCAGGACAAAGTAAAACTGGGGCTGAAGTAAGAAATTCTTTAAGTTGATTAAATGCTCTATTACACTCGTCTGTCCATATGAAAGTGACGCCTTTCTTAGTTAAATTGTATAATGGTTTTGCAATTTTAGAAAAGTTAGAGATAAAGCGACGGTAGTAATTGCATAACCCTAAGAAGGACTGAACTTCTTTCACAGTAGTAGGGATAGGCCAGTTCTTAACTGCTTCAATTTTGTGAGGATCAGTTTTGATTCCCTCCTTACTGATTACGTGACCCAAAAATTCGATTTCAGCTTTATGAAACTCACATTTTTTGAGTTTCGCAACTAAGTTGTTTTCAATGATTAATTGAAGAACATTTCTAACATGTTGAACATGTTCTTCAAGGGTCTTGGAGTAGATAATGATATCATCCAAGTACACTTGAACGTACTTATTAATTTGATCACTAAAGATATCATTAATGAAAGCTTGGAAAACTGCAGGAGCATTAGTTAGTCCAAAAGGCATTGTAATGGCGACACAGAAAGAATAGATTAGGATATCTATTCTATTACAATAACACAAAATTTGAAAAATAAAATAAAAAATTGTTTTATAAAATATCTTTTATTATAATAGAATTTTAATAATAACAATTACATCGATAAAATGATGAAAAATATCTTCTATTTATATTTTTCCTAAATACATTTATATTATATTATAACTATTTATTTCTTATATATTATTATTTAAAATCTACACTAAAATCTTAATTATTAATAAATATTTAAACTATAACTATTTTTAGTAAAATACAATTGGCAATTCAAATTAAGTACCATTTAATTTGAATATGTGCCCATGTATTATTGATATATTAATCATTTATTATTTATCTATTTCTATAAAAAAACAATACTAAAACTAGGGATTTAAATTGAGAATATTAATTTACTTGTTAAACATTAAAAATAAATTAATAATTTATTTTGTTTTAAACTTTAATTATTAATAAATAAATTATGTCTCATTTTCTTTTTCTGAATATAATTTGTGTAACTTAAACAATAATACTTGTGGCTTAAGTTACATTAAAGATATCAAACAGAGGCGTTTGATATCTTTACAATCTCTCTCTCTAAGTCGAGCTCCTGCGAGATTAATTTATAAGGAATCTTTTCTCGAAGGAATTTCAATTACAAATGGTTGGTATCTGTGCTTGATTAGATTACCAACTTTATTCTTTCTAATTTTCATGGAGGAGTCGTTCGACTTATATTTTGACTTTTTAGAGTTTCTTTCAAACTCTTGTATTAATTGTTTATCTGGAATCTGATCTTCAGAAATCCAAGTGGATTTGTCAAATCCTTTCCATGATAACTTATAAAATGTTTCACCATTAACAGATTTCATCTTTTCAATTTTCTCTGGAATTTTTTCAATTAAATCTGTGTTAAGGTGAATGTTCCTCTTCCTACGATTAGACCTGTCGTTAAACTTGTTTTCAAAGTATGGTTCTAACAATGAAACATGAAAGACTGGATGACATCTCATTGTCTTTGGAAGTTTCAATTTGAAAGCGAGAGAACTAACTTTTCCAATTATCTCAAATGGGCCAAGCATTTGAGGTGCTAATTTTCTCTTTAGGTTAGTTCCAGGAGAATCTTTCAATAACCATACCTTCTTTCCCACTTCGAACTCCGGGGGAATCATTCTCTTCATATCGGCATATTTCTTATATGTTTCTTTTGCTTTTTCTAAGTTTTCTTTTAATAATTTAAAGTTTTCATTCATATCAATTACTCTTTGTTCAGCTCTACTAGGTCTATCATTAGCTGGAATTTCTAAGCTGAACTTTGGATGAAAACCATAATTAGCAAAGAATGGAGATTGATTTATAGATTGTTGTAAAGTATTATTATATGCAAATTCAGCAAATGGGATAAGATCAACCCAGTTATTCTGCTTTTTATTTATAAAACAACGGAAATATTGTTCTAATATGCCGTTCACCCTCTCCGTTTGACCATCTGTCTGCGGATGGTTAGCAGTTGATAATGAATGATTGATATTAAGAAGGTCACAAAGTCTTGACCAAAAGTCAGAAGTAAATTGCGAGCCTCTATCAGAAATGATGGAATCAGGAAGACCATGCAAACGGAAGACATTAGCAATAAAAGCATCAGCAGCAATCGAAGCAGTAGGAAGACAACGTAAAGGAATGGCGTGAGCAAATTTAGTAAATCTATCGACAACAACCATGAGAGTTGTCATATCTCTGGACTTAGGAAGATCAACAATAAAATCAATAGAAATATCAGACCAGGGCCTACTGGGAGTGTCCAAAGGGGATAACAATCCATAAGGCTTATGTCTGGGGACTTTGGATTTGCAACAAGTCACGCAAGATTTGATAAAAGATTTAACGTCTGAATGAAACCTTGGCCACCAAAAGTTTCTGGAAATCAGTTCAGTGGTTTTCTTAATACCGAAATGACCAGCAGCAACAGAATCATGATGAAGTTCCAAAACTCTTGTCCTAAGAGATTTAGGAACATAAATAAGATTATTATATAACAAAAATCCCTCGTTATCAATAATAACTTTATCAATATTTTTAATAGGTGCATTACATGCAGAACCATTCATTTTAAATTGGACAATAGAATTATACAAATCGTCATTTTTAAGTTCTAATAAAATAGAATCGATTAACGGTTTGTTATCGCTATGATGAAACGAAATAGTAAGACAAGAAACATCAGAATTAATATTATTCTCTACATGATCACTTCTACGAGACAGGATATCAGGCTTACCGGATTTCTTTCCAGCTCTATAAATGAGTTTAAAATCAAATCTGGATAAGAACAAATTCCATCTAATTTGTCTCTGAGATAACATTTCAGGTTTTCTAGGAAATGTTAAATTCTTGTGATCAGTATAAATTATGAACGGATGGCGTGCACCTTCTAAATAATGACGCCATTCTTCAAGAGCAACTACAATAGCTAAAAGTTCCTTGTCATATATAGGATAGTTTCTTTGACAACTCGTCAAACTTTTAGAAAGAAATGCAATAGGATGTAATTTGCCATCAAATTCTTGAGAGAGAATAGCACCGACAGCATAATTACTAGCATCAGTTTCTACAATAAATTGTTTATTACTATCCGCATGTTTCAGAATAGGAGCTGACGTGAACAGAGATTTTAATAAAATAAAAGCGTCCTGATCTTCTTTCACCCAGTTAAAAGCAACATTCTTTCTAGTGAGTTTGTGAAGAGGGTTTGCAATTTTAGCAAAGTCTTTAATAAAAATTCTGTAATAGTTGCATAAACCAATAAAAGACTGAACCTCTTTAACATTCTTGGGAACCGGCCAATTGAGAATTGCTTTAACTTTATTTTCATCCATTTGCAATCCATCCTTTGAAATGACATAACCAAGAAAAGTGGTTTTCTCAACATCAAACTCACATTTTTCTAATTTAACATAAAGATTATTTTCAAGTAGTTTCTTAAGTACCTTTTTAACATGCTCATGATGTTCTTCGATATTATTAGAATAAATAAGAATATCATCAATATATGAGATAACAAAATCGTCTAAATAGTCACTAAGGACATCGTTAATGAAGTGTTGAAAAGTTGCAGGTGCATTCTTTAATCCAAAAGGCATAACCAGATATTCAAAATGTCCATATCTAGTACGAAAAGCCGTTTTGTATTCGTCACCTTCTTTAATACGAACAAGATTATAAGCGGATTTAAGGTCTAATTTAGTAAAAATCTTAGCATTTTTCACCCTATCCAAAAGGTCACTAATTAAAGGTAAAGGATATGAATTACGAATGGTAATATCATTCAACTTTCTATAATCGATACAAAGTCTTAGGGAGCCATCCTTCTTTTTAACAAATAAAATTGGGGCACCAGCAGGAGACGATGATTTCCTAATAAAACCTTTATTTAAATTATCATCAATATATTTTTTAAGTTCCTCTCTTTCAACTTCAGTTAATGGATACAAAGGTCCATAAAATAAAGTCGAATCATCTTTAAGTTTGATTTCACAATCATAAGGTCTATGAGGAGGTAACACTTCACAATTTTTTTCATTAAACACTTCACTAAATTCTAAATATTGGGTTGGTACGGCGACCAATTTATCTTTATTAATATCTTTTCCATTATTATTATTATTACTACATGATTCGTTATCATTATTACATGTTTCATTAATTTTTGTTACAATACATTTAACTTTTTTATTAAAACTAATATATTCATCATCGCTATCATCTTCATCATTGATGGTTCTAACAAGGCGGCCTTTAACATATTCTTTTTCTTCATTTTTTGGGACAGAGGGATCTACTTTCGGCTTTTTGGTCAAGCTTCGGTCGAGAACATCATGATCTAACTGATCATTCTTTGACTTCTTTCTTGGTTTTCTCTTTCTTTTGCCTTTATTACAATGTCTGGCACAATAACCAGAACTAAAAGCGATTTTCTTAGAGTCGTAGAAAGCATTTGGATTATGCTTCTTTATCCACGGCAAACCAAGAATAACATCAACACCGGGGACTTGTAATCCATAAAGTTGAATTACTTCGAAGTGATTTTTGCAACGGAGCATGCACTTCTCAGTCCTTTCCCAAACACTAACAACTCCATCACTAACACCTGAAACACGGAATGGTTCCACTTTTTCCAAATTAATACCAAGTTCTTCAGCAAGACTTGGATTAATGAAATTTAATTCAGAACCGGAATCAATTAAAACCTTAATTTTAACTTCCGAAACTTCATTGGTACTCAAGTAAAAGTCCACAAGGTTTAAATCACTTTTCACTCCCTTAACTCCAACTTTGTAAATTTTTGGATTAACAATTTTTGGAGTCCTTTCTTTAACAATTCTTAACACTTTTCTGGGCTTTACTCTATTAGGACAATTAAATTTTAAATGTCCCGGTTGTTTACAAAGAAAACATAACCCTTTTTTCTTTTCTTCTTCAAAGTTATCTATGTTTTCATTGTAATTTTTACTTGATCCTTGAATATTCACATACCTTTTTCGTTTATTCTCTCTACTAATTTTAAATACATCCACATCCATAGGATCATTAGCCCTTCTACCATTAAAATAAAATTCACTTAAAGAATTCCTTTTCATCATATCTTCAACTAAAATAGTTGAAGAAATCAATTGTTCAATTGAAGTTGGGTTTGATTCAATGAAAGCCAACTTCTCCCTAAGTGGTGGTAATAAACCTTTCAGAAACATGTAGATTTTTGCGCTATCATTAAAGCTTGAATTTTGGCTAATACGTTGAAACTCGGTAATGTAATCTAATACCTGACCAAGTTTCCTTTGGCGAAGATTATCTAATTTTCCGTTAGCTACAACGGTATCGTATCTATAACTGCCAAAATTAGCCTTCAACCTATCTACAAATTCATCATAATGGTTTAAAACCCCACTATTATTCTTCATCAACACTGAAGCCCATTCCAAAGGTTTACCAGAGAAGTATGATATAACGAAGTCGACCTTGACTCGATCTGTATTGTACAGTGTCGGTCGAGTACGAAATACCAACTCCACTCTAGTTAAAAATCCATCTAATTCACGTTGTTTACCAGAGAATATCGGTGGAGCATTAATAATGTTCCCCGAGTTCCCGGAAACACCCACATTCCTATCACCCATTTCCAAATTCAAATTTTCAAATTCACTAATTAAACCCTCCAACTTACTAAAATAAATAAAATGTTTTCTTACTACTATTTCAAGTAAGTAATTTTTTTTTTTTTTTTTTTTTTTTTTTAATTATTTATAAAAGATAATTTTAGTATATCTAACAATACAAAAGTTATTCAGACGCGTTCTGCAAAAAGCAGTGTCGAACAAGTTTTGTACTACTAATCAATCCTTAATGGTTATTCTTGGTCCTTTCTTCCCACTCGGCGGCGGTAGATTCAATTTCAACCCAGTAGTTATTCCTTCTTTTTTCTTCTTTTACTCGGCGGTAGACTCAATTTCAACCCAGTAGTTATTCCTTCTTTTTCTTCTTTTACTCGGCGGTAGATACCCTAACGTATTCTTGGTTTTCGTTAGGTAATTGTTATTGTAATGGCGACACAGAAAGAATAGATTAGGATATCTATTCTATTACAATAACACAAAATTTGAAAAATAAAATAAAAAATTGTTTTATAAAATATCTTTTATTATAATAGAATTTTAATAATAACAATTACATCGATAAAATGATGAAAAATATCTTCTATTTATATTTTTCCTAAATACATTTATATTATATTATAACTATTTATTTCTTATATATTATTATTTAAAATCTACACTAAAATCTTAATTATTAATAAATATTTAAACTATAACTATTTTTAGTAAAATACAATTGGCAATTCAAATTAAGTACCATTTAATTTGAATATGTGCCCATGTATTATTGATATATTAATCATTTATTATTTATCTATTTCTATAAAAAAACAATACTAAAACTAGGGATTTAAATTGAGAATATTAATTTACTTGTTAAACATTAAAAATAAATTAATAATTTATTTTGTTTTAAACTTTAATTATTAATAAATAAATTATGTCTCATTTTCTTTTTCTGAATATAATTTGTGTAACTTAAACAATAATACTTGTGGCTTAAGTTACATTAAAGATATCAAACAGAGGCGTTTGATATCTTTACAGGCATGACTAAGTACTCAAAGTGACCAAATGCCGTCCTGAATGCAGTCTTGTACTCGTCACCTTCTTTAATCCTAATTAAATTATAAGCTGACTTGAGGTCTAACTTAGTGAAATAGTTAGCACCTTTCATTGATTCAAAGACTGATAGGATTAAAGGTAGCGGATAGGCATTCTTGATAGTTTGGTCGTTGAGCTTGCGATAGTCAACGCAAAATCTTAGACTACCATCCTTCTTATCTTGGAGTAGAACTGGATGTCCAGCAGGAGATCGGGATTTTCTAATGAATCCTTTATTCAAGTTTTCTTCAATATACTCCTTAATAAATTGACGTTCAGTAGGAGTAGTTGGATAAATTGGCCCATAAAATAATGAAGCATTAGGTTTCAAATCGATAGAACAATCATATACACGATGTTCAGGAAGTTCATCGGCTCGTTCTTCATTGAAGGCTTCATATAAATCTTCATATTCCAAAGGTATACCGTTGATAGATTCTACTAGTTCAGGATTCTGATCATCGGCTATGAAGACTGTTTCTGTTGGAATGGAAGTTGATTTATCTAGATTTGAGTCTTCGAGTTCCGTGATAAACATAACTTCATGAAGAGGTGTAGATTTCTTCAAATCATTCCTAAAGTTAGGAGATTTAATCTCAGATCCATTATGGTTGGAGAAAGGAACAGGACCGATTTTAACTGTAAAGGAATGGTCAGGTTGTGTTAAGATACAGAAGAAGTTGGTTTTCATGAACTTAGAACCTAGGAGAATCGAAGAAGGAAG
Source organism: Piromyces finnis (assembly GCA_002104945.1). Classification (NCBI taxonomy): domain Eukaryota; kingdom Fungi; phylum Neocallimastigomycota; class Neocallimastigomycetes; order Neocallimastigales; family Neocallimastigaceae; genus Piromyces; species Piromyces finnis. Next base: position 569,242 of record MCFH01000035.1, read on the forward strand.
CTGATCAGCTACGTGGCATCGAAGTTTGTATTGACGAACTTCTTCTCGAGTTCCTCCTATAGAAGATAAGTTCATTACAATGTTGAACTCTTCTGTGATGTAATGCATTAGGACATTACCTCCCATGACCTTTACAACAGTATCAGCTGGTATGGTCTTAATTCCTAGTTTCTTCACTAAATCCATATGGATTACATTGGTAGTAGAGCCGGAATCTAAGAGAGACGAAGTGATAACCTGTCTAGATCCTTTAGAAGTTTTTACACTAGTCTTCACGATGGGATACTTCTCCGGATCAGGATTTGGTAGCTCTAAGATATCTTGCTCTTCTACTTCACAGAGATAGCTGGAGTATGAAGTACCATTATTAGGTTTAGTACTTTTATTGGGATTTTGGGTACTAGACTTGCTATCCAAGTTACTGGAGCCTTTTCCTTTTTGGTTAGACGGGCGATTGTTGTTATTGTTGTTCCTTTGGTTGTTATTACGATTGTTAGTCTTGTTAGGGTTCTTGGAATAAAGACTGCCATGAATACCTAATAAATTAGCTATTAAGGGCTCTTTGTCCTTGTAGTTAGCTTGTCTTTCCAAAGTATCATCGTAATAAGTATCCTTGGAAGCATCATATTTGATTAGAAGATTCTTCAGTTCTTCTAACGTCTGTCTATCCGAAGTTAATTTACTAAAGGCGTGGTTCACGGTAGGTCGAACTTGGAAAAGCATGATGGTTAATTGAATGTCTTCGGAACATCCAATTAATTTGACATATTGGGAGAATTTTCCTAAGTATTCGGAAGCTTTTCCCCAACTATGTCTGAGCTTCATCAGGTCGATTTTGGTGATGTTGATATCCTTCGGGTTAAGGAATCTCTTACTTAAAGCTTCGTAAAGAACTTTTCTATTCGGATGAGATTCCTGGAAGTCTGCTTGTTCAACATCGTACCAATCTGCAGCATCACCAGTAAGACAATCTTCAATGAAGTTTACTTTCATAGCTTCATTGTTTCCATAGAACTTGATGTGTCTTAAGAAGTGGTGTTCGCATCGACGGATGAATCTACGTAATTGAATACTTTCTCCTGAGTAAGAAAGCATTTTTTCAGCGACGTTTGGAGGCGAAGCATCTCCCATGATGACGTCACCGTCAGGTTCGTGAGGGGTAGTAGCAGAAGGAGTAACGGGAGTAGACAACTCATCAACTCTTTGAGTAGCCTTGCTGATATGAGCTTTGATATCAGCGAGTTGATTGTCTTTCCTAGCATCGTTGACTTCTAAGGTAGCCATCTTACCCATAATAACTTGAGTAGAGTTTTCCAAAACAGTCAAACGATCATTGAGACTTTCGTTTTCCCTTCTGGTAGCTTGAATATCAACCTTTAACTGATTGATATTCCCAGTTAAGGTAGCAGTTAAAGACTCAATGAGGGCCTTGAGATCCTCATTAGTAGTTGGCTTCTGAGTAGGATTACTCGTAGAAGCATTAGCTTGTCCGGAATGATTAGGCATCTTTGATTTTCTTACGGGAGTATTTCCTGGGGAACGTTCTCTCTTGGTAGTTTGTAGGCGATTAAAAAATTCTTTTGTATCCACTTTAATAGGTGTAAGTGGAGACTTTTCCATTAAACTTTAATTATTATATTTAGTTATTAATAATTACTAACTAATTGGTGCTTAGCGCACTTTTATAATAAGCGTTAGTAATGTCAAAAAGCGATTTTTTTATTAAAGAAAAGTGTGGTAAGCACACTAGTTATATTAATTAACAAATATAATACGCTTTCCTATTGAAGGCGTAAAGCTAATAATATTTATATAAAGAAAATTAAATAATATTTTTATTTTAGCAATAACTTAATATCAGCATATATTAAGTTATTAAAAATATTAAAATTTTTAAAGTTTTAGGTTTTATAGAAGTTTATAAATTTTATTAACTTTAAGTTAAAAAATTACTAACGCTAAAGCTTCGTAATTTTTGTCAATTTTTGTTCTTTTTATACATGAACAATTTTAATTATTACATTTTTTAATTTTAATTAATTATTATCTAATTATAAAATATTTAATTTTTATAAATTAATAATTAATATAATTATTGTAAATAGTTAATAAATTTAAAATAAAATTTTTAATAATAAAATTTTAATAATTTTAAAAAATTTAATAATTTCAAATATTAGAAATTTTATACTTTGAAATTTTTTAATAAAAATTTAAAAAATAAATTTTTTCAAATTTTCAAATTTTCAAATTTTGAAAAAATTTTTAATTTTTTCCATGTGTCCAAATTTTTTAAATTTTTATATATGTTATTGTGACAGTTCTTCTTGATACGCTACTCACATAAAAACATGATAAAAACTAGCTGAATAAACACGACTTAACCCATAGTAACTTATAATAAAAATAAACAATAATAACCCTTAAAGATGAATGAATAATAATTTTATGAAAATATAACCCTTTCTTTAAATAAATAATATTATCTTTATTATATAATAAATTCTGAGTAAAAACGACCTAATAGTGATAATAATAAAATAAATTATTAAATAAAATAAATTATTAAATAAAATAAAACGACTTAATCCAATAATGTACTAAAATAATAAAATAATAATAAATAAATAAAAATGAATAAATAAACTAAAAATAAAATGATATACATCAAATTATTAATTCTAGTGTTTATCCAAGTGTTCTTTAGAAATACTCTTAAACTTATAAATTAAAAAAATAACTAATTGAGTAATTATTACTAAAATGATAAACTTAAAACCTGGAAATAGAACAATAATAACAATTCCAAAGATAAAATACAGAACTCTTTTATGTTTCTGTATAAAATGAGTGTTTATAATAATTGATACTTTTAATATTTTAATTTTGTTAAATTTTTATTTTAATTTTATTTTAATTTTATTTTAATATTATTTTAATTTTAAATTTTAATTATTTTATTCAAGGTATTATACATTTAATGATAGTCAATGATAATTTATAATAATTTTTCTAAATTTAAACATTTTGAAGTAATAAGAAAATCAAATAAGTAATATTCTATAATATTTTATAATACTAAGACATAATTTTAATTTATTCTTTTAATTTTAATAAATAATAACAATAGTAATAATAACATTTAATAGTTAAAAATAATAATACATGTAATAAATGAAAATGTATAAAAGGAAGATAAAATTCTTCTTTATAAAGGCGGACAATAAATAGACAATAAATAAATTATAAATATAATAAAGAGATAATTTAAACATAATAAAAAGAGTTTATTTTCGAGTTTTTGAGTGATTTATTTGTTAATTATAAAACATATTTTATTTTATTTTAAATTTATTGTTTCATCATAAATATTAGAATTTATTATTTATCAAAAATATTATATTATTCAAAAATATATCGGTCAACGCATCATAAAATTTTGGTGGAGAATCCGGGCGTGACCAAAGATATGAAAAAGAATAATATTAATAATAATACTAATAAATTCTAAAATATTAAGCGTTTATAAAAAAAAAACAGTTTACACTTAATTTAATTTTATTATATATTCTTCTATAATAATAATAATAATAATAAAAAAAATTTAATTATATATATAAAAGGAAATATATATAATTTTAAAATTATAAAAATTTTAATATTTCTAAAAAGGGTATTTAAGAAATTAAAAACTAAGTGATTAATAGTTAGTCATATACGTTACACAAGGAAGAAAATTTCTATAATTCCTATAATCGTTTCCGTTCTTATTATTAATAAGGATAACTTAATCCATTCAGTTAGTTTGTTATATTTCTGATCTATCCAGGGGATCAGTGTGATAGTAAAAACTAGGAAAAAAAGTTAATCCTTCTCAGCAGTTAATAATAAGATCATAATTTGAATTAAATATACAATTTTTATTTCTTAATTAAGAGAATAAATTAATTCACCAGTGCTTATTTGTAGAGGCGGCTGTTGAATGAAAAACTTCTTAGCTTAAGGCTACCTACATATTAAGCGAATAATTTATTTCAATATTCTTAATTATTGACTAAAAATTTTTTTAATTTAAATTATAACAAAAAAAAAATAGTAAGTATATATTGGTTGTTGTTATATAATAGACTGAGTTCGAAATATAGCAATAATTAAAGCAATTATTATTTAGAGAGTAAGGCGGGTACACACTCAGCAAGAGGGAGTAGGTATACTAGACAGCCTTTATTTGATTCTCAAGTAAGAGAGTAGCAAGTTCGGCTGAAAATCCTGAGTAAGGAGCAGAACTTTGGAAGTGAAAATTTATCATTTAAAGGTGGGGGTTTAGTAGGGATCCGAAAGTCTTTATAGTCACTGTGCCTCGGGTGCCTAAAAATAAATAAATAATTGTAACAATATATATAAACTATTATAATTAAATTAAATAAAAAAAATATACATATTCTTATAAATTCCTAATTGCAAAAAAAAAAAAAAAAAAAAAAAAATTATTCTTTCATTCTTCCTTGATCATTTAAAATTGAGAGTTAATAAATTGCATTTAAATTTATAATTAGATATTATTCCGTAAAGCTTCTATTATTCCTGACTAATAATAATAATATAATATACTTTCTATAAAATACTTCTCCGATCTGATCTCATTCAATATTAAATTTCATTATTTATATAATTTTTATAATTTATATAATCCATATAATATATATAATTTATACAATATATATATAGATTTCTGTTGTATTACTTATTTTTTATTCTTTTATTTTTCTTTAATATACTTCTCAATTTCTAAATAATTTTCTTTAATTTTTTTTCAAAAAAAAAAAAAAAAAAAAAAAAAAAAAAAAAAAAAAAAAAAAAAAAAAATTTATAAATTTTATATTATTTTATACTTTATCAATTTATCAATTATTTATATATTCAATTCTTTTCATTTTTAATTTTATAAATATTATTAATATTATTATATTATTAAAGTTCAAAACACATATATATATATATAATATATAAATTCCAATTATTTTCTTTATTATCATTTATTTCAAATTAAATTATTCTTTTATTTTAATTATTTTACCTTATAAGAAATTTATATATACAAAAATGAAGATCAGTGAAATCACTAAAATGCTACCTAGAATTGGTAGTCAAGATAGGGATATCGAAAGCTGGGCTGAAGAATTCAGCAGAGTTATGGACCTATCTGACATCAATGATCCCAAAAAGATATTCGCTTGGGCAAAGGAATGTGTCCAAGGTAGATTAAAAGGAATCATTGATGACTTAAAAACAGAAAGTGATACTGGAACAAATTATCCTAGTATCGAAGATATTAAAGAGGCTATTGAAGAATACTTAGAAATCACGCCTCAAGAAAAATGCTTCAATGTTAAGTCTCTAAAAATTAGAAGAGGAGAAAGTATTAAGGATTTCAACTGGAGATACGGAAACTTATATAAAAATCTTAATGTTGGATCCCAACTATTCGTTACTGTTAAGGATTATACTAATTCCATTATTTCTCGTCCTTTTATCAGAACTCAAGTAATCACTGCCCAACCTAAAGATATAGAAGCCGCTTTTAAGGTTGCCGAATTAGCTGAATCAGCAACTGAAGTTCCTCAGTATCATAATGTAAATATGTTTACTGATAACCAACCTTACTTTGATCCATATCAAAACCAAAATTATAATCTATTTACTCAACATAGTGGTGGAACTAATTATAATTATTTTAATAATAATGATAGTCCATATACTTATAATGGATACTACAATAATAACTATAATAATAATTATGATAATAATAATAATTATAATAATTATAATATGCGATTCAATGGAAACTATAATATGAGAAATCAACGTTTTAATAAGAGAAATAATTACAGAAATAATTACCCAAATAATTTCAATACTAATAATAATAGTTATAGTAACAATTATAATAATAATTATAACAATAATTATAACAACTATCAAGGTGATCAAAATGCATATAATAATGGTTATAGTAAATACCCTTATAATTCTAGTACATTTAATAACAATAATTATTCCAATATGGAAGAAAATAAATCATATCAAAATTCCACTAATTATTCTAATAATGTTAATGCTAATAAAATGAATACTACTACTAATAAAGTTAATCAAACTACATCTCAAAGTCAAGTGAATATGTTTAACCAGTCTCAAAGAAATAAATGTTTTAGATGTCAACAAGTAGGCCACAAAATGCAAGATTGCAAATATACATTCCAAGAACTTGCAGAAATGGAAACAAGGCCTTATAAACTCTAATCAAAATCATTTAAACTTATGAGTGGGAGAAGGAATACTCCCATAAATCAAACCAATACTACTTTTGCTACAATATCAGTACCAGTAAATGAAGAAATTACTATTCCAGTAATAAGAAAAGCTAAAAAGAATACTGATATTAAACCATATAAAAGAACTACCAAAGAAAAATTAAGTGACAATCCACAACCAATTAGAGTTCCAAGTAATGAGACTAGAGAACCATTAAATAATACTTATGAAGATATAATTGAAGTTCCAAATAACGAAGTAGAAATGGAGTCTGTAATTGAAAATGAAAATAATAATAATAATAATAATCTTAATAATAATTATAATAATAATATTAATAATAATATGAGTATGAATAATGACACTAATATAAATAATAATGAAAGTAATAAAATAGATAATAACATTAATGATAATAATATTAATAATAACACTAATTCAACAGAAGCATTAAAACAATTAGATCCTTCATTCATTAATCAACCCACTATAGATAAAGCTAAACGAAATAATAAAAAAGAACGAGAAAAGGAAATAATTGAACTAGCAAAAGAGATTGAACTTCCGAGTCAAAAGGAAAAAAATGTATCAAATGAAAAAGGAACAAAAAGATTAGTTATTTCAGCAGATCAAGAAAAATATAATATAACTAAAGATATAGGTGAAAAATTTGCAAATATAACAATAGGCCAACTACTTGAAATTAGTCCTAAATTGAAAACGGAACTTTCAAAAGCACTAAAATTTACTAAAATTATTGAAGATGAATCTACAATTCTTTCTACCATAAGAAAAGATAAAGTCGTGAAATCAAAATGTAAAATAGAAGGAATAGAAACTACTGTATATTTGGACTCTTGTTCATCTATAAATATGATTACTAGAAGATTCTTATTAGAAAATAATATTCCATTAAAACCAGTTTCAAAAATTAGAGAAACTTTATATCAAGCTTATTCCAATACTACTATTGAGTCGCATCTATATGAAATTGAAATTACTATTGGTAATATAACATCTAAAGAAATATTTAGACTTATTGAAAAAGAAGATATATTCCAGGTCTTAATTGGTGTAGAAACTTTAGCTAATATGAAATTAATTATGGACTTTTCTGATCATACTTTATATCAGAAAACTGATGATATTCACAAAATTGGATCTTTTGAAAGTATTAATGAAATGAATCAAACTAACTTAATAGAAGAATTTGATGAAGAAATTAATCAAGATGCATTAATATATTACTTAACTAGTCAGAATGATAAATATCAAGATTTAGAAATTAAAACTACTAGTGATTCTAAATTACAACTTATTAATAAAATAGTTGATGAAACACAAAAAGAAGCAAAAGACCAACTGAAGAATCTTTTAATAACTAATATAGATGTTTTAGCTAATGATACTGATGATTTGGGTAAATCAAAATTATTAGCTCATGAAATTAAATTAAATCAAGATGATCCTATTAAACAGAAAATGTATCGTATTTCTAATAAAGAACATATGGAAATTCTAAAAGAAGAAATAGGAAAGCTTTTAAAGAATGATTTAATAGAACCATCACAATCATCTTGGTCTTCTCCAGTTTTATTAGTACCAAAAAAGAATGGAAAATGGAGGATGTGTGTAGATTATAGAAAATTAAATTCTATAACAATAAAAGATTCATATCCACTTCCATACATCGAAGAAATATTATTTTCTATTGGTAATAATGTAAAATATTTATCTACATTAGATTTATTCTCTGGTTTTCATCAAATACCAATGAAAAAAGAAGATATTGATAAAACATGTTTTACAACAATATTTGGAAATTATAATTACAAAGTAATGCCTTTTGGTTTATGTAATGCTCCAGCAACCTTTCAAAGAGAAATGAACCGTATATTTCTACCACTTATTGGAAAATGTTTATTTGTTTATATGGATGACCTTTTAGTATTTTCTCCAAGTCTTGAACAACATATATTAGATCTTCAAAAGGTTTTTAATATAATAAAAGAAAATGGTATAAAAGCAAATCTTTCTAAATGTCATTTCTTAAAACAAGAAGTAGAGGTCCTTGGTCATATTCTATCAGTAGAAGGTGTCAAACCAGTTGAAAAGAAAATTGAAACTATTAAAAATTGGAAGTCACCAACAAACCTTACACAGCTAAGATCATTTTTAGGAGCTATAGGATATTACAGGAAGTTTATAAAAGATTTTGCCCAAATTGCTCATCCATTATTTAAATTATTAAAAAAGGGTATGAAATTTGAATGGACATCTGAAACTGAAGAAAGTTTCCAAATACTAAAAGAAAGACTGATTAAGTCTCCTATTTTAAAATATCCTGACTATGATAAAAATTTTATTATAAGAACTGATGCATCACTTAATGGTATTGGTGGTGTATTACTTCAAAAAGATGAAAATAATGTTGAATATCCAATTCATTATGTTAGTAGGTCTTTAAATGATAGTGAAATTAATTATAGTATAACTGACTTAGAAGGAACCGCAGCTTTTTATTGTTGTAAGAAATTTAAATCTTATATAAGTGGGAATAAAGAAGAAACGATATTATATACTGACCATAAACCTTTAGTTGGCTTATTTAATAATAAAGAACCAAATAATGCTCGTCAAACACGCTGGGTTACTACACTTAGTATGCTCAAGGTAAAAGTCAAATATGAACAAGGAAAGAAAAACGTAGTCGCTGATGCATTATCTAGACTAATACCAGACAATAAAAATGATATAAAAATTTCACTAGCTACCTTTAATAATAATGATGGTGAAACTACTAAAAATAATATTTTAAATTCAAATAAAGATTTTTACTCTAAAAATAATGAAAATATAGTTTATTCTTGTAATTTTAATAATTCATGTATTAATGATAATGAAATAAATAAAAATAACAATATTAATCCTTATATTGATAAAAATATTGACTTAAATAAAAATTCTTGTGTTAATGAAAGTGTAAATTCAATTAAATATTCTAAACTTAATAATGTTGATTTAAATAATTATATCTCTACTAATAATAATTCACATGGAAGTAAAAATATAAATATAAATTTTAAAAATGATATTGATAAAAGCAAGAATAATAATTATTTTAAAAATAATGAAATAAATGAATTATCTGAATATGATAATGATATTGTTTATAATGAAGTAATGAATAGTGATATCAATGTCTTAAATGATACTCGCAACTTAAATAATAAAATAGATATAAATAAAAATGATTTTCCTAAATTAAATGAAAATATTACAACTAGTTATAATAATTCTAACATCCATAATAATCATAATAATATTCATTCATATGATCCATCTAATATTTTTAATATTGATAAAAATAATTATTTTAATATAGAAAATAAAATAAAAACATCCTCAGTCCCATCTGAAAATGGAAAAGAAGAATTATTAGATAATGATACTGACTCAGAAGCGGTTCTTGTAACTGACACATCTATTGATACTAGTGAAAATAATTCAAATGAATATCCAGGAAGTAATAAAATTAAAGAATTTCTTAAAAAGAAAATTATCTTAATAAATGGAATAAAATATTATAAAGATGGAGACAATATCAGAAAAGTTGTTGAAGATAAAGAAGAGAAAATAGAATTACTATTAGCTGCGCATTCAATAGGTCATGAAGGATTTTATAAAACTTATAATAGACTGAAGAAAAGTTATTATTGGAAAAATATGGCTAAAGATGTAGAACTACTTGTAAAAACTTGTCATGATTGTCAATTAAAGAGACCTCAACCTATTAATAGTGGTACTGAATCATTTGCTACAAAGCCAGGTCTACCATTCACTAGAGTTGGTTTAGATATTATTGGACCACTACCAATAACTAAAAATAATAATAAATATATAATAGTACTTGTAGACTATTTTACCAAATGGGTTGAAGCTGAACCTCTAAAATCAATTGAATCTACGGATGTTATAAAATTTCTTACAAATGTATTTTCTAGACATGGTACTCCAGAAATATTAATTACTGATAATGGTTCACAATTTACTTCTGATGCTACTAAAGGCTTCTTGATTTATATGGTATATATGTTCAATATTCTAGCACTTATCATCCAGAAACAAATGGACAAGTAGAAAATCGTAACAGAGAAATTGTTAAAAATATTCGACTATTAGGAGACTCAAATAAAGAATGGGACGAAGTTCTTCCATCGGCTTTATGGGCTCTACGTACTTGTAAAAATGAAGTAACAAAATTTTCTAGCTTTGAATTATTATATGGTCGTACTGACCTTCAACCATTTGAACTTATGATAGAATATAATAATAAAAATGAATATGAAACTCCAGAAGAATATTTAATAAATAAATTTACTACACATTGGGAATGGATTATTGAAGTTACCAAAAATATTCAGAATGCTAATAAATTATGGGAAAATAGAAGAAAACAAAAAGCTTCAATGAATACTGCATTTTCAGCCGGTGATTTAGTACTTGTTAGAAATTTTTCAAGAAGAAAGTTAGATCCATTTTTCATGGGACCTTTCCGTATTATTAAAATGGAATTTAATACTGCTACATTATGTGACCCTATTAGTGGTGCAATAGCTGAAAGAAATGTTCATCAAAAGAATTTAGTTCATTATCATACTTGGCACAATGAGACTTCCAGGGACGAAGTCCAAACTAAGTGGGGGGATCTTGATACGCTACTCACATAAAAACATATAAAAACTAGCTGAATAAACACGAATTAACCCATAGCGACTTATAATAAAAATAAACAATAATAACCCTTAAAGATGAATGAATAATAATTTTATGGAAATATAACCCTTTCTTTTAAATAAATAATATTCTCTTTATTAAATAATAAATTATGAATAAAAACGACTAATAGAGATAATAATAAAAAAATAAATAAATTATTAAATAAAATAAAACGACTCAATCCAAAATGTATTAAAATAATAAAATAATAATAAGTAAATAAAAATGAATAAATAAACTAAAAAATAAAATGATATACATAAATTATTAATTCTAGTGTTTATCCAAGTGTTCTTTAGAAATTCTTTCAAACTTATAATTAAAAAAAATAAATAACTGAGTAATTATTACTAAAATGATTAATTTAAAGCCTGGAAATAGAACAATAATAACAATTTAAAGATAAAATACAGAACTCTTTTATGTTTCTGTATAAAATGTGTTTATATTAATTGATACTTTTAATATTTGATTTTATTAATTTTATTTCAATTTTTATTTTAATTTTATTTTAATATTATTTTAATTTTAAATTTTAATTATTTTATTCAAGGTATTATACATTTAATGATAGTTAATGATAATTTATAATATTTTTCTAATTTTAAACATTTTGAAGTAATAAGAAATCAAATAAGTAATATTCTATAATATTTTATAATACTAAGACATAATTTTAATTTATTCTTTTAATTTTAATAAATAATAACAATAGTAATAATAACATTTAATAGTTAAAAATAATAATACATGTAATAAATGAAAATGTATAAAAGGAAGATAAAATTCTTCTTTATAAGGGCGGACAATAAATAGACAATAAATAAATTATAAATATAATAAAGAGATAATTTAAATATAATAAAAAGAGTTTATTTTCGAGTTTTTGAGTGATTTATTTGTTAATTATAAAACATATTTTATTTTATTTTAAATTTATTGTTTCATCATAAATATTAGAATTTATTATTTATTAAAAATATTATATTATTCAAAAATATATCGGTCAACGCATCATTTTGGTACACCACATTCAGAAAAATGCAATAAATCCATATTTGGTAAATGAAATAACCCTTATAATATATATGGATTTAAATATTTTTATTTAAGAAATTTATATAACGATAGTAATAATAAGAATAGTAAATTAAATTAAATTAAAACTTATAAATAATTTATTAAAGTAAAATAAACTTTTTATAATTTAATATAAGGATGATAAAAATATAATTATATAAGGAAGAGAAAGACGCGTATATATATTAAAAAAAAAAAAAGGAAGAGTTTTTAGTTTTTAGTTAGTTTTTAGTTAGTTGATATTATTATATTATAAATAAAATAAAGATAAGGTGATAATAATAGAAGAATAAATAATATTATTGTTAGATTTAGTGAAGGAATTAATAATAATATTAGTTTATTTTCTAAGATTATACCTATTTTTAAAACAAATAATAATATAAAATAATAATAAATAATACTTATAAATAATAAACTTGTAATAAAAAATAATAAATAAAATAATAAAATAATAAATAATAAAAATAAATAAATAATAAATAATATAAAAAAATATTCATCTAGAATATAAATTTGTTATTTATAACTGTTGTAGTGTCCCAAACAATAAAGAAAAAGGTACTTATAATAAAATTCTGTACCAAGTTTTTGGTGGAGAATCCGGGCGTACAACAAGCAAATTTATGAAAATAGATGAGTAATAGATAGAGATTATACAAAAAAAAAAAAAAAAAAAAATATATATATATATATATATATATATTATAATAATAATAATAATAAATTAATATATATAATAATAATAATAATAAATTATATATAACTATTAAATTATATTATTTTAATTATTTAATTTGAAGAATACACATATTTCCACCAACCGCTTTGGGTAGATCGCGGCTGTTGAATGAAAAACTTCTTAGCTAAAGGCCTTCTACACCAAAGTCGATAATATAAGTAGTTCTAAGAATTAAATTTATTAAAATAAAATAGTTTATATTTATATATAAAATATACCATAAATTTATAATTAATACGCGTGTTAATAATAATAAAAATATAAAAATATATACAATTAGAAATCACGCGATATAATAAACAGACAAACAATAATAAGAGTAATATTAGTTCATCTTTGAGAAATGGATTTAACTACTATACGTAAAGATTCCCAAACTTGATAACTATGGGAAGAATGTTATGGGAAT